>LPNX010348334.1:296876-326801 GCA_001517045.1 Pseudotsuga menziesii
TTTGTACTTCTAATCTACTTTTTTACCTCCGCTTTTCTTCGGGACGAAGAAATGTTTTGTTTGTGGGAGAGATGTAGAAGGAGAAAGTCGACATAAGTCGACTTGAACGAAGACCGACTTAGTCGATCAGCCGACTAAGTCGAGAGACCGATTACGTCGGTCGGCTGAGTAAACACAGTAGTTAGTCTGTTAACTAATAGTCGTGTCGGTTCGGTGAACCGACAGGTAGTTATGATTGTAACTGTCTGTAACCTGTATATTAGGCTGTTGAGCCACTCAAGAAAGTAGTTCAGTTCTTGGCTTTGTATGATCTATTGAGAATAATATAATATGTTCATCTTATCAGTTCTTGTCTCTTGTATCTGTGAATATTCTATGTATTTTTGTAGGTATTATTGGTAACCTTATGTGATCTGTGAGATTACAACACACTCCCATCCATAACTGCCCCAACTAATAGCAGAGCTTTTAATGGTGGTTGTTGGGTAAAACAAGGAAAGATGGAAAAATCAAAATAGGGTGGTGACACATGGATTTCCTCTCATGGATCAAGGTTGGAAAATCCCCCCCTTATTGATCCAGATGGAGATCAGTGGCCACCCACCTATTCCACTGGCTCAAAACAATTGTCCATTGTGGTAGTTTCCTAGTTGTTTTTCTACAGTTTTTCGGGTCCTAAACTTCTGGGGCCATTTTGAGGCCCTAAATGATGTTTTTTGGAGATTCGGGGCCAAATGGTTGCCATTGGCATGGCTGACCAAAAGTTGTAAAGCTTAGAAAGACCTTTCTAACAAGCTATCGAACGCCCAAATCAGAGATCGTATGCAAAAGTTATGACCCCGGGAAGTTGACTGTTCAACTTACCACCTTGGGGTTGCAAACTTTATGACGGTTCATCTTCTAGGGTTATGTTTTGTACTTTTGGGGTACTCACCTCATTCTTATTATAAATAGGCCCCTTTGGCCTCATTTTGTATTAAGCTTGGCACGGATGAGCGTAGCAGCCACATCTCTTCTCAGAGATAGCTACCACCATTCTAGCAATTGTATTACAGTCTGTTCTATTTCTGCTATTTAATAGAATATTTGTTTACTGTATCTTTGTGATCTTTGCAAAATGTTTGTGATTATGATTCTGTATATGTTCTTTCATTTCATTCACTCATAAATCCGGATCACTTATCCTTGTGAAAATCATGCCCCTTCTCAATTTAGTTGCCGCGAACGTAGCTGGTTGGGTTCATTTAATTAAAGATGTATATTTACATGTTGACAAAACTTGATATGTATGCCACATGCCCCAATATACCATCAGTGACAATTTCAACCTGAAACATAGCATAACCAATCGATGGTGGGGCCTTGGCCTTTAGCTCTGCACCATGATTATTTACAATATATACATCATATACATCTAATGCAATAGGGTCAAAACGGGGTGTTACATTCCCCTCCCCCTTCAATAGCACTGCCCTCAGTGCTTTACAAAATTTGAACAAAATGCTACATTGGTACCACCTCATCATTCTGCAGAATTGAACAAAAATGGATGTGCCAATCGCATGGCATCCTCCATCTCCCACGTAGCCTCTTCAGGTCCGTAGTGCTCCCATTGCACCTTTACCTACTCTATGGCCCGGTTTCGAAGCATTGTGACCTTCCTGTCGAGGATGCGCATTGGCTCGATTCAGAATTCTCCTTTGGGTTCCACCTAAATCACATCCCAATTTATCACATGGTTAAGATCATGTACATATCTCTCAAGCAAAGAAACATGAAAAACATTATGAGCCCTAGTGCCAGTAGGCAATGCAATTCTATATGCAACTGGCCCTATTCTCTCAAGCACTTCAAATGGCCCACAATATCTTGATGACAACTTGGCACAACTTCTAAGCTTCAAGGAACTCTTCCTTGCCCTCACTCTAAGGTAAACATGATCCCCAACATTGAACTCCCTGTTCACCCTATGCTTATCTGCATAGCTTTTCTGTCTGTCCTGTGCTTCTTTCAGATTCTACCTGATCTTTACAACCTCTTGCTCCATTTCCTTGAGCAATTTTGGTCCAAGAACAATCTTGTTCGCTGGGTTATCCCAAGTCACTGGTGTCCTACACCTTCTTCCATACAAAGCTTCCTATGGACTCATCCCCAAGGATGCCTACTGTCCATTGTTATAAGCAAACTCTACCAAGTGTAAGTAATCTTCCCACTTGGTTGGTTTTTCCATCACATACATGCAAAGCATGTCTTCAAGCACCTGATTAACTCTCTCTGTCTGCCCATCCAGTTGAGGATGGTATGCAGTGCTGAAGTTTAGCTTTGTACCCAAATCTACAAACAACCCCTTCCAAAAGTTGGAAGTGAACTTCACATCTCTGTCAGAGACTATTGCCTTAGGCAATCCATGCAATTTGAAAATCTCCTTCATGAATATATTTTCAATGTCATCACTCTTATGTGAAGACTTAACCGGTATAAAATGTGTTGCCTTTGTCAACTTGTCCACGACAACCATGATGGAATCAAGTTGTCTCCAAGTCATCGGCAATCCTGTAATGAAATCCATGGAAATAACTTCCCATTTCCATTCCAAAACTGGAAAAGGCTACAACAAACCTGTAGGGTGTTGATGCTCAACCTTTACCTATTGACATTTCATGGACCTCGAAATGTACTTAGCCATATCCCTTTTTATTCCTGGCCAAAAGTACTGCTTTCTAGCTGTAGCAATTGTCTTTTGGTACCCTAGGTGACTAGAATATGGAGCTTGATGGATTTCATCCATAACAACTCTACTCAAATCTGCTACATCTTGAATATAAATTCTACCTTTATAAGTGAGAAGTCCATATTCTTCCAATTTATATCCCTCATACCTCTTCTCAAGACTTTACTGCTGCAATTTGTCTTTTATATGCTCATACAATTCATCTCCAACAGCATGACTAACAATCTACTGCCTCAAATCTGACTAGCAAACACTAAGAGATGCCACATGCATTTCTTGCATCTTCCTGCTGAGTGCATCAGCTAACTTGTTCTCCTTTCCCTTTATGTGCTTGATTTCAAAATCAAACTCACATATAAATTCCAACCATCTCGCTTGTCTAGCATTCAGAGCAGGCTGATCAAACAAATACTTTAGTCCACAATGATCTATTCTAAGCTCAAATCTCCTGCCCATCAAGTAATGTCTCCACATCTTGAGAGCATGTACTATGGTTGCAAGCTCTAGATCATGAGTGGCATAGTTCTTCTCATGTTCCTTCGGCTTTCTTGACTCATAACATATCACGTGGTTGTCCTGCATAAGGACTCCTCCAAGCTCGTGTCTGCATGCATCAGTACACACCACAAAATCCTTCTCTGGATCTGCAACCTTCAATACGGGTGCACTAGTGAGAATATTCTTCAATTGCTGGAAGCTTTCTTCACACCTCGATGTCCATTTGAACTTCATCCCCTTCTTTTGCAAAGAAGTGATGGCATGTGTAACTCTGGAGAATCCCTTAATGAATCTCCTATAGTACCCTACAAGTCCCATAAAAGATCTTACATCTTTCATATTTCTTGGAGTAGGCGAATTCATAATGTCTTCAACCTTTTTAGGGTCCACAGATATACCCTCTTCTAGGATAATGTGACCCAAATACTAAATTCTATCTCTATAGAAGTCACACTTGCTTAGTTTTGCATACAACTGGTGCTCCCTAAGCACTTGCAGTGTCAAACTCAAATGCTCTTCATGCTCCACCTCATTCTTAGAATAAACAAGAATGTCATCAAGGAAAACAAGAACAAACTTGTCCAAATACCTACTGAAGACACTAGTCATAAGGCACATAAATGTAGTTGGTGCATTTGTAAGGCCAAATGGCACCACTACAAACTCATAATGCCCATACCTTGTCCTGAAGGCTGTCTTCTGAATGTCTTCATCCTTGATTCTCACCTGATGGTAACCAGACCTCAAGTCAATCTTAGAAAATACCTTTGCTCCTCTCATTCTCGAGTGGACAATTTCTGTGCATGTGGGGTCCTCCACATTTCCAACATTGGAGTGGCCCTCTATCCTATTGTGGATCTTTAGGCTTTTCTCCTGTCACTCCAACTAGCTTACTTGCAGCTTGGGATGGCTACTTCTGCTGATTCCTGAAGTTAGAAGGTTTGAAACCTTTCTTTCTTTGGTCAAACTTCTCATTCTTCTTGTCCTTCCATGGATTATGGTAATCCGGCTCACCTTTGCTTTGCTTATAGCAATACTTAGCCTTCCTTATTGCTTCTTCAAGAGTTCTAGGTTCATAAAACTCAATTCTATCTTTGTAAGACTGAGGTAATCCACTCAGAAAACATTGGACCTTCACTTTTTCATCTCTCATGTACCGGACATACCTCAACAACTCCAAAAACTTATTTGCATATTCTTCCATGGTCCGTTGTCCCAATCTCAGCTCATGGAACTCCTTAATCTTGTCATCATAATACCTATCAGAGAGGTATTTCTGCTTGAAATACTTCTTGAACTGTTTCCACCTAAGCCTCCTTTCATTGATTCTCTTTACTTGCTTGAAGTGTTCCCACCAAATGGATACTCTTCCATTCAGATTGAATATGGAAACTCTTGCCTTCATGTTTCCTGAATAATCATGCACTTGAAAGTACTTCTTTATTCCAAGAAGCCAAGCTTTAGCCTCTTGTCCAGTCTTTACCTCACCATCAAATGTAGGAGGTTTAGCTTTCTTAAATTCATCCCGAGAGAGATCCCTATGGTGTCTCTTTATTTTCCTTTTATGAGAAGAAGAACTTATATCCCCGCTGGATACTTTAGAATCAGATGATCCACTAGAAGTCCTTCTCCTTCTCCTAGTGCTTCTCTTACTGCCTTCTGGTCTTACTGTACCTTGTCCAGAGTCTATCTTTCTTTGCAAGTCTGTCAAACTCTGCAATATGGTAGCATTCAACTGATCCTGCTCTTTCTGGGCTTTAACCAAGCTTCTCATGATGGCTGAAACATCAGACGGTGTCTCCTAGAATCTCCTTCCATTAGACTCTATGTCATCATTTTCATTATGAACATTTTCTCCCATGGCATCTCGGGCACACTCATAGGAATCCTGAGCATCATATCCATCATGGGTTCTCATGACTAAACTACCTCTGGCTTTACCACACTGTTCTTTCAGGAGTATTTCCCTTGGAAGTTATCTAAAGTTCTGCAAATGTGTTCGTAGCAAACTGTTAGATGCACAATATTAATATAAATAAAAATTACTTACCTTTTCTTCTGGAAATTCATAAAACAACAATTATGCAAAACACATAATTTTCTCTATTTCATATTCAACTCTGTGACCATGAACAGTCTACTGAAATATGCTGAAACAATTAGAATTTGCTGAGAAAATTTCCACTTCACAAAACCCAAAGTTTCCTTCTCTTCATTGGGTCTCTTCCACACAAGTTTTTCGGCGTTTCGGCGAGCAAATTGCCAAAACTTCTAATCTGCATTGGCAACGCGGAGGACTGTTCACCGAATTCCTTCCACAGTATCGGATCCGCATCCAACTCTCCAAACCTAATCGGCAATGAAACCATCCTATGCACTGCATTGGCGGTCGGATGTCTTGTGCATCGGGTGGTTAGTCATCTCGGCTTCCACAACAGTGGCCCATAAACCTTCTGTGTTTTCCGCGGCTACAAGCCTGTCTCGAAAGGACTAACCCTCAGCACATCGGTGGTCCAATCTACTAATGCTTTCCGATCATTGAACTGATCCACTAACATTTCCCGATGGATGACAATCTCATGCCTTAGAGAAAATTTGGATTTTCTTCTTGCCTTGTCTTCCGTGGCATCGGTGGTTGAAGCCTTTATCTGTCGGAAGGATAGTTCACTGGCTAGTCGCAACAACGGATGTTCAATCCACTAACCATCTCCAATGGCTGATGACTCTAGGACTTCGATTTTTTTTTGAAATTTGCCCCTTTAGTCTTCCTTTTCGCTGCTTGATCGGCTCAATTCTCATCTTCTCGTCGGCAAAATACTTCCATCAACAGCTGCAACGACGGGTGCTCGATCAAAACAAGCTTACACGTAGCCAAGGATACACAAAACACATCCAAGCCAACATAATTGGGTTTATCAGGCCATCCAGGATTTGGGAAAGGCTAAATGCTAAGCTGGTGAGCTCATTATAGAGCTAGGAACACCTACACCAGAACTAGACTGACTTCTAAGACACCCACACACACCCAACACAAGGAATCAATCCCTTCTTTTCCACACAGTCCCTCAGGCCCTGACTTCCCTTCCAGTTCTATTCAAGGGTTGTGGAGAAGAAATCCATCCCTCTAGATCTGTCTATGTGGTTTGCAAACACACCAGGTTTATCAAGAAACCTGAGCCCCCATCCCTTCTCCCAACACAGTCTGAAGCCCAACCATTGCACACATGCAATCAATCAAGCGTTTCACAGCTTGGGTAGGGAAAACCACTCATGATTCGTTCTTGGCCCTATCATGGCCAAAACGACTCCCAATCAAATTACAACAGCCCAAAAGATATCAGTAAACACAACTCACAACACAGGGAAACAACAGTCCCAAAACATATCAGTAAACAGAACTCACAACATGGGGAAACAAAAGTCCCTCCTGGACAACGAAGCAATTAGAAAAGACTTACACAGGCCGCATTGGGGAGGAAGATACAGACTCCCAACCTATGCATGAGGGAAACTTTCACCAAACCCCAAAATATAGAAGGAAAACAAACCCGATTCCACTCTATGAAAAAATGTGAATGACAACCGATAATCGGCTCCCCTCCTGGCTGCGTGAGATCAAACAGAAAAGATGTCTTTGTGTGAGAATGAACACACTACCTTCGCTACGTGAGGATGAACAACTCCGCCTATGCATGGGGAATGAAAAACCAAGGAAAGAATGGCGTAGTCATTCTTTTTCCCATCATGAGGTTCAATAGGCTGGTGGAGTGTGCATGTGGGCAAGGACTGATAGTCCTGCCACACTCCACTCCCAGCCATAACTGCCCCAACTAGAAGTAGATATTTTAATGGTGGTTGTTGGGAAAAACAAGGAAAGATGGGAAAATAAAAACAGGGTGGTGACACACGGATTTCCTCTCATGGCTCAAGGTTGGACAATTCCCCCCTTATCCTTGTGAAAATGATGCCCCTTCTCAATTTAGTTGCTGCGAATGTAGCTGGTTGGGTTCATTTAATTAAATATGTATATTTACATGATGACAAAAATTGATATGTATGCCGCATGCCCTGATATACCATCGATGACAACTTCAACCCAAAACATAGCATAACCAATCGATGGTGGGGCCTTGGCCTTTAGCTCCGCACCATGATTATTTACAATATATATATCATATACATCTATAATGCAATAGGGTCAAAACTGGGGTGTTACATTTCTTCATTGGTTTCTATCCACACTATCCTTCCGTCCAGGACTTCCAAAATATCCTGAGATCTATCTACAAAATATGAAGTACTATCCAAGATTTCTTCCAACCTGCTATCTATCTGTAAAATTTTAAATCTTTCTTCTTCAATACACATTTGCAGTTGGTGAATTCTTCTTTGCTGAGCTAGGACATGCTCCTTCGAAGGCTGGATATCAGTCTTCTGTTTACTAACCTCCTTCAATGATGCTGTTAATGAAGCAATCTGTCCCTCAAAACTTGCTAACTACACTTGATATTGCTCTTCTCTTTCTTCTATACTGGCCTTCTATGCCTCCAACTCAGCAATTTTGCTCTGTAGCTGGTCCTTTTTTGCACTCAGAATTTCATATGATACTTTGAGGTCATTTTTCTCTGTCTTCGACACGTGATATTATAGTTGTAGCCTCTGTAATTCTGCTAAGCTATTCTGAGCATCTTTTTCTGTTCTCACTTCATTCTGCAGGTCTTCAAATTTCCTCTTCAGCTTATAACCTTCATCTCTTTCTTTCTTCAATGTTTCTTTTAACTAAGCAGCGTTCTTTCTTGATTGCTCCAGATCCGTCATCAGTCTACCTACATTATCTTCAGTGGCTTAGGTTAATGCCACTCCATCTCTTGCTGTTAATCTTGGATCTGCATCTATCCCATACACCAAAGTTTTATCAGTAATCATCATACCTGATTGTCCTCCATTTTCAACCTTTTTCTCACTTCTCTTGACAATCCTCTTCTTCTCCTTGTCATAGAAGATGGTTCTGAAATCAGCGACCTCTTCTCCTTCTCTCTGCATAAAAGGTATCAATTAATTCAATCCATAAAAAATGACCTGTTCTTGAGTGCTGCCAGAAGTTGCAGCAGGCTCCTGGGAATCAGGGATATCTTGTCCCTGCCCCTGATCTGTATGATCCTGTGCTTCTTGTGTATCTATTTGGTCAGTATTTTTCTATTATGTCTACGATCCTGTTAGCCTCTGACCCTAGCTTTCTTTTTGTTTTTTCTTTATCTCTGCATCTTCCTTCTTCTTTCTTTCCTCCTCTTCTTTCTTTGTTGCTTCCTCTGCAGCTCTCTTTCTTTCCTCCGCTTCATGCTTTAGCCAACCTTCTACCTCTTGTGCTAGCCTTCTAGCATCTTCTTCTCTTTTTCTGGCCTCTTCTTCTTCAGCTATCTTCTATGCGGTTTTTCCCTTTCCACCCACAATGGTGATTTTGTGTTTAAATCTTTTCTTCAATGCAGTCATATTCTTTGCATTTTTGAATATTTCTTCATCCTTGTCCGAGAAGTTTGTGTATTCAAAATGAACATTTACCTCTTTGTAATGCTCTGCAACCTTATTTTGGGATTCATTCCTGTGGAAGTTCATCTCCCCAAAATTAAAGAGCTTCAACTCTTGTACGAATTTTGCTGTTTGTTTGACCTTTGTAAACTTATAACTCCCTAATCAGAAAGGTATGGCAAGATAGGCTACCTTCTTATGTTCAAACAAGAAGCTTCCTACACCATCAAGATATACCTTCCTAACTGCTTCTTTATGTACCACATAATCAGTGGCATATTTAGGGAGTAGATAAGGTGCCCTAGAGCCACCATACATTCTGATGTACATTCCCTCTTCATTCAAATAGTAAGTCCCATGTTCTTCAATGACTTTGAATGCCTCCTCGAACATGTAGTTGCATTCTGTCAAGAAGATTAAAGTGTACAAAGGCATAATGAAATGTTCACATATCTCTTTGTAGTGGCTATAATATTTGTGTGCCCAAAATAGTTTGTATGTAGTGTATACAGGGGTCCTGTCCCTGTCCCAATTACACCTTAAAGCTGGAAATGACTGGGTACATAATATATAGTCCACTAAGAAAGAGCTCATGTAGAACTTTGAATTCTTCTATCACACCCCTCCCAAAGCTAAAGATATGCATGCTGAGAGGCTATTGGACACTATGTTTTCCCAATTAAATATAGTCTCCTGAGTGGCCACATAGAAAATAATGGGTATCCATCCAAATTTGAAACTTTTTCCATGAGCTCTCCCAAAAAATATATTCAACATCAATGCTATAAACCTATAAGGGGTCCGGAGAGTGGTTGTATCATATTCTCCTAATGACCTAGTTTGAAAGTTCTTCCCAAGTATCATCATTCTCTTAACTGTTCCAACCAGGTCCAAATTTATCTCTTTCAACCAACTTTCAGTTAAGTATACTTGAGCAGGAGGCAGGTGATACGCCAGTGAAACATAACCAGAACTATATGTAGCATATTCATGTTTGGCATGATTTGCTAAAATCATTGTAGTTACATCTACCCTAGGCAGAAACCAGCAGATCACCTTGGAGCATGGGAAAAATTCAGGTCTAGTGGCTACCTTCATCAGAGCAGATTTCTCGATGTTTGCATATATAGTCAGTTATTCAAACCCTGCATCAGTCACATTTTGATTTGCAATCATCCGGTATATTTCACCACACTTGTAATCTAGCTCTACTCCATTGGTGGCTCTGGTATCTTCATAAATGTATTCCACCTTGGTGATGATTTCCACATCTGGTTCTCCCTCTGCAATAGGAGCCTTCTTCTTTTGTCTTTTAGACATATCTCCTTTGCAATGGTTACCCTGGTAACAAACACAGTATGTTCTTAGACCATTGGAGCTTCTAGCTAGTGTTAAGAATGAAGGAGAACTGTTACCAGCGTAGATCCAAATCCTAGGCTCTATCAAGCACCGAGATGGATCAGATCTCTCGAGGTGCAAACCTCTTCTTAAGTATCCATTGATTTGATTCAAACCAAAAGACACATCTTTTTATTTAAGGTTCACATATAATTTTATTATTAATAATATTTAATATTTTTATGGCTGACATATAATATTTTTTATTATTTTTTATTTTGTTAGGAATGAACATTGCATCATTTCCCCACACATGGTTTTAAAACCATATGCAAGGCCCTCCTACAATCATGGGTTGTTTAGGAGGCCTTGCACATGGTCTTAAAACCATTTGCAAGGCCCTCCTAAACCATGTACAATAAAACCATGGGTTGTTTAGGAGGCCTTCCACATGGTTTAAAAACCATGTGCAGAGCCTCCTAAACCATGTACAATAAAACCATGGGTTGTTTAGAATGTCTTGCACAAGGTTTTAAAACCATGTGCAAGGCCAACATTTTTTTGCGGATCATTCAATTTTGTGTTTTTTTCTTGACCCACATATTTTTTTTATGGATAATTAAATTTTTACTTTTTTATTATTTTGTTAGGTAGAAAGATTACAACATCTCCCTTGTTTTTGTGGCCTACATTTATTTTGGCCTATTAGAAAAATTAATTTTTATTAATAAAAATAACATTACCAAAGTGATATTATTTTTTATTGTGTTACAAAATCTCTCCCATAATATTCACTATCACTATTATTTTTTGCAGACATGTTACAAACTTTACATCACGTTACAAGATCTCTTCCATAATATTCACTATCACTATTATTTTTTACTGACATGTTACAAACGTTACTAACTTTACATCACGTTACAAGATCTCTCCCATAATATTCACTATCACTATTATTTTTTGCCGACATGTTACAAACGTTACTAACGTTACAACATGTTACAAGATCTCCCCCATACTGGGCTGTAGAGTGCCTCTTGGCCCGCAATAACACTATTTACCTCATCCATATGCATTTTCACAAATAAACTATACAAAATGTTAATGCGTGAAAGAAAAGGACAAGGAAAAGGAACTCCTACAGCTGGTTTAAAATTTCTCTAAGTCTGTCTGAAACTAAAACCTAACCCCGATAGAGAACCTATCATTAAAATCAGACTATAATTGAAATACTCTAAACATTCAAACACAGGAACGACACTATCAATTGTATACCTCTCGGTGAAAAAGACGGTGGGAAAAAACTCAATCGGCGGTCGAAACTACTATAACATCAGACGATTAGTTCACTAAGGAGCCACAACGACGGGTGATGGACAAACTATGGGCCCCGCGACCAACTGAAAACATCGGCGATCAGAGGCTCTGAGAACTAACTAGTAATGCATCGGCAGATAAACCAACTAAATGTCAGAGAGATAGTGTACTACACAGCCGCAACGGAAGGAGACAAACTGACTATGGTTTTCGCGACAAAAGAAAATCATCAACCATCGAAATAACTAAGGACTACTGATCGGCGAGTTTAAAACTAAGCATATTTTTAGTGTCGGTGAGACAAACAACAAAGCCTCCAAAATGGCAGCGTCGCTCGAGACTAGAACTCTGAGTATTTTCCAAAAACATTCCAATAGAGAAAACAAAAAATCATCCCAAAGCAAAAAAGTTTGAACCAATAAAACTACGAATCGGCAAAAGTAAAAACTATCCATCGGCCCGTTCTCTATTTGTCCTCAAAAACGGTGGTGATGTGGAAGGTTAATGCTTCAACCATGATAAAATAAAATCGTCGATAGTCCAAAGAAGATAGATAGCACATCAGAGAGATAGTGTACTACACAGCCGCAACGGCGGTAGACATACTGACTATGGTTTCTGCGACAAAAGAAAATCATCAACGATCGAAAGAACTAAGGACTACTGATTGGCGAGTTTAGAACTAAGAATCTCGATAGTGTCGGTGAGACAAACAACAAAGCCTCTGAAACAGCAGCATCTCCCAAGACTAGAACTCCAACTGTTTTCCAAAAACATTCTGATAGCGAAAACAAAAAATCATCGCAAAGCAAAAAAGTTTGAAGCAATAAAACCACGGAATCAACGAAAGTAAAAACTATCCATCGGCCTATTCTCTATTTGTCCTCTGAAATGGCGGTGATGTAGAATGCTAATGCTCTAACCATGATAAAATAAAATCACCGATATTCCAAAGAAGACAAATGAAATAAAAGCGCATCGAAGAGATAGTGTACTACACAGCTCCAATGGCGGGAGACAAACTGACTATGGTTTTCGCGACAAAAGAAAATCATCGGCGATCGGAAGAACTAAGGACTACTAATCAGTGAGTTTAAAACTAAGCATCTCTATAGTGTCAGTGAGACAAACAACAAAGTCTCCGAAACGGTGGTGTCACTCGAGACTAGAACTCCGACTATTTGCCAAAAACATTCCGATAGCGAAAACAAAAAATCATCACAAATCAAAAAAAATTGAACCAATAAAACCATGGAATCGGTGAAAGTGAAAACTATCCATAGGCCCATTATCTCTTTGTCCTCCAAAATGGTGGTGATATAGAAGTCTAATGCTCTGACCATGATAAAATAAAATTGCCGATAGTCCAAAGAAGACAAATGAAATAAAAGCGCATCTGGAAAAAGTATTTCATGAATAACAAGAACACCAAAAGCTCATGTTTCTTCAAGATGGAGGATTTAAAATCAATTTCATTGTGTAAATGCATATATAAACTTATTTCCAAGATTATTACAATCATGATTAGGGGCATCTTTTCCAAAATTGTGTCCTCTGAACAATTTTATTTTTAGAAGGATGCCATATTCATGATGCAATAGGGATTACACATCTGCCACCTCAGCTTTTATTCACTTTACTATTGCCACATGTCCTGCCACCTCGGACAGCAACGAACCACCATTTCTTTGACATATCAACCACCATGTCATCGAACATATTTTCCATGCTTAGCAAAAGGTAGGGGGCCTGACAGGTCGTCTCAGGCTCCGAGATGGTGATCTTCTAATGGAGTCCAAACACCGAGAGCCCCCACCATACCGTTGATCTACGCGTCGACTAGAGTATGAAAGAATGGGATATATAAACCCATATAAACCATTCCTCCTAGTCAATGTGGGATAAATCCCAATGGGAAAACAAATCACAACCGTTGATCCTATGATCAGACGGTTCTTGTATCTTCTACGCGTTAGAGTATTACGCCGGTTGAATTTCTAAGGCTCCAATAAAAATTTTAAAGGATCCAATCACAGGCTATGGGCACTTTTTGAGCTGTATGGGAGCTGTTTGGCATCCTCAGTGTTCTTGTTGTCATGCTTGTGGCGAGCCTATTTCTGAACATGAGTTTTCCATGTCAGGAAATGATCCACACCACAAATCCTATTACAAGGAAATCTACCATCCAAAATGTGATGTCTGCAACCATTTTATCCCAACAAATAGAGCTGTCTTAATTGAGTATAGAGCCCATCCATTTTGGGGATAGAGGTATTTTCCTTCGCATGAACATGATAACACTCCTCGATGTTGCAGTTGTGAACGTATGGAGGCAAGGAATGTACAATATATTAAGTTGGATGATGGTCGAAACCTCTGTCTTCAGTGCTTGGATTCAGGAATTATGTATACAAATGAATGCCAACCACTTTACATTCAAATTAGGGACTTTTATGAAGGCATGAGTATGAGAAAAGACCAGAAAATTCCAATGTTGTTGGTTGAAAGGAAAGCATTAAATGCAGCCATGTAGGGTGAGAAGGAAGGAAGCCATCACATGCCAAAAACTACAGGACTGTGCCTTTAGAGTCCTCATTGGACTCGTGTTTTTCAACAGTGGAAACTTCAACTGAACCTCATATTTGACAATCTTACAATGTGTTCTTTATATTTAATGCATTACTCTTTTTTTCTTCTTGATTTCTTGAGGTGTGGAGTGAGTCCACATGAACTTGAGAGTTGTTCATGTCCTCCAAAAACCTAATCAAAGGAATACACTCTTCCTGGTAAGATTGCTTGAACAAAACGCATGACTTCATCTTTGTGAAACTCATTCCCTATTGCAACATTGCAAAGCACATAAAGCCCCTGTGTGCAAACTTCTGGTCTTGTTGTAATACGTAATGGTTGCACCATAGTTGTAAGAATTAGTCCACACTAGCATGTATAAAATCAAATCTTCTTGAAGAAGTGGCATGTCTTGAGCCTCATAGCAAAGTATTTGAGAAAACCTATCAATTTTTGTCTTTGCATTATTATTGCAAGCACCCTTCTTTTAGACAATGTCTCCTAGTTTCACCACTTGCTCTGACAGAGATTTCAGCCTCATCCATGGTTCTGTCAACAAGGATATGCCTCTCATCTTATCTTTCCATCAATGATCATCACTAAAATGTGTCTATCCACAATCATTAGTTCACCAAATCTCCATCATCTCATATATTGACATCAATGACAATACATCCATCTTCCATATTGCCAACACAAATTGTTGAGTGCCATACACTATTTGGTAAGGTCCTAGTACAGGATAATCTAATTAAAAAGTTTGGTTGTGCTTCGAGTAGGTGTCCTCTCTACAATGAATAATCTGAAAATAAAAATCATGTCTTTATTTCCCACCCTTTCATAGTTAATACATGGAGGGAGGATCTAGGGGGAATTTGCATAAACATGTGTTTATTTATAGACATGATGATTTATGATCTCTATTAGACATTGATGTTGATGCTATATATGTACAACTTTTTTGGCCTATGAATAATGTGGTTCATTTATTAATATAGTGAGCTACAACCTTTTTTGTAAAATTTTATTTATCTTTTTTGGGATAAAAATACATTGACCAATATTATTAGGAAAATTGTTTTCAAACATCTTTTACTTTCAATGGATTGTTGAGATGGTATCTACTTTAGAGTTGCATTTGTTGCTCATATTGGGTATTTTGGTTCTCATCAACAGTATTTTTTATCTCTGAAACAATATCAACATCAATCTTGTCCTTCATGATATTGGCATGTAGATCTGGTGTATTAGCTGCAATGGGTTTTCTAGCTGAATCCATGCTCTTTCCAG
Source organism: Pseudotsuga menziesii (assembly GCA_001517045.1). Lineage (NCBI taxonomy): Eukaryota > Viridiplantae > Streptophyta > Pinopsida > Pinales > Pinaceae > Pseudotsuga > Pseudotsuga menziesii. Next base: position 312,148 of record LPNX010348334.1, read on the forward strand.
TGATTTCAACTCCTTAACTATGTATGAATTCAACCTAAATATAATTTGAATTCAACAAACCTAAATTCCAGAGCGATATTAGGTTTAGAAAAAAGTAAGTCTATAAGGATAGCCATCTAGAAGCAAGTATAAACTACCATCAAATGCTAGTTGTAGCAAGTATAAACTAGCCATCCATGAAGTCACCCTAATGTCTACAAAAACTTTCAATCTCCCATGTAATGGAGTTAACACAAGTTCAGCAACAAGAAAGTGCAACTTAAGACCCTGAAAGGTATGTATTTGATAAAATTTAAACACAAGCAGTTAAAAAAAGCTAAAATATAATCAAGGATGTAAATATTAGTGAGCAGGTTGTCTATAAAAATATGCATAATTAAAATCTATCAGCAGAACTCTGCCAGCATGCTATATGTGGAATATTTTAGAAAGTCCTAGACATGGATTGAATGTTTGATCAATATTTGACATGCTATTGTTCTTATTTTGCACTCTCCTTTATAACATATCAACAATAAGCATTGTCCCCAACTTCTCTATTTTCATTCAAGGAATGCATTAGCCCATCGCAAACTACAGTACAATATACTATGGAATTTTAGATGGACATAATTATAAATTGTCAATAGGAATAACTATAGATACAATACAATATCCACTTTCTTCAGATGTAAGATCATCACCCTTATGATTAAGAGTATGTTGCAGACATATACAGAAAAATTGCCATGTCCAGAAAAGAGAATACTCCTCTGGATACTATAATGCAAATGACAATTTCTCAATAAAACATAGTTTTCCAGGAAAAGGCATTTTTATATTTGAGCTAACCCTCCATCACTTGCTTTTGTTACTATAGGTGTTTTTGTTATTCATCAATATCATCTTGTAGTGTGTGGGAAAACCTTTTTGGTTGATTTTGAAGTAACCATTTCGTGATCATTGCACTACCTCAAGGCTATAATCCAGGAATGCTTGAAGCAAAATGCTAGATTTTCACATCTGAGAATGCTCCATTCACTTTCATCCATAGCATAAATTATGGAACTATCTGTGGAAAGATCTATGTCTCATAGATTTAAAGCCTTCCCATAGGGAATTCTATGGAGCTGAAGATGATGCTTCTCCTCTTGTGCTAGAGTCACCTGGCATATAGACAGACATGACAACATCAATATGTTAACAACATCCATGACTGTTGCCCCTCTGCAAAGGTGTATGCATGGATACATCAACAAAATGGTGAAGAAAGAAAAAACAACAACTGCTAAGGTAGGTCATACGCCAAACCTTGGAAGCTACCAATGGTCGTGCTCCCGATCAACCAGTCGTGCTGCCTGGACAGAAGATCCCTGGGAGAAGCACCTATGCATGTGATGTAATATCATCGGGGAAATATTGTGACGTAGAACACTAGTCACCTAAACACCTAAAATCCATTGCATAAGGATTCCTGTGAAGCATACATGGGCTTGCAGTTAGACCCGACTGGTGCTTCCTTGGTCTATGTCTCTTCCTTGGAGCAATTGTGGTAGACTGCTGCCCCTCTGCAAGCATATGTACCACACGTCAACACATGTGTATGCATGGATACATCAACAACATGACAAAGAAAGAAAAAACAACAATTTCTAAAGTAGGGCACATGCCAAACCTTGGAAACTGCAAATGGGTGTGCTCCCAATCAACTAGTTGTGCTTCCCGGACGGAAGATCCCTAGGAGAATCACCTGTGCATGTGATGTAATATCATCAAGGAAATATTGTGATGCAGAAAACTAGTCACCTGAACACCTGAAATCCATTGCATAAGGAGTCCCATGAAGTGTACCTAGGCTTGCAGTTAGACCCGACTGGTGCTTCCTTGGTCTATGTCTCTGCCTTGGAGCAACCACGACAGACTGCTGGCCCTCTACAAGCATCCGTACTGCATGTCAACACATGTGTATGCATGGATACATCAACAACATGGAAAAGAAAGCAAAAACAACAACTACTAAATTAGAGCATGCACCAAACCTTGGAAACTGCCAATGGGTGTGCTCCTAATCAACCAGTCATGCTGCCTAGACGAAAGATCCTTGGGAGAAGCACCTATGCATGTGATGTAATATCGTCAGGGCAGTATTGTGACGCAGAACACTAGTCACCTGAAAACCTAAAATCCATTGCATAAGGAGTCTCGTGAAGTGTACCTGGGCTTGGAGTTAGACCCAGCTGGTGTTGCCTTGATCTATGTCTCTACCTTGGAGCAACCACATTGGACTGCTGCCCTTTTGCAAGAATCGGTACTGCACGTCAACACACATGTTTGCATGGTCAACAACATGGGAAAGAAAGAAAAAACAACAACTGCTAAAGTAGGGCATGCTCCAAACCTTGGAAACTGCCAATGGGTGTGCTCACAATCAACCAGTCGTGTTGCCCAAAAAGAAGATCCCTAGAAGAAGCACCTGTGCATGTGATGTAGTATTGTCAGGGCAGTATTATGACATAGAACACTAGTCACCTGAACACACCTAAAATCCATTGCATAAGGAGTCCTGTGAAGCATACTTGGGCCTGCAGTTAGACCCAGCTGTTGCTGCCTTGGTCTATGTATCTACCTTGGAGAAATCGCAACAGACTGCTGCCCCTATGCAAGCATCTTCACTGCACATCAACACATCTGTATGCATGGATACATCAACAACATGATGAAGAAAGCAAAAACAACAACACATAGATATTTTCAATAAATGCAACTGACCTGAGACAATTGATGGTGCAATATTGGAGCGAGGACGACCCCTCTTGTTGAGATATTGAAATTGGAAAGGATCATATTTAGATGCGTGGATATTCAAATCAATTGCCAAGCCAATACTTTTCTTGATTCTTTTGCCTTTCTTTTTTGGGCTAAGGAAGCTTTTCTTCCTCTTCAAAGATGACTCAAAAGCACCCAAGCCAGTGCTGAAGTCAAAGTCCATAATATGAAGAGTGTTGGCCTCATCCAACAATTTTTTAACTAGACCAACCAACTGCTCGGCCTTTCTCAATGTACTAGGAGGACTACTTCTAAGCAGGTCTAGGTAGCCAAACAATTCATCCCTAGCTAATTGAAGTCCCTCAACATCTGGATCAACAGTATCAGTGGTCGTAAACATTATATCACCATATACATGTAAGTTTGGTGCCTCTATCTCATGAGGGGTATCAAATGAAGCATGCATTGCATCATGATCTAGTACTAGGATTGAATCTCAAAATGGGAAATACAACCAATCTACCTTTATAGCTTGCTTGCACATGTTTCTGCGAATAGACCATGGGCAATCACATGCTATAAAATTTGCACGATACCAGGAGACGAGGTCTTTCTTATGAGGTTTGTTTGAATCCTCACCCAATAGGCATGAGATATTCTCTTATGAGGGCAACAATCACTGTTTGGGATTCTTTTTGCTCTTTCCATTGAAGATTCAAGCTACTTCTCTTTCCTATAGTTGTTCAAGTATCCTTCTTCTTTCAGAATTTATTTGAACCGATACACAGGTTTGACATTTGTCAAGAGCACATATAATAACCAATCCATTTGACTAGCACATTTCTTCCGTTGATCAGAGAGAAAGTTGGTCTTTAGGTAACAATGGTAGGAATCTACAACATTGTTGGTCTCTTTATTTGCATGCAGAAAATCACAACAGCCTTTCACCCACATATCTGAAAGTAAAAATTCAAGTCAGTGGAAATATATGGTAATCATGAAACACTTAAGCAAAAACACAATAAAGAGTCATCTGCACTTACGAAACTTATCACCAGAAACCTAATTCTTGTTGAGATAGTCCAGGAATTTCCCGTCATCAACAAATTCATTGAAAAATCCTTGTATTGCAGCAGTCACATCATCATTGGAACAATACTTCATAATATAACCTAACTTACTGAACATTGCACTTTCCATGTCTGGACTAGTGGCAAAGTTATTGACTTTTTTAGCCATGCCCTTCGTACATGCCAAAGGCACAATATAACTTCGCACTGTGTCACCCTTCTGCAATGTTTGATGGGTTAAAGTGACACTTTTTCATAAAAAAGATAAGTTAAAATGAATAGTAATGATAATGAATATACCTCAATGCGGCTATCTCAACCAACGCATCATCAACCATGAAGGCACTGGGTTTCCAATCAGGATGGAGCTGGTAACACCTATTCATAAGCTGCTCCAACCAAAGTGCAATATCTTCAGTTGTATTCCGCAATGAAACAACCCATGCAACAGGAACCCCCCTTTGTTGTGCATCAAATGCAACTAGTGTGTAAAGCTGGTACTGCCATACTCAAACAAGATAGGAAGTGAAAAATGTTTTTTATTAAATAAATTGAATGGCTTAATATTGGATAATCATATTAAAAAAACACAGACAACAAACATACCCTGTATTTATTAGTACTAAATGTTGAGTCCATGGCTATTAAGCTGTTATGACATAGCTTGACCATTATCTCCAACATCCATTTCGTTTGGATTCCAATTATGAAAGGCATGCCTGCATCATTGGGCTTTTGGTATAAGAAAAAAATCCTCTTTACATTTTTGGTACCAAATATTAACACTCATCTCATCCTTTTTGTGGAGTTGATAGTTTCCTTTGCTCAACCGACAATAGATGTTTGCAACATCCTTTCTGCTCAAGAAGAAATCCCTATCCCGAGCTATCACATACAAGTTAACATGTTTCTTTATGTGCATTTTACAAACTGAGTCAACTGGCACCTCCAAAAAAAAGAAACTTTTGACATACGAGACTATGTCCCTTGAGAGCTTAGGCTTATGCAGAGACTTGGCCTTGCCTGAAGCGTCATGCAAACCATGACAAAGCCATCCGTGTTTGTCTTCGTGCTCATATAGATTATATGTCAATATCGCATCCTTAGGAGTTTGAACCATAACCTTAACTATAAAATGGAATTGGAAACCTCTCTTCTTGGAAAACGAGGCCCTACGTTTAGCTGGTTGTTCTCTTTTGTCCTCCGGACCATAACAACATGCATAACTACATAAAAAAATTCCAGTGTCAGTACAGACAACAAATTATAAATGGGATATCATTAACTACATATAAATAATACATTCTTGAGATACTTACACTTCATAACTCAATGAAGCAGTATCATTTTTCCCTGATTCTTTCTTTTTCCATCAGATAAAACTACATGGAGCATCGGGGTTCATTTCTTCCCCCCTAATGAAGTCGGATACTCTATGGGACGGGGTTTTTGCAACACGATCAAAACATCCATTTGATTGATCAATTTCAGACCAAAGAATATCTTTGGAGGAAACGGTGAGCATGTGTTTAGGGTCTTTCATTTCAAGTTGCATGATAGCCTACCATTTTCCTTGCTTGCCCATTTTGAATAAATTCCTACAAACAATGTGCAAACACATTACTGAAAATAAAACAAAAAACTAGTTATATTTAAATACATGCTTGCAATTTATACAACATGGAAGGCTCCATGAACCATTCTTTATAGTGAACTTAACAGATGCCCTAAGAAGCAAGAAGCATAACAAATCCCACATGGGGTAAGTGGTGTTTCAACACAACCTAACCCTAGTAGGGGTGCATGCGTCATAAAGAATGAAGGAAATGATATTACTGGATCCAAATCAAACATTCTCCTCAAGGATTTGTATAAGGGAAAGTTCACAGAGCTTAGTAGTTGTATTAAGATATAATTAATAGAATCTTGGTTAATTAATGTCCATAAGTGTTTTGGGTTCAAATATCACTATTAATTATTAGGCTTGTTTGATAATTTTCCATCTTAAGCAAAGTGCCACACTACGGTCAAATAAAGTGGAAAGAAATATAACGGCTTTTGCATATGTAGTTGCATGGGAATTGATTAGGGAGAAATTCTATTGAAATACCTGTCATATTACTATATATCACCATAGATAGGCAGATGCAATCCAGTTTTTGACTTGGGGAAAGCTCACAATGGGAAAGTATTAGGTGAACGGTGTTATAATATTATACATTAGGGGATCACCTAATACCAACTTGGTTTAATGTACTAATCATGTGTGTTTTCAATTGCTTTTAACCTCTAATAATCCATTGAACACCTTTATGTTATCCATAGATGATTCAACAACATAGCTATCTAAATATTAGAAAGCTTGATTTGTGTCTTTTCACCTAATTGGTCCATGATCGTGGAGGTTCATTTGTCCAAAGTCCATGAGATGATAAAGTGAGAGTGTACTAGATCACATTCTAGGACTGTCACAATATTTTTAACTACAAGCAACAGAACAATGTAGGGATCCCCAAAATGGACATAATGACTTGTCTGTCCTTGGCCATAATGGAACTTATTCTTTGATAGACATTCTACTTTCCATTATTTGAACTTAACACTGTTTTTTCCTAACAAAAACTCCCCATTTTTAGCTGGAATGGGGTCAATCTCCTGGGACATGTTGTTCTTCGGATTCTTAGGTAGAGCCATACATAATGCACTGTGAATTGAACCTAGATCAGCAGTGGTGAGCTTCTGTAGGTCTATGGACCACATCCCGACCAACAAATTTAAATGGAAAGCCTAGAGGAAAACATGGCTCAGGCTTGGGTCCTAATATGTGCACGAGTCATGACCTCCAAGTGCCATTGGCTCAAACCCATAAGTTTAATATTCATAGACAAAACGCTATCTTCCTTCCAATATTAAATAAAATATTTTTGTTCCCTACTAGATCTTGCAGCTTGCCACTATTGAGGACTTGGGTGAACTGCCATCCCAAGGAGGAAGGGATGAGTACTCAAAGTGGGTCTTGGTGCTTGAGTAAGAACTCCATTACTGACTGCAGGGGGGGGTTACATATTAGAATTGCAGCAATACTATGGGAACTTGAAAGGCAAGATGGCAGGGATTAAGTTTTATAGATCTAAATACCCAACATAAATGCCTACAGTTAAAGGAAGATGTTGAATAGCTTAGCTAGTAGCAGAACAACTGTTGCACTCTATTGCTAGTAGCAGGTCAATTGTTGCATTAATCCTGACATGCTTTCCAACTATTTTCATAGAATCAATAGAAAACATGTATTTATGCAGAGATCTCACCAATGATCTATCCTTGGGCATCACATAACTTGTTATTTGGATGGCATTGTCACTTTCCATATTGTGTGGTTAGACTTGAAAAACAAGTCCATTCTAATTATTCATCGATGAAGTACTTTACCAAGTCTGATCCTATCTCCTCTCAAGCTATGAGGGTTGGGTTGCGTTGGTCAACTAGCCATTTTCCATCAGGGAGCCCTTAAGATATTCCTGCATATTATGGAGAATATAGATTTCAAAATAGAGGTAACTTGATTTATCTATTACAATAGTAAGACAATGTAATATTAGTTAAATCATAAAAAAGGGTTCAGTATTCAAAGGGAAAATTAAATTTCTTTTGAAATGTATTCCATAACCAATCAGTTGCAGATACATATCAATTCGAAACAAAAGAAGCTCAAACCGATTATATTTGTGGTTGATTCCTTGGCAGGGGCAATTGCAACCTTGGTCACACTATGGGTACTGGAAAAGAGACTAAAGCAAATTTCTCCTTTGTGTATCACATTAAAGCATAGCTCTCCATTTTGTGTCACATTTGGTTTCCCTTTAGTGGGAGATAAAAGACTTGTTGAAGGGGTTGGCCGTGAGAACTGGGGAGGAAACTTTTGTCACGTGGTTTCCAAACATGATATTGTTCCATGGATGCTTCTTGCACCCTTGGTGTCAATTTCTAATCCCTTGATTGCTATTTTTCCATATTGGCGGGGCATACATGTACCTAATGCTTTTGTTCAAAATTCTTGTAGGATGCTTCGACAAGGATTTCTGGCTTTGCACCTACCTTGCCCTACAAGATATGGACTAGAATTGTAACCTATAACCTCTTGAAATTGAGATATGGACTAGAATTGAGTTTGCAGAAGTGTAAGGCATTGAAATTAGTGGGCTTGTAACCTGTTGATTTTTTTGGCTGAGTTTGCAGACTTTCTGGTGACTAGTGAATGCAAACAGCAGCTCCAGCACATAGAGAAGTCACGCAGAAGGAACCAGTGGAGATGTGTTGTGGTGACCAGTGAATGAAACAGAGCATAGGATAATTCACGCGATCATTTGAATTGTGCAAGGAGTGTGGGGTGTGTGCAAGAAGTTGAGGGACCTTTTAGATGCAATGGTGGAGTGAAGTCAATCACTCTTAATACAAAAAAAAGAAATCATTCCAAGCAATCCTGAACCTGCCAAGCCTAGTCCTAAGTCTGGAAATAGGCATGCCAACTAGGATAGTAAGACAAATCGCACCTCCGTTTTAGTGAACAAAATCGCATGCGTGATTTCGTTCACTAAAATGGAGGCGCGATTTGGAAATCCTGTTTTTTTTTAAAATTGGACAAGGCCATCTTTTTCTCCTCACCACACGGCTATTGGACCAAGGAGGAGCAAATCTCAACTGGGAAAATGCGATTTTGGGTGTGCCAAAGCCCTCCATATCCACCTTTAGAAAAACCTCCCCTTTGTGAGGTATTTTTCTCATTTCTTTTCATGTTTTTTTCTATTTCTTCATTAATTTATTTGTCCTAGATTGAAAAATTAAACCATATTAAATTAAATTATGGCAAATTGAAACAAAAACCCAATGGAATTGCCGAATGGAATTGGCCAATTGAAACAAAAACTCAATGGAATTGGCCAATGGAAACAAGAACCCCAATGTAATTGGCCAATTGAAACCAATTCCCCAATTTAATGATAAAAATTAAATAATTTTGATTATTTAACAAAATTCATACCCAAAATTCCCATGCCCAATGGAAACCAAAACCCCAATTAACTCAGAAAACAAATGAATTTCACTATTTCCATATGCATATTCACAAGGATCCTTGTGAATCCATACCAAAATCCACAAATAAACACCCTATAATTTTGATGAAACTTCTCGAACTTGCTCTATTGAGTGGTTCACTTTTCCACCCATCAAAGACAATTGGATGGATAGTACATGGTTTTTGACATTCCCCCTCACAACAATAGGGAAGTACCAATGTACTTCCTCCGAAAATTGTATCCAGAGTTTGTGATGGGGAAACATGTCAACTATTTTGACATGTTGGGATTCCAAGGAGTTGGTAGGGGGATGCCCCAACACCGACCCCATGCTAGGCATAGAGATGCCAATCCACAGATACATGTACCCCGTGCCCAGCTACTGAGGGCAGGAATCCCTCCTACACGTGGCATGGTTGCCCAAACACAGGAGGCATTTTTAACTCTAGCTGAGATGGTCTCTCGACACACGACCACTATTGACCAGACTAGAGCGCCCTCTTCCTCTGTTGGTGTACAACCACCAGCTTCTGGTGGTGGAGGGACATCTATTGGTGGGGATAGACCAACATCCCATGTGCCTCAGAGCGAGCCACATGTCTGCACATCGTGTGGGGGACCCTGTTATGGTCCTGGACCAAGACATGGTACCACTACGATGACTGGTGGTCAGGTAAGGACATTGTTTTAAAACTATGTTATTGTTCAATTTTTAATTGTTCCATACTATATCTAACATATTGAAAGATTCATAATATATATGCAATATTTACTCTTGCAGGAGATTGATGCCTCTTACGGGGGTGGTACTGCACCCGGTGTGGTTGTACCCGATGCCCAAAGAACCACAATTGAGGTAATATTTAAACACTTGTCATTTTGTTATTACATATAATTTTGTTAATGCATGTGTTAGTCTTGATTAATTTTTTAAATGTCTAATATTTACAATTTTTTATGTTGCAGGAACCCCACTTAGAACGTGATGCTGGAGACATTGATATCAACGACATAGTCCAAGGTGGAATTTATGACTACTTGAAGAATGTAAGTACATGGGTTATGATTGAATCTTGTTTGAATTATTTAAATTTCTTACTGTACACTCCTTTATAGATTGCTAATGTAAATATAATTTTTAAACTTGCAGATGCTAGAGGCATCTGAAGAGGGGCAAGAAATTGATGAAAGCGATCACTACCATGGTGGAGATATGTCCCAGGAAGGGGTAAGTATATTACAACATGTTATTTTTTCAATACATATTATTCCATCCATTGAAATCCATGTCTAACTATGGTAACACTCTATGAATGCAGACGTCATCGCAGATCCCTGCACCGCCTCTTTGGTTTGGATCTCCCCGTAGTCCAAACATAGATAAGAGGGTTGTTTACACCAGACGAGGTCCCTTTTCATTGAACAGAGTGGGTGTCCATGAGGATCAACCTACTCATCCCACGGTAATGTACACACTTCCAATGGCAGTTGTTGGTTAGCTATGAATTCACTTCACAAGTGGTTTTTCTTAATGTTATTTTCGCATGTTTACAGCATCAGGATGTAGAGTCATCCATGCCAGACCTTAGTGGGATTGTTGATGCCGCTGTCAATGCCGCGTCTACAATAGGGATAAGTTACAGTGAGGTACATCTACTTGAATATTTGTAATTGTACTTTTCATTTGTATTGTTTCTGGAAATGCATGATGTCTAACTATTTAATCATTTGGTGAATGTAGCCACACCCTGGTCCATTAGTGCACACAACTGAGGTTGATGTTCAACCGATGGCTCCTCCTACTACTGAAGAGTACAACCTCATCCCCTAGAAATGGTTTTTTTAGTGAGATGTTCATTTTTTACATAATTGATTAGTACTCTCTCATTCATGTACATGTTGATAATTCTTGAGATAATTGACATATTTTTTTTTATTCGCAGAGAAGCATGGCAGAGAGGCTCGCTGCAAGGTGGAGGACAGCAGAGGCACCTACACCCTCGACACCACAGGAACCTATACCCCCGACGGATGCAGTGAGTCTTTGTTTTATTTACAATTGAGTTATATTTTAAATTTTCAAACTTTGTTATTCATGGACAATACTAGTTCAGTTACCTGATCAAGAAACATTGTCATTGATTTGCAGTCGCCAGAGATGCACAGTGGTCATAGACAGAGCCGAAGAGCATCAGGGTCCGAGGAAAATAAGAGAAAGTTAGAATTTTGATGTGTTAGTCCAGGACAAATATGTATTTTTATGTACAATCTGGAGTTAGAGTATAGGGGCGTGGTCCAGTACATATGTACTTTTTTTTGCACATGTACATCAAATATGTTTTTGATACATGTACATTGATAGGCCATAGATAGGTCTTATATTTTTGTATTATAATTTTCATGATATACATCCTTCCGGTTTGAAGAAGGCCTTGTGTGATCATGCCAAAAACTTTGCACTAGTCCCTTTACTGCATCAACTAGCTTCATGTCACGACGTGGCAACCGACCAATAAAGGCCCAAAAATCTGTCTGGGCGGTTGTGTCAAGATGTTATCTTCTAATAGAATACCTATGGAGGGTTTTTACATTCAAATAAACTAGTTTAGATGTAGGCTTGAGAAAATGAAGGACCATGGTGTTCTTATTTACAACTGCTTGTGACAACACACGACGAGCCGCATTGCGGTCCTTTGACTGTGTGTTCTTACCAATTTTACCAAAGGCATCTACTAAGCTTTTAACTATATGAGAACTTGGTCCAGAAGGCTTTATCATCCCCTAATGATTTCCTAACAATATTCATGTCCCTAGATTTTAACAATGATAAACATAATCTACATTTATCTCCATCACATTTAGAAACAAAATATTTATTTAGTATCTGCTGAGTTTGATAAGCAATACTACTTTTAGATAGCGTACTTTCAATGGAATTGAGGAGTCCTTCATTTACTTGTATACACTTTGGAGTTCTTTGACGTGTGCTTTCTAATGGAGGTAAGGGGGTTGGATTTCTATCATCTAGTGCATCAACAATATGCTCTGGCATTTCAATAGCAACTTGTTGTCCTTCATTGTCTTCTTGGTAGTTGGACAGTGGAAGTCCAACATCCTCATCGATGGTCTAGATAATATTTTCTTCTTCAACAGTAGGCTCCACGTCCAACGCCTCTTCAACAATAGGCTCCATGTACAACGCCTCTTCATGAGCTTCATCTTGAGATGGTAACTTATCACTTTGACTTGATGTGGGATTTGAAACATCCCCTAATGAGCACCTACGTTTTGCTTCTTGAATACTTCCATGGGGTGCTTGTTCAACAACTATTGTGGAAATTGAAGGTCCCTCTAGTGATTGCTTCCTTTTTTCTTGTGTTGGATTAATAGGATGAACCGCCGTATCTTCTATAATTGGATTTGGATTAGTTTCCAAAGAAATCCTCCGTTTCATCATGTTTATTCTTTTCTTTTCTTTCTCTTCTTCGATGACTTCTTGAGGTCTCTTCTTCCTTGCTGTTTTTGTTCCTCGGTTATGTACATTCCCCATCACCACAATGATCAATGTCAATATAGTTTGCTTTTGTTGCTCCTCAATTACAAGCTTTGAAACCTTTAATTTGCTTTATAACTATTGATCCCTCAAGGTGCTTCAATCTTCCTTCTCAATTGTTCATATTTCCCATCAAAACAATAATGAATGGGAAAATTTACCTTTGGTTCTCTTGGATAATAAGAAAATGAAAGTTAAATCATAAATTGTTCCTCAAGCTGATTTTCTTGTATAAATGTGTATCTCCACCATCACCATGAAATGACATTGAAGCTTGATATCTTATCCTATGTGCTCCTCAACCATGAAAGATATCCTCAATGTTGCACCTGCATAACAAAAAGAATGATGGAGAATGTGTAAATTGTGAGTATTTTCACAGGCGGGCTCGTGCCCCTGAAAAAAACGCGCGGTTATCAGATAAATTCATAAAAACAGAGTGAAGTTGCTCTCGGACAAAACAATTCACTGTTTTTACAGTCCCAAAACACGCACGTGTTATATAGAGTAAAAATGCGTACGCAATTTGTTTAAGTATAACGTGCACGCGATATGGTTAAGCACAATTAACAGAGTGGGTGCACGACTAGGGAAACGAATAAGATCATAACTTCCCAAATGTTTTCTATGGCTAGCAACAAAACAAATGTTTTGAGTGTTCCCTTCTTTTCATGCATATAAATGTTTCTCTCTATAGCCCCAATAATCCCTACATATCCCTATCTCTTTCTAAATATACCTCCCTCATTCTCTCTGCATCCCTCCCTATATGTTCCTTTTTCTCCCTTACTCCATCCCTCCATACTGATGGTGATGAAGACGATGATGATTATCACGATGGTGATGATGATGATGATGATAATGATGACGACGATGGTGATGATGATGATCATGTTGATGATGATGATGATGAAGGTGATGATGATGAGGAAGGTGATGTTGATGTTCATGATGTTGATGGTGATGATGATGTTGATGTTGATGATGACAATGGTGATGATGATGTTGATGATGTTGATGTTGATGATGACGATGGTGATGAAGATGATGATGATGATGAAGATGGAGATGATGATGAATATGATGATCATGCCTCTTTTGATGATGATGATCAATGATCAATGATCATGGTGATGATGATGGTGATGATGAGGATGAGGATGGTGATGATGGTGATGATGATGATAATGAAGATGTTTATGATGATGAGGAGGAGGAGGATGAGGATGAGGATGATGATGAGGAGGATGAGGATGGTGATGGTGGTGATGATGATGATGAGGAGGAGGATGAGGATGGTGACGATGGTGATGATGATGGCGATGATGATGATGATGATGATGTTGATGATGATGAGGAGGAGGAGGAGGATGCTGTTGATAATGATGACGATGACGACGACGGTGATGATGATGATGATGACGACGCTGGTGATGATGATGTTCATGATGTTGATGGTGATGATGATGATCATGTTGATGATGATGATGATGATGATGATGATGGTAATGATGAGGATGGTGATGATGATCATGGCGATGTTGATGATGATGATAGATGATCAATGATCATGGTGATGATGAGGATGAGGATGGTGATGATGATCGATGACCAATGATCATGGTGATGATGATGATGAAGATGATGGTGAGGATGTTGATGGTGATGATGATGATGAAGGTGATGATGAGGAGGAGGAGGAGGAGGATGATGAAGATGATGATGATGATGGTGATGATGGTGATGATGATGATGATGAAGATGTTTATGATGATGATGAGGAGGAGGAGGAGGATGAGGATGATGATGAGGATGAGGATGGTGATGATGGTGATGATGATGATGATGAAGATGTTTATGATGATGATGAGGAGGAGGATGAGGATGGCGATGACGGTGATGATGATGGCGATGATGATGATGATGATGACGATGATCTTGACGATGATGATGATGATGATGATGATGATGATGATGATGTTGATGATGATGATGATGATGACAACGGTGATGATGATGTTCATGATGTTGATGGTGAGGATGATGATGAAGATGATGATGAGGAGGAGGAGGATGATGATGACAATGATGATGATGATGATCAATGATCAATGATCATGGTGATGATGAGGATGAGGATGGTGATGATGATCGATGATCAATGATTATGGTGATGATGAGGATGAGGATGGTGATGATGATCGATGACCA
>LPNX010348334.1:336231-404907 GCA_001517045.1 Pseudotsuga menziesii
CCTCATTATCCTTCCCTCCATCACTCTCTCTCTATTTCTCACCCCTCCCCCTCTCCCTTTGTTGCTCACCCATCCCCCTCTCTCCCACATAATATTTGTGTGTGTGTGTGTGGGTGTCCCCCCTTCTCTCACAAACTCCCTCTGTCACTCACTCTCTCTCCACCTTTATTTACCTCCCTCTATCAATATCTCCCTCCCTTGTCCTTTAATTACCATCCCTCTGTGCCTCTCCCTCTCTCTCTCACTCTCAACTTGTATCTCTCCCTCCCTATCTATTTTCACCCTCACTCTCCATGTTTCTCTCTTTCACAACCTCCCTCTCTCTCACTCTCTCAACCCTCCACCTCTCTCTCCATCTCTCAACCCTCCATCCTCTCTCTTTGACACCATCTCTCTCTCTCTCTCTACATGTGTGAGCATGCCCCTTTCTCTCCTTGTGTCTATCCCCGTTACCCCTCACAAAAACACCTTCTATCGCTCCTTCAATATCTCTTTCCTTCAATCTATATCCATCCCTCCCTCTCTATCTTAATCCCTCTCACACTCTCTCCACATCATTCTCTCTCTCTCTCTCTCTCTCTCTCTCTCTCTCTCTCTCTCTCTCTCTCTCGCTTCTTCTATGTTTTCAACTTATCCCTTCTCCTCAACCCCCTACCTCATTATGACCCCTTTTCTCTGTTTTATCACATCTCATTCCCATATCTTCAATTTCCCCCTCCTTCGCCTCTCTCCTCCAAGACATCCTATTCCTCCTCTAATACTCGATATCGACCATTCCATTCACTAATCCTTTATCTCATCAAGCCATAACCCACTTCCTCCCATCCACTTTATCCCCCTTTGTCACTCAAGTCTCATGTACTGCTTCTAATCCTATACGTCTTCAACACCTCTTCTCCTCCTAATAATTATCTCAATCCCCACTCCCCTTCACCCTTGTAACCCATAATGTTCCCATTCCATTCATCTTTCTCCACTTGAAGTTACAACCTCCTCCTTGACCTTTGACCCTTCCTCACCCACTCTCAACTATTAACCATCCCCACCTAAACTTCCAACATCCTCCTAGGCCCTTCACCCTTCTACACCCCCTCTAAACTATTATCCATACATTTTATATATTACATATAGTGCTAGATTTTTAGCTCTACAAAACGCATGCGCATTATAGAACCACATAACACACGCGCATTTTGTAGTTCTATACTGTGCACATGTTTTTCAATTCTACAAGGGCGGGAGATTTAATTTGAATTTAAACATGCCAATTTACTTGCTCACATGCCACAAATAGTCATATGTGTATGGTTTGGAGTTTGCTTCGGTAATACCAAACCTATGCTATGGTATATGATAAACCATAGGTACTTAGGAATTTCTTCCATTTTCTAAATAATTCGTTGTTTACACACTCATTATAGTATGCTACACACAATCATTTTTGATGAAATCTTAAACATAAATAGCATTTTTTTGTAGATTCTAAAATATGTAATATTTATTAAAAAATATTATATTTTCCTATTTTTTTTCAAATTCTATTGTGTCCTAATTCCTTAACTCAAAAAACATGTTGTTAGTGTTTTTTCCATAATGTGGGTGTAAGAAAGACACTCTAAGAGAAAGTGGTTTTCATCCTCAACGCTCACAGACTCACACAGATGGAAAACCCTTTCCACCCATGGATTTTTAGGAATAGGCCAATGCCCTATTTCGCTATGGAGTTCATGAGAGTTCGTTCCAATATTGGCTATTTAATTTTTTCTCTGCGAGCTAGTTACTATAGAGAGATACATATGGTATTCCAAGTTAGGATTAATAACCTCGTTATAGTTATCTTCATTTTCTCTTAACCACTAAATTTTCCTCACACCAAATTTCTCTTTAAACTTAGAAGTAATAATGTTTTTGACATTATCAATGTTTTGCAAAATTTCATTTTCATTAATGCCCTAATGGTTTAACCAAGCCATGGTATCTTTACACCAACCCCGCTTGAGGCGTACTTGATTTTGACTTGAGTTTAAAGCAATTTTAGGAAGTCTCTCATTTCCCATGTTGTTTATCTTATGCTTGTACATCAGGTACATAGTCATAGCCATGCTCTCGATGGGGGGAATACCCACTTCTATGAGGAGAATCGTATAAGGTGCATTGCTTTTAATTTTGACGTTATAAGTTATAAACAACTTATGGATTTTCTCAATCTTCCTCCAAGATTCTCTAGAAATGTTGTACCCCCATACTTTCACAACCATACAAGATAACATGGATGACAAAAGTTTCAAAGAGGAACTTATTTTTATCCCACATGACCAGATTGGTTGATTTACAGTTATTTTCAAGACCAAAATAAGCTTTCCACCCTCCATTAAGGGTGTGTGCAAGAAGTTGAGGGGCCTTTTAGATGCAATCCTAGTTTTTGGAAACACGCTCATGATACATAAGAACACAAAGTGCTCATGTTATGTAATATTTGGTTTGGTTAATCTCAAGCCTGACATGTCATATGACATGCATGTTAGGCTGAAAAAAAAGCGTATGCGTTTTGTAGTTATAAAACATGCATGAGTTTTATAGTTACAAAACATGTACGCCTTATGGAGATGCAAAACGCTCACACGTTATGGAGAAGAAAAACACGTACTCATTTTGGAGAAGCAAAACATGAATGCATTTTAGAGAAGCAAAACACGAACACGTTATGGAGAACCACAACAATAGTTTTAGTGCATGGCTAGGAAAATGAATAAAAACAATAGTTTGCACCATCAGCACTTAGGGCCTATTGTAATATTTTAGCATCATCAAGAACAACATCTCAAACAACCATGCCTAACCTACCAAGAGCATAATTTGTCTTTATGTTGTAATATGGACACCATTAGGAGGTTTTAAGAACTAAGTTTGGTTCATAGTCCCTTGAGCATGCTTGAGGGAGGAAACTCAAGAATTATGTCTTGAAGGTAGCTTTTAAGGCTTGAGATCTATGAACAAGGAATCACACCTGCACATAGGACCTTCGTATGTGATATTTTGCATCTAAGAGAGAATATGCAATGCATTATAATTATCTTAGCACTAGAAACATATCTGTAGAGATGCTTGAGGGAGGAAACCTAGTCCCTAGTCCCTAAGGGAATCCTATGGACATATAGGGCCAAGAACAACACCTTGAACAAACACACATGATCTCTTAATGGTATCGTCAACCTTTAAGTTGGGATATGGCCATGATAAGGATTTTTTAGCATTAGATATGGAGGATAATGTGTTAATCATGGTTTGTACATAAATATTTATTTTTAGGTTTTAGACCATCTTTTAGGGCTCAAGGTCCATTAACGAAACCTTGAATCACCATAGATGACCTCTCATGTTGATAGTGTTGTTTTGAAAGGGGATTTGGGAACCATTAGGGGTTTCTAAGTTCTATGTATGTGTCTTGGGAACTTAGACATAATAAGGGAGGAAACCTAGGCCTTAGCCCCTAGAAGATGCTTCTATCCATCTGGAGCCAGGACTGATGTGTTGAACAACCTAAATAGATCCTTCCATGATTTCATTTACCTTGAAATGGGGATACTTGTTCTATCAGAACAATTTTAGCACTAAGCATAGATATTAGGCCCCTTCACATGGGTAGAGGGAAACATTTGGTCCTTAGGCCTTAAAGGAAGTTGTTAACCATTTAGGGCCAAAATTGATGCCTCCAACCACCACACATGACATTGAATGTGAATGTTTTGAATATTAATAGGGATATGCATGCCATCATCATTTGTTGATCACTAGGTATGCATCTCAAGTCCATGGACATGGTCAGGGGAGGAAACTATGGCCTAAGGCTCTAACTAAAGCTTCTATGCATCTAGGGATAGGAAGTATGCCTTAAAAAATCACACATGGAATCTCATAGATATATTTGGACTATGAATATGGATGTTAGTATCAATTAGGTGGTTTTGAGCAATAAGTATGGGACCTCTGAGACATGATTGCAGGAATATGATCGTTCCTTAGGCCATAATGGAATATTTGAGGCACCCATGTTAATGAACAATTCCTTGAAGCACCATAGGTGACCTACTCAAGGTATGCTTGGTCTCCAATAAAATATGCACATGCCTTTAAGAGGTTTTGAGCATTAGATATGAGTATTAAGGCATGAACAAGGTCAAGGGAGGAAATCCAAGACTCGATCCCTAAATAATGTTTTTTTCATCTATGGATGCAGATGTTCCTTACTCACTATACCTTTATTCCTTACTCACTAGCCCTCCCTTCCTTTTTATTTCCATCTCTCACTATCTCTATGTGTATGTGTGTGTGTCTTTTCCCCTTCTCTCTCTCACAACCTCCCTCTCTCTCTCCCCCACATAATATTTGTGTGTGTGTGTGAGTGTGTCCCCCCTTCTCTCACAAATTCCATCTATCACTCACTCTCTCTCCACCTTCTATTTACCTCCCTCTATCAATATATCCCTCCATTCTCCCTTAATAACTAGACCTTCATTCCTCTCTTTCTCTCTCACTCTCTCAACTTGAATCCCTCCCTCCCTATCTATTTTCACCCTCACTCTCCATGTTTCTCTCTTTCACAACCTCCCTCTCTCTCCATCTCTCAACCCTCCACCCTCTGCATTTGACACCATCTCTCTCTCTCTCTCTCTCTCTCTCTCTCTCTCTCTCTCTATGTTTTCAACTTATCCCTTCTCCTCAACCTACCTCAGTATGACCCCTAGTATCTATTTTATCGCATCTCATTCCCATCTCTTCAATTTCCCCCTCCTTCACCTCTCTCCTTGAACACATCCTATTCCTCCTCTAAAACTCGATATCTACCATTCCATTCACTAATCCTCTATATCATCAAACCATAACCCACTTCCTCCCATCCACCTTATTCCCCTTCGTCACTCAAGTCTCGTGTAGTGCTTCTAACCCTATACATATTCAACACCTCTTATCCTCCTAATAATTATCTCAATCCCCACTCCCCTTCATCCTTGTAACCCATAATGTTCCCATTCCATCAATATTTATCCACTTGAATTTACAACATCCTCCCAGGACCTTGACCCTTCCCCACCCATTCTCAACTATTTATTGTCCCCACTTGAACTTCCAACATCTTCCTAGGCCCTTGAACCTTCCTCACCCCCTCTCAACTATTAACCATCCCAAACTGAACTTCCAACATCCTCCTAGGCCCTTGACCCTTCCACACCACCTCTAAACTATTATCCATACATTTGATATATTACATATAGTGCCAGATTTTTAGCTCTACAAAACACGTGCATGTTGTAGAACTACATACCATGAGCGCGTTTTGTAGTTCTATAACATGCGCACATTTTGTAGTTCTATAGCATGCACATGTTTTCCAATTCTACAAGGGGGGGAGATGTAATTTGAATTTAAACATTCCAATTCACTTGCTTGCATGTCACCAATAGTCCTATGTATATGGTTTGGAGTTTGCTTCAGTAATACCAAACCTGTGCTATGGTATATGATAAACCATAGGTAATTGGGCATTTCTTCCATTTTCTAAAGAAGTCATTGTTTACGCACTCGTTATAGTATGCTACACACAATAATTTTTTACGAAATCTTAAACATAAATAGCATTTTTTCTTCAAATTCTAAATATGTAATTTTTATTAAAAAATATTATATTTTCCTCTTATTTTTCAAATTCTATTGTGTCCTAACTCCTTAACTCAAAAAACATGTTTGTAGTGTTTTTTCCATAACTTTTTCATTTCTTAATCATTTTAAAAATAAATTATACGGTTCCCTAGAAGACACCAACCTACTCATTCTATAAAAAACTCATTTCATGATTATTTCATTAAGACCTTCAAAGGCTGCACCCACAAAAGACATACCATTTTCGAGGAATGATCACTTAGATAATTATAAAAAAGAATATAAAATTACTAATTTTACTATCGAAAAATTGTGCTGCTCTAGTGCTATATGTTCTCTGCATGCTTGCAATGTTTTGTATCTAGAAACCATCATTTAAGACCTCAAAGGCTGCACCCACAAAAACATATACCTTATCATTTGCATAAAAAATAAAAAGTGGCTGTTAGAAAAAATGAAACTTGACATAGTTATAAAAATTTTCAATACATAAAACTTATAAAGTTTGGAAACGTGATTCAATTTACTACATTTAATATCATTTACTCAAGGCAAGATATTTTGTGTAAGCATCTCAAAAAATACAATAAAGTTGAGGGATGCTTTATTTTTCAGTTTTCTATTGCATCTAACATGCCAAAAGTGACCCTCATTATCTTACACTCACACTTAATCCTTTTCCCAATGCTATAGTTTCAATTAATCTTGTGATGAATATCAATTCCGAGATACTTGTAAGAAGTCACTTCCTCTATATTTCTATTATCATAAATAAAATTTGCATATGTGTCTTTCTTAGATTTTATAATCATGATTTTTGTCTTGTGAGTGTTAATAGTCATATGCATCTTAGAGAAAAAATCTTTAAGAATTCTTAATTTCTTATCAAGATCTAAAGGACACCTTACCATAAGAAAAATATCATCAGCATAAAGTAGGGGGATGATAACTATCCTAGATAAGATTGTAACGGCGCAACACACTTCTTATAAACACTTTTCTACCTTACCAATGGAAATGCCAAAAAAGGGTAGGGAAGAGGGGGAAACCTTGTTTAACTCCAATTTTACAATTTATATATGTTGTCCAGACCTCATTATTCTTAAACTTGGCAATGACCTTTTCCTATAACCTTATTGTGACAACTCTCAAGTCAAAATGAACCTTAAGCTCCTCTAGCCTATTCGACATGTTATTTCTAGGCACTGTATCAAAAGCTTTTCTAAAATCCACAAAGCAACAAAATAGATCAGACTTATTATTATGACATTCCTCTGCAATGATCCTAAGTGTAATGTGGTGGCCCGTGGTTGAATGATTCATTCTAAAACCTACCTGGCCTTTAGCCCGCTTATCTTTCATTTCTATCTATTCTTTGATATTCTTTTCTAAGATAATACCATATAACTTAGCTAAGAGAGGGATAATTAATGATAGTCTAGGGGTCATTTTTATCACAACTTTTAAAAATAGGAATAATGAGGCTTTGACTCCAAGGTGTAGGAAACCCTTACATATTCTTAAAATAATAAATATACAATATTTTATATTATCACTATCTCCAATTCTTAGAAACATAAAATCCATTTTAATTAAAATTATAGTAAAATTACCATAAAATAAAATAAAAATATTTATATCATTAACTATTTATAAAAAATAAAAATAAATTTTTTATAATATATAAACGAATATTGTATCTTATCTAATAACTAACCTATAATATATAACCAACACATAATATAACCATCTAATAATATGCAATATATTACTACTTGATTAAGCATAGAACTTCTTGAAGCAAATTCATCTAATGTTTTTAAAGGGGTCAGAGTGGGTATGTATTTATGAATTTCAAAGTTTTTATCTATGGATGACATTCATTATTTTGCAACAAATCATCTACAATATTTTCATATCTCCATACCCCATAATTCAGATTATTAAAACAAATTTGCTTAAAGAACCCCTTTTTTGTCTTGATAAACACCAGGTGTGGATGTTAACCTATTCTCCAACCTTCATCTAAGGCTTATAACCACTATACCAATCATTATGCCCTTCAATTATACATTCTGCGTGCAGAGTTTCCATTTCCAAACTAACCTTTCCCTTTCCGCACCTCCTCTTCCACATTTCTGCTTTCTTCCTTCTGACCTCGGAAGTCAAAAATTAGAACTTCAACATTACGAAAAAATGAAAGATTCAACTTCCTCCTTCCACCCTTCCGCTTTTTGCCGTTCTAACTTTAGAAATTGGGAGTCATAAACTTAAAGGCCCGATGTGGTGAATTTTCAGCCTTCCTCCTTCCACCTTCCGCACTTTCACTTTCCGCCATCCGCACCTCGAAACTCAAAAATATGAAAACTCAATGTGCAAAGGAATGTTTGACGACCTTTCTGCCTTCTGTCTTTATCACTCCGGAACTTGAAAATCAGAAACATAACTCTCGACGGAGTCTTTCAACCACCGTTCTGCCTTCTTCCTCTGCCTCTGAACTCAAAAATTGAAAAACCAATGAAACGATATTTGAACTTGTCCACTTTCTGAATTCTGCCTTCTGACCTCAGACTTCAGAAATCAGAACATTATCTTTTCCTTAGACATTTTCTATGCCTTTCTGCTTCCCACCTTCCACAGGTGGATCCTAGGGATCAAAAAGTCATCCTTCTGCCTTAGAATCCTTTCATACTTCTGACTTTCACCTTCTGCGGGCATATCCTGGAAGTTGGAAATCCCACATTCTCCTTTGATGGAACTTTTATCTACCGCCTCCCATCTTCCACCTTCTACTGCGGATCTCGGGATGCATAAACAAAACCTTTATTCCCAGTTCAGCTGCTCCTTTCTGGATTTTGGCTTCTGCCTCTCTTAGGCATATTTCAAAGGGAGAAATCACTGAGTCAGAAGCATTCTAACCTTTGTAATAGGATTTTGAACTCCATGAACTTACGAAAAAATGAATAAAAACATCTAAGGAAAATACGAAGATAAAATGAAGGAAATATACACAATTAAACATCTACTTCAACATCATTAAGCATTCAATCATAAATAGAACAATTAATAGGAAAATACATTGCATAAACAACATAAAAAGTATACTTATCTTGAAGGATGAAGTTGTCCTGCAACTAGCTACGTAGCTTTAACATTCCACCCAACCATAGGCGAGTGTGTTCTCTAATCTCTCAACACCACTGCCACCCACGAGTTGGGCACAATTCCATAAGGAACTAGGGAACAACAGACTCACACACAACCAAATATTTAACACACAGTTAATCCAATACCTAGTTGGACTTATCAGACTATCCAGCCAAGACAACAACTAGTTGGGTTAATAGGCTACAGGATTATCAAGCCAACACTTACATTAAGGAGCAACCAAGCCAACATATGGGTTCACAGGCCCCAAGACCAAACCATCTCTCACAATTGGGTTAAAATTCTGTCCAACTTGAGATTACACATAAGGCCAATGCAAAACAAGACTCATCCAAACCAAGATCCAACTGGGTTAACAGGCCCCGAGGCCAACCCAATATCCCTTGGGTTTACAGGATGCTAAGATAGTGGAAAGCTAAAATGACTATACTAGTCGCTCACTTAGGAGCTAAGGACACATCCACAATATCTATATGGCCTGGCATCTACATTACCTACATCCCAACACAAGGTAGCATCCCTTTCTCTACTCAATAGTCCTTCAGGTTATGCCTCCTTTCTAGTGCTCTTTGGGGCATGCAGTAAGGATCTACCAGCCACTCTTATCTTTTCCCGAGGTTCCTTTCAGCACTAGGTTACAAGTAGATTCCTCTTCTCTTCCACTCCTCAGTATTTTATACCAAATTAGACCCAAAACTAGGGTGCACAACACAACAACCACACTGTAAACAATAAAACAGGTTCCTCATTGTACACATGGAAAACACTATAACAGAGGATTTATACTATGGAAACACCAACACTGGGGAAAACCATAGATGGCCACTCTTTCTCACAAAATTGAGTGATCTACAGTTCTCATTTGCTCAACAAAAAAACTAACTTCTTCCTCCAAGTAGAGTGACCTAAATACAGGTGAACGCTGAGCAATAGATGGACAATCACAACACAAAGCACGGTTTTTGTAACAGAGGACACCACTGTAGAAACGTCTTATGCGATGTGGGAGAGTGAAAAAAATTTGTCTGAATCACAAACCACTGCTCCCTTGCTTGAAAAAGGAAAATACTTGCAGATAAGTGGTTCAACATCTCTAGGCAATGAACCAACACGACGATGGGATTTGGGGATGGACAATCCAGGTCAAAAAATGGCTTTCAGGGTAAATGCACAGTGCGCATGAGCAGTCTAGAGAGCTCAAATGATAGAATCCTTGAACGAGGAAAAAATGCATCGAATGACTGAGGGGGGAGTGAGTAAAACCCAAATGCACTCCCATGTGACAGACAGGGTAAAAGCCACATTCTTGCTTCCTACAGAAGCAAAAGTGCATCCCTCCCCAGGTTGCAGGCCTGCGCAGATTGTCGTATTCCATGCCCTGCACTGCCCCAGCCAATAAATTTCTCAACCACCTTCTGGAAAGAATAAATGACTGAGAACAAAGGAAAAAAGGTAGATGAGGGTACATAGGTTCTCCTATTGACAACTGGCCTCACCCTAAGTCTCATAGGTTGATTAACTCCCCACCCTATCCCTTGTGAAATCATGCCCCCATCTCTTTTACATTGTAGTTCCATAGTTAGTTGCAGTATTTTTATTAATTTGCATAGTTACATGATATGTCAAATATAAATACTATGCTTTACTTAGCACTGTCACCATAGGCATCATCCTTGATCACTTATGCAAACACCATATCAATGAAAGGGCCTTGGCCTTGATCTCCATGTCATGATCTCAATACAATATATACATCATGTACAATCAAAATACCATGGGGTAAAAATCAGGGTGTTACATTCCCATCCCCCTTCAATTAGAACTCTCCTTAGTGTTTACAAAATTGAACAAACATGCTACACTGGAATTATCTTCAGTGCTCTGTAGAACTGAAAAAAAATGGATGTGCCAATTGCATGGCATCCTCTTGCTCCTAGGTATCCTCTTCAGGACCGTAGTTCTCCCAATGCACCTTTACCTGCCCTATGGCTCGGTTTCGGAGCATTATGACCTTCCTCTCAAGGATGCGCATTGGCTCGATTTGGAACTCTTCCTCGAGTTCCACCTGAATCACATCCCAATTAATCACATGGTTAGGGTCATGTACATATTTCTTAAGCAAAGAAACATGAAAAAAATCATGAGCTCTAGTGATAGCAGGAAATGCCAGTCTACATGAAACTGGCCCTACTCTTTCAAGCACTTCAAAAGGTCCACAATATCTAGGGGAAAACTTGGCACATCTTCCAAGCTTCAAAGAACTCTTCTTTTCCCTCATTCTCATATAAACATGATCCCCAACACAGAATTCTCTATGCATTCTATGCTTATCAACATAGCTCTTCTATCTGTTCTTAGATGCCTTCATATTCTGCCTAATCTTTGAAGTTTGCAACCTCTTTCTCCATCTCCTTGAGAAATTATGTCCCAAGCACAATCCTGTTCACAGGATTATCCCAAGTTACAGGTGTCCTACACCTTCTACCATGTAAAGCTTCATATGGACTCATCCCCAAATATGCCTGTTGTCCATTGTTGTATGCAAATTCTACCAAGTGTAAGTAATATTCCCACTTGGTTGACTTGTCCATCCCATACATGCGAAGCATTTCTTCCAGCACTTGATTCACCCTCTCTGTCTGACCATCAGTCTGAGCTTGGTAAACAGTGCTAAAATTGAGCTTTGTACCAAATATGCAAACAACCCCTTCCAAAAATTGGAAGTGAACTTGGCATCGCCGTCAGAAAATATTCCCTTAGGCAATCCATGTAGCTTGAAAATATCCTTCATGAATATTTTTTCAAGGTCATCAGTATTATGTGTGGATTTAACATGTATAAAATGTGTTTCCTTTGTCAACTTATCCACCACAACCATGATAGAATCTTGTTGTCTCCAAGTCATTGGAAACCCTGTAATGAAGTCCATGGAAATAAATTCCCATTTCCATTATGGAATTGGAAAAGGATACAACAAACATGTTGGGTGTTGATGCTCAACCTTCACATGCTGATATTTCATGCACATTGAGATGTATTCAACAATATTCTTTTTCATTCCTATCCATAAATACTTCTTTATGGCTATAGCAATTGTCTTATGATATCCTAGATGACCAGAATATGGAGCTTGATAGATCTCATCCATAATAACTCTCCTCAAATATGCTACATGTGCAATATAAATTATGTTCTTGTAGGTAAGAATCTCATCTTCCTCCAGTTTATATCCCTCATATCTCTTCGCAAGATTCTGCTACTGTAATTTATCCTTGACCTGGACATACAACTCATCTTCAACA
This sequence comes from Pseudotsuga menziesii, assembly GCA_001517045.1. NCBI lineage: Eukaryota > Viridiplantae > Streptophyta > Pinopsida > Pinales > Pinaceae > Pseudotsuga > Pseudotsuga menziesii. The sequence goes on from LPNX010348334.1 coordinate 348,360, forward strand.
GTATGATTAACAATCTGCTGTCTCAAATCTGATTGGCAAATACTAAGAGATTCCAAGTGCATCTCCTGCACCTTCCTGGTGAGTGCATAAACCACTTTGTTCTCTTTTCCTTTTATGTGTTTGATCTCAAAATAAAAAATCACATAAAAACTCCAACCATCTAGCTTGCCTAGGATTTAGAGTTGGCTTTTCAAACAAATATTTCAAAACACAATGGTCTGTCCTTAACTCAAATTTTCTGCCCATTAAGTAATTCCTCCACATCTTGAGAGTATGTACTATGGCTACAAGTTCTAAGTCACGAGTGGCATAATTATTCTCATGATCCTTTAACTTTCTAGACTCATAACATACCACATGGTTGTCTTGCATAAGAAGTCCTCCAAGTCCTTGATTGCATGCATCAGTTCACACCACAAAGTCCTTTTCTGGGTCTGGAATTTTTAGAATGGGTGCACTTGTGAGAATATTCTTCGACTGTTGGAAGCTTCCCTCACATTTAGGTGTCCATTCAAATCTCATCCCCTTCCTTTGAAAAGAAGTGATAGGATATGCAACCTTGGAGAATCCTTCAATGAATCTCCTATAATATCCCGCAAGCCCCATAAAAGACCTTACATCTGTCACATTCATTGTATTTGGCCAATTCATGATAGCCTCAATCTTTTCACGGTCCATAGATATGCCTTCATTTGATATGATGTGGCCCAAGTAATGGATTCTATCTTTATAGAAGTCACACTTACTCAACTTGGCATACAACTTATGCTCCCTCAACAATTGCAAAACAATTCTTAGGTGTTGTTCATGCTCTTCCTCATTCTTAGAATAGATAAGAATGTCATCAAGGAAGACAAGAACAAACTTGTCCAAATACCTGATGAAAACACTATTCATAAGGCACATAAATGTAGCTGGTGCATTTGTGAGAGAAAATGGTACCACTACAAACTCACAGTGTCCATACCTTGTTCTAAAGGCTATCTTATGAATTTCCTCATCCTTGATTCTTACCTGATGATAACCAGACCTTAAGTCAATCTTGGAAAATAGATTTTCCCCTCGCATTTGATTGAAAGAATCATCAATTCGAGGTAAAGGTACTTGTTCTTCACTGTGACTTTGTTCAGCTATCTGTAATCAATAAACAATATGAGTGTACCATATTTCTTCTTTACAAATAGAATTGGTGCTCCCTAAGGAGACACACTCGACTTGATATACTTTTTCTCCAACAATTCCTAAAGCTGCATCTTCAGCTCTAACAATTATGGTGGGCTCGTCCTGTAGGGTTCCTTAGAGACTAGTGCTGCTCCTGGCACAAGGTCAATGATGAAAACAATATCCCTATTTGGAGGAAGTCCAAGAACATTAGCAGGAAAAACATCCCTAAATTCCTATAACGGATGAAAATCCTCCAGCCTAGGAGTTTCATTCTTTGCTTCCTCCAAAACATGGGATGCATGCAACTAGAAACCTTTCCTACATAAATTCTTCAACTGCATGGCTGAGATCTAACTAACAGAAAGCACTTTTGGAATGCCTCTTACCACTCTTGGGTGTCCTTCTTCATCCATGCATTCAATAGTCTTATTGTAACAGTCAAGATTTATCGTGTGAGCTTCTAACCAATCCATTCCAATGAGAATGTCATAGGAACCAAGTGGCAGAACATTCATATTTGTAGAAATCATTAACCCATTCATCTTTAATGGACATTTTTCTACAATTTCACTGACCTTATTATTGGTTTCAGTGGCTAGTTGAACTAACCATGACTTACTCTGCTTTAACTTCTTAAAAGAACAAACTTGAACAATCCTAGAAGTAATATAATTGTGAGTAGAACCAAGGTCAATCAAAACATAGACAGATTTCTCAGTACTCTTACCTAGAATTGCAACCATAGTTGGCTGGTGATCTGCTTAATGGTCCTCTAATGCTGCATAAATCTGAGAGACTTCCCTTGCCACCTGACCAATCATTTCATCTTCCTGGATGTTATAAGATGGCATTACATACCCTTCCTCATGAGGACAATTCCTGCATGTGTGGGGTCCTCCACACCTCCAACATTGGAGGGGTTCCCTAATCTATTTGGGATCCCTTGTCTTTTCACCCATCACTCTGGTTGGATGATTTATAGTCTGTGATGGTTTCCTTTGTTGTTGGTTCTTGATGTTTGAAGGTTTGAATCCTTTCTTTATTTGTTCAAACTTCTCATTCTTATTTTCCTTCCAAGCCTTATGTTGTTCCGTTTATAACAACACTTAGCCTTTATGATGGCCTCTTCCAGCATTCTAGGACCATCAAACTCAATTTGGTCTTTGTACAACTGAGGTAATATAGTCAGAAAATGTTGGATCTTCACCTTCTCATCTTTGATGTACCTAACATACCTTAACAAATCCAAGAACTTATTGGCATATTATTCCATTGTCAGCTGTCCCAATCTTAGCTCATGGAATTCCTTAATTTTGTCATCCTAATACCTGTCAAAGAGGTATTTCTGCTTGAAATACTTCTTGAATTGTTTCCACTTATCTCTTATTTCAATGATCCTCTTTACCTTTCTAAGGTGCTCCCACCAAATGGATTCTCTTCCATTCAAATTGAATATGAAAACCCTTTCCTTCATGTTTCTTGAATAGTCTTGGACTTGGAAATACTTCTTCATCCCAAGAAGCCAAGCTTCAAATTATTGACCAGTATTTATCTCACCATTAACAGTAGGAGGTTTATCCTTCTTAAATTCATTTCAGGATCTATTCCCATGGTGCCTCTTTCTATTTCTCTTGTGAGAAGAAGATGTTGAACCCCCACTAGATTCTTCTGAGTCAGATGACCCACTAGAATTCCTTCTCCTTATTCTAGAGCTGCTCTTACTTCCTTCTAGATTTACTGTCCCATGCCCAGAGCCCATATTTCTTTGTAAGGTTTTCAAACTCTGTAGCATGGTTGCATTCAACTAATTTTGATCTTCTTGATCCTTGACCAATCATTCATTATCTTCTCTATACATCTGCATTTCCACCCTTGGGCTTCTCACGGTGGCTGGAAAATATGGCAGGGTATTCCAATATCTCCTTCCAATAGACTCGGTTTTATCAATTTTGAATCTAACATTATCACCCATAACATCTTCCGCATGTCCATAAGGATATCATACATCTTACACGCTATAGGTTCCCATGGTTGATCCCAAAACACACTTTTCCAAACGGCACTATGACTCTGAAAAGACGTGTTAACAAACATGTTTGTTAGATACATGACAATTTTCAAAAATTAAAAACATAGTTAGCTGCAATGCTACAACCAATAGTTCTGGAAACTATTCACATGGCCCATCTAGGCCCAATATTGCAACCATTAGCTCTGATACCACACTGTCACTCCCCCATACCCCATAATGCGGATTATTAGAAATTTTTTCTTAAAGAACCCCTTTTTTCTCCTAAAAAGCACCGGGTATGGATGTTAACCTATTATCAACCTTCATCTAAAGCTTAGAACCACTATACAAGTCATTTTTCCCTTCAATTATCCATTCTATGTCCATAATGGCCATTTCCAAACAAACCTTGCCCTTTCCACACCTTCACTTCCGCACTTTCTCTTTCCGCCTTATCTCCTCAGAAGTCGGAAATCAAAACTTCAACATTTCGATGAAGTGAAAGGTTCAAATTTCTCCTTCCTCACTTTCGACCTTGCATTTAAAGTCGAAAACTTAAAGTATCGATGAGGTGAATTGTCAACCTACCGTCTTCTGTCTTCCGCACTTCCACTTTCCACCATCCACACCTCGAAACTCAGAAATCGGAAAACTCAATGTGCAAAGGAATGCTTGATGGCCTTTCCAGCTTTCGCCTTTCACACTTACTCTTTCCGCCTTCTGCAATTTAGAACTCAAAAATCAGAAACATAACCCTCGACAGAGTCTTTCAACCACCATTCCACCTTCCCCCTTCCACCCTTCCTCCTCCACTATGGAACTCTGAAATCGAAAAACCAACAAAATGATATCTAAACTTGTCCACTTTTCGACTTCCATCTTCTGACCTTAGACTATGGAAATCAGAACATTATCTTTTCCTTAGACTTTTTCTATGCCTTTTCGCTTTTCACAGGAAGATTCCATGGATCTTAAAGTCAACGTTCTGCCTTAGAATCCTTTCATACTTTTGACTTCCACCTTCTGCAGGTAGATCCCGAAAGTCAGAAATCCCACATTCTGCTCCGATGGTACTTCTTTCTCCCGCCTCCCATCTTCCAACTTCACTGCGGATCTCAGGATGCAGAAACACAACCTTTGTGCCCAGTTCAGCTACTCCTTTTCAACTTCTGCCTTCTTCCTCTCCTAGGAGGATTTCAAAGGGAAGAATCACCGAGTCAGGAGCATTTTGACCTCTGTAACATGCTTTGGATCTCCATTAACTTAGGCAAAAATGAATAAAAACATCTCAGGCACAAACATAGATAAAATGTAGGAAATATACACAAGTAAACATCTACTTCATCATCTTTAAGCATTCAATCATGAACAGAACAATTCATAGGAAAATACATTGCATACACAACACAACAAGTATAGTTATCTTGAAGGATGAAGTTGTCCTACAACTAGCTATGTAGCTGCAATGTTCCACCCAACCATATTCCATTGTGTTCTTTAATCTCTCAACACGACTTCCACCCCCGAGTTGGGCATGATTCCACAAGGAAATAGGGAACAACAGACTCACACACAACCAGATATTTAACACACAGTCAAGCCAACACCTTGTTTGGTTATTAGGCTACAGGATTATCAAGCCAACACTTACATTAAGGACTATCAAAGCCAACAGATGGGTTCACAAGCCCCAAGATGAAACCATCTCTCACAGTTGGGTTAACAGTTTGTCCAGTCAGGGATTAGAGACAAGGCCAATGCAAAAAATGAATCAGCCAAACCTAGATCCAAAAGGGTTAACAAGCCCCAAGGCCAAGCCAATCTCCTTTGGGTTTACAGGCTGCTAAGGTAGTGGAAAGGTAAAATGAATAGACTAGTGGCTCACTCAAGAGCTAAGGACACATCCACAAGATCTATATGGCCTAGCACCCACATTACCTACATACCAACACAATGTAGCATCCCTTTCTCTGCTCAACAATCCTTCACGCTATGCCTCCCTGTAACATGCTTTGGATCTCCATTAACTTAGGCAAAAATGAATAAAAACATCTCAGGCACAAACATAGATAAAATGTAGGAAATATACACAAGTAAACATCTACTTCATCATCTTTAAGCATTCAATCATGAACAGAACAATTCATAGGAAAATACATTGCATACACAACACAACAAGTATAGTTATCTTGAAGGATGAAGTTGTCCTACAACTAGCTATGTAGCTGCAATGTTCCACCCAACCATATTCCATTGTGTTCTTTAATCTCTCAACACGACTTCCACCCCCGAGTTGGGCATGATTCCACAAGGAAATAGGGAACAACAGACTCACACACAACCAGATATTTAACACACAGTCAAGCCAACACCTTGTTTGGTTATTAGGCTACAAGATTATCAAGCCAACACTTACATTAAGGACTATCAAAGCCAACAGATGGGTTCACAAGCCCCAAGATGAAACCATCTCTCACAGTTGGGTTAACAGTTTGTCCAGTCAGGGATTAGAGACAAGGCCAATGCAAAAAATGAATCAGCCAAACCTAGATCCAAAAGGGTTAACAAGCCCCAAGGCCAAGCCAATCTCCTTTGGGTTTACAGGCTGCTAAGGTAGTGGAAAGGTAAAATGAATAGACTAGTGGCTCACTCAAGAGCTAAGGACACATCCACAAGATCTATATGGCCTAGCACCCACATTACCTACATACCAACACAATGTAGCATCCCTTTCTCTGCTCAACAATCCTTCACGCTATGCCTCCCTTCTAGTGCTCTTCAGGGCATGCAGTAAGGATCTACCAGCTAGTCTTATCTTTTCTTGAGGTTCCATTTTGCACTAGGTGACAAGTCCATTCAAATTCTCTTCCACTCCTCAGTCTTGCATACCAAATTAGACACAAAACTAGGGTGCACAACACAACAACCAAACTGTAACCATCAAAAAAGGTTCCTCACTGTACATAGGGAAAACACTGTAATAGAGGCTTTCTACCATGGAAACACCAACACTATGGAAAAACACACATGACCACTCTTTCTCACAAAATCGAGTGATATCCACTGCTTATTCGCTCAGCAAAACAACTAACTTATTCTTCCAGGGAGAATGAACCAAAGACAGGTGAATGTTGAGCAACAGATGGACAATCATAGCACAAAGCACAATTTTTGTAACATAGGAGACCACTGTGGAAATGTCTTCTGTGACACAGGAGACTGAAGACAAACCATATGAATAAAGATCCCCTGCTCTCTTTCTCAGCAAAGGAAAATACTTGTAGATAACTAGTTTTGCAGCTCCAAGTAGTGAACCAACACGACGACAGGATTTGGGGATGGACAATCCAGGTCAAAAAACTGCTTTAAGGGAAAATGCACAATGCCCATGAGGATTTTGGAGAGCTCAAATGGTAGAATCCTTGAACTACAACGGAATGCATCGAATGAATGAGGGGGGAGTGAGTAAAACCCAACTGCACTCCCATCTGATAGATAGGGTACGCGTCATGTGCTTTCTTCCTGCAAAATAAAAGGCGCGTCTCTCTCTAGGCTGCAGTCTTGCATAGACTGCAGTCTTCCATGCCCTTCAATACCCCAGTCATTAACTGTCTCAACTACCTTTTGGAAAGAATAAATGATTGAGGACAAAGGAGAAAAGGTAGATGAGTGTACATAGGTTCTCCTATTGACATCTGGCCTCACCCTAAGGCTTAGAGGTTGACTGACTGCCCACCCTACCCCTCATGAAATCATTCCCCCATATCTTTCACGTTGCATTTCCATAGCTAGATGTGGTCTTTTTATTAATTTGCATACTTACATGATATATCAAATATATATACTATGCTTGACTTAGCATTGTTAGCATAGGTCTCATCCTTGATCATGTATACAAACACCAGATCAATGACAGGGCCTTGGCCTTGAGCTCCATGCCATGATCTCAATACAATATATACATCATGTACAATCAAAATACCATGGGGTCAAAACTGGGGTGTTACAAATATGCTTGAAAGCTCAAGGAGATCATCGAACTCTATTTTTTGGTCCATTGGTACGATGGTAATTCTTGGGAAATCTTTTGTGTCATTTATGGGTATAAGTGATGAAGATATTGTTCAATATATGCACATGTTTCATTTCACAAAAGTTGATATTTAGGCAAGGATAAAGTACTTGGGTTTTTATTTAAATCAAAATGACTATATTAAAAGGGATTTAGGATGGATCATATCCAAAGGGATAAAGGTTTATCTTTATGTTTATTAAGGTAGTTATCATGGTGGTTATCAAGGCGTGGTAGATTAGGATTAGTAAAATTAGCTTAAGAAGTTATTCATATATCTTATATATTTTTTCCATTTATTTTTAAAGGCATATTGCAACAAGTGAGAAGAATGAGTTTCAACTTTTATGCGTTGGTAAAAGTAAAAGGAAGAAATTTTCATGGGTCCTATGGAAGAAAATTGTTGTCCCAAAGGAAATAGAAGATGGGGCATAAAAATATACATTGCTTTGCAAGGGATTTAGCTACAAAATGTGTATCAAGATTCATATAAGGAAGAGTTATATGTTGAAAGGAAATTATAAAAAATACATAGATCCTTTATCAATATAGTCTTGGATTAGAACTATTACAAAATGGCTTTCCCCTTGCCTGGAAAATGGCTTGTATGGAAGGAGGTGTTGTAAATAGAATAAGGATGGGATATGACCCATGGGTAGGGTGTGATGAGAACTATAATTTTTGTAGGAATATACTTGAGGATATAATATATATGTTATAAATTTTAATATCAAGTGGTTGATCCTGTAAGAGAAACAATCATGTGTTAGGAATGGTATGATGCTAAGAGAAAGGGATTTATTACAGTGCATTAAAAAGGAGTCATGTAAGGATAAAATACGATGAAGATGATATTATTTAATAAAGGAAAATTGTTGGTTGAAAATATACTTCTAAATTAGTATATATATTGTTTAGGGAGGAATAACTATGACAATTTTAGAAGTGGTTGTACAAATGGATTTGGAAGCTCAAATTCCAACTCCAAGAATTTTTTTTCATATGGTTAGCCATCAAGCAAAGAGTCCCTACTTGGGTTTTTATGCAAAGGAGAAGTGATAGGGGCTCATAAGATATCCTTAATGTAAGTATGTGATGAATATAAATAACACTTGTGCTTTCTCGCACTAGAGGAATTCAAGTATTGAAGAGAAATAACACCAACCCTTTCTACCAGTACATGTATAGGTATATAAAAATAATACATAATTCTAGATTCCTTAAAGACACTCCTCCATTCTAAAGAAATTCATGTTTTGGTTGATCTTCATAGGGATAGTAGCAATAGCAAGTGGAAGGTTTATTGAAAAAAATCTAATGATGTTTCAATTCCTTAAGAACTCTTACTAGATTGGAATATTTTTCAACAACCTTCATTGATGATAGACATAACAAAGAAAAATGATATTGTGGAGAAAATGTATATGAAAGAATGATATAATTAGGTTGGGGTGTTGAATTCCCATTCAATATTTCTCAGTAGAATACCAAGAAATATGGTGGAGTTGTATTTGGGGGATTAAGGATACATTAAAACAGAATATCTAGACCTAGTTGGTAGAAAAATAAAAAGTTTTGACATTGGATTCCATTCAATGAAGGAAAACTAAATGATGGATTTTTTTAGTTTTATGTTGGGAAAATTCTTAGATATATAGCAATACTTTCATGCATTGTTATTTTTATCTTATAGGGGACCACATCAAAACATGCATTCAGGGTTAAAATATTGGAAAGGAGAATAGTTAGAAGAAGTACCAAAAAAAGTATTGCAAGGGAGGTCACTCCCACCCTTCACTTCTTATTTATTTCAAATATATGCAGAGGAAGGAATGCAACAATATTCAATTAAGACATAAAAATTCTCTTTCTATTCTTTGCAATCTCAAACAACTTATGAAAGTTCACGCCCCCTCTTTAGTTCAAAGATAAAGGATAAATATTCTTATTGAAATTGGATGTACAAGAATATTGAATTCCTTTAATGGGGATTCAATAGTGAATCCTAGCACCATTGGAGTAGGGAATTACTCTACAATGGATCATTTTAGGGGCTATATATAGCCCATGAGATATATTAAGGGGGTTACAAAAAATCAGTGGGCTAATTTCTTATATGGAATGTGTTTTTTCAGCTAAAATAAAATTTCCCAATATTTATTAGAAAAAAATTAATCCAAAATGAATAGCCTCCCGTATATTAATGAGGACGATAAAAAAAAAAAGTTTCGCCCTAGCAAAATTTCCATCCAATCTATCTTTCGCTCCCAATTTATAGATAAGTTTAGTGAGATCATTCCTTCACCCCAAATTTTCAGTAATGGAGGCTACCAAGGTTATTTATCCCTCCAGTTTCCTTTTAGTTCAGGCATATGGTTGCATTCGCTTGTATTTTTAGTCAATTTCATGTGATACCTTCTTTGATACCTCGATTTTAGTATTGGAGGGAAAATAATGGGTTATTTTGTTTTATAAAAGGGCTAAATTGATTCATGGTTCACCCACATTGGATTGCGCTTGTAGGGAGAAGGTTCTGGTTGATGAGATTCCACTTTTATTCTTATTTTTCTTGACATTTAAATCTTCACATAACATCTCCTTTGTCGAAAGCTAAGGTCTTGAAGGGGCATGTAGCACATGCAATTTCTTAGAGAATACAAACTTGCATCACACTTTTTATCCAATAATTAACATGGTATGCCTTTTATCATGATTTATATGTTTTTTATCCACAGTTATAATAGATTATTATATTGCAAATTCGCATTTTATCATGTTTTTTATCATGGATGTTTTTTTGGGCCTATTGAATTCTAGGGCACTCTTGATTCTTAGGGGTCATTCCATGTTATTGGGGTTTTATTATATCCTAGGAAGATTGGTTATGTGAAAGTGTTATAGAGCTCAAAATATATGATTTATTTTATGATTTGTCATGTTTAAATTATCGACTAACATTTATATGATGTTAGTGGATGCTACTCTTGATGGAGAGACGACGCATTGTTTTTATATATTCAAACTGAATTCAACCCAGTTGTTTAAAATGTGCTTTTATTAGGAGCTTTCTCTACAATTATGATCAAATCTAAGTCATTATTGAGTTTATATATTCATATTTTATGTTTTTTTATTGTTGATGTTTGGGATGTTTGTAATGTAAATGAATGCACACTCATTATAATGGTGGGCTACAGTGGAACAATAATTATTTTGTTTATGGTCTTGTAGAGTTGTCCAAAGCGTTCTAGTAGATTCTTTTATTTGTATTGAGAAGTTCGTGACTAGTATATTATTTTATTCGTATTTCCAAGTTCAACAATTTTATTTGTGACCTAAATTTGTTGGGTTTGGCCCTTGTTTTACGATATTTTTTTTTGTAAGGGTAATTTAGAAGTAAAATGTTTTTTGGTGATTGGTTTTGATGTGTAACTGCTATCATCAGCCAGAAATGGATCTATTTATGTGTAATAAATATGTGATTTAGTTGGAAAATGACACTTCATTTCCATCATTACTGCATATAATATGTACAGGGAATGTTTGACCTATGATGTATAAATTATCCTTATTTATATGTAGTTTTTTGCAATCTATGAGTGTGATAAAAAAAAAGTACCACATTTTGCATGCTTTCAAAAATTTTAGGACATGGGTACAAACACCTCCTCAGTTTATCTAAGAAAAAGTAGTCTTTAACAAAGTAGTTCTAATTATATGTGTGATGATGCATTAATGTTATTTCTATTCTTGTCAGTGCATTTTCTCATTTCTAATAACCTTTTAAAGTTTCTAACTAACTCTAAAAATTCTAAATCAAATGACATAATTCATATTTTTACTGTCAACAAAATAAAGGAAAAAGTGGCATTCGTATCTATAAATATATAAGCAGTTTTTTCAAATTCTTAGAGGCTAGCTTAAAAATAAGATATTTGGAAAGCAACATAATTGCAAATTCATACACTATGTTAAGGTTGTGGGTCTCAATAATACTCCACATTGTAATAATGGTTCATGGGTTTCATAATCAATCCACAGTGTAATGTGTTCAATTCAATTAGTTTGCTAGTATGTCAAGATTCAGGTCCCCACATGTCTGTTGGACCATTAAGGAATGAGATTAAATGTGGTGTAACCACTTGCCCCAAATATAGTTAGTGTAGTTGTGTTTCACCAACAACTCCAGTTGTCAGTGACCCAATATTACTTGTGAAACGTATAAATAAATCCATCATCTCCTCATTCATGCATTCGTTCATTTGAGTGCCTAGGATTCAAGAGAGTTGAGCTCTAGTATATGATCTTCTATTGTAATACCTTAGTAATTTGTAGAATCAAAAGCTAAGTCTTCCTAGCAAAAGATTCACCAAGACGTTACAAGGTTTTATAATTTGATGAAAGATTCACCAAGATTTTACAATATTTTATAATTATGTGAAATATTCGCCAAGATTTTACAATGTCTTATAATTTGGTGAAATATTCACCAATATTTTACAAGATTCTATAATAAAATGAAAAACTAGCCAAAAACTTATATATACATATTATATTATTGATAATATAGCCTTCAAATTTTCCTATATGTTATGGAGATTCACCCATTTATTATACATATAAATTTCGAGGGTGTTCTTAAAATTATCCCTACTCCATATCTATATCCATGAAATTATATTTTTAATTCAGATTGGGTAAATGCACAAATAATCGAACATAAATTCAAGAAATTCACACTCTTATACGAATACTTAGGAAATGGGAATATCTTCTCTACATATATCTTGCAATTCAAAACTAATGTTCAACTAGCTCAATTGTTTCTTACTTGACATTGATTTCTAATATAAGCTCTCTTTTCAAATTTTATCAAATTAGCGAACACCATTGTTGACAAAAAATTGTAAATATCTTTGTGGTGGTCATAGACACTGGTTGACTATTCACTATCATGAACTTGATTTCTATCATATCAAACTAAGTTATGCCTTGAATATATTTTGAAACAGAGTATGCATTTGGTATTTTCATTTTGTTGGGTATATTTTGAAAGAAATTGTGTCATAAATGGGACAAATGAGAAGAATGGAGAATATGGAGGTGTAGACAAAGGTATAAGGATGGAAGTAAACAAAATAAGGATTAGTGGTTGTTCATGATTCTCTCCTAAACATTTAATAAATGAAAAAAAAATTATACTATATTTTAACCTCAAGTCTTACCTCTGAAAAGATGGTTGTGGACGTAGGAATATCAGTGGAACATGGGGTTGAACATGGATGTTGATTAAGGCTGAAAATGAGGCACATGAAGATTTGAATTTGAATAAAACCGCTCGAGAGATGAAGGCTGACCAAAATCTGTTGAAAGATCTGAAAAAGAGTTGGAGTTGATACATGCTTACTAGATGAAGAAGAAGATATTGCTGACTAAATATAAAGTCTTGAGAAATTGCTCCCACATTCCTAAGGGTTTGCGTGTCCTCATGCAAGAGAAATGAAGTGACTTCTACTAAACCTAAAGGATCATACCGCTGAAGAAACTGTTGCAAGCTGACATTGGAACCATAGTCTTCAACTGCTACAAAACCTGAGGTACAATTATTACCATGTGAATGAATGTTCTTGAAGTGGAACATGGAAATAAATCATTGGATTATTGGCCATTAATGTATGGCATTAACCAACATGAAGAAACTCACATTTGATGACAATGAGCACTAAAGTACTTTAGTGCATCTTAACATGTACAAATGGACGTGCTGGAGTCGAGTCACCTACAATATTTTCCAATCAAGAGACATTGATGCATGCCCATGATTAGAAATAAGGAAATATGTTGTTGATGTATACAAATTACAGGGCACTACAAAATATCTAACCTAAATCCCATATAATATGTTGGATTCGATGGGATGATATTTCTCAGAAGGAGGGACATAAGGAATCCCCCATCAACTGAAACAAGCATAAAAAAAAGACTTTGGAGGATTACAATACAATATTGGGACCAACATGAAATTACAGAACTTATTGTGAACTCTTCCGGTTAGTTTCTTGGTTTTGAATCAAATCTCGTGTCTAGTTGCACTAGTAAACTAGTTTTCACAACAAGACTTAGTTTTCTCTTTACTATATTATTTTCCATTTTTAAAAATAAAAATACATCAAAATGAGGAAAGGAAGATGATGGATATTTTTAGTTTCTTGGATGTTTTTCTTTCTACCACATTGATCTAAAAAAGAAGCATTGGAAGTTGGCCTCTTGGATTAAAATATCATAATGAAAACTTGAAGAAGTTGGAATTGTACTCTTTGCTTCTTTGGTGGATGAATGAAACACGTTGCACAAAGAAACTGAATTATTGGGTGATTATCCTTTGATAAAATGAACCTTGATCTTCCTAAGATCTCTCTAAGGTGTAAGGATCTAAGAAATATGCTGGTAAACACTCAATTACAATTTTGTTGTTGTTGATAATATCATTAAATTACATGTTTTATAGAAAACCTGTAAATTATAGAAAAAAAACTTGTAAATCCTGCTGAAAAACTTGTAAAGCCTGTGCTGAAAAACATGTAAATCTTGATGAAACTGAAACTCGTCTTCAATTGTTCTACTCCCCTGGTGATGTTATGGATTTTTTTTAGGAAAATGAGGACATGAATCTTGTCCATGACAAGCTGAAGAGAGCCCATGTGTTTGTTTATGATTTTCATGGCCAGAGGTACCTAGAAAAATAAGGGTTACAAGTTTCCTGGAAAACTTGTAAAAACATGAAAACTTGAAAAAAAAAACTCGTAATAACATGAAAACCTACAAAATATCAACATAAATTGTAATCTTCTGGTAGTTTCCATGTTTAATGATTAAAACCCATTGAATTATGTAATGTTAAAAAACATAATAATAATTTGATCATCATGGATTTGAATTTTCAACATGGTTGTGTGATTTGCTAGTGATACTTGTACATTTTTAATGAACTCCTACTACTTCTTAGAAAAAAAATACAAGGATTTGTTTGTGATTGTATATTTTGTGTGAGATACTATTCACATACAATCCATTAAAATAACAAGCAGTTTGGTGACATTAGTAAGTACACAATTTCAAAATCCATTTTTTTATTAATGTTTTCTTATTGGACCTTATACCTTTTCAGCAATAAATAATGATGCTCAAGAATGTTAGGATTGTATAATCCTCCCTTGTCCACATATAATATATTTAATCATTTTTCCTAGCTTTGGGGGACATTATTACTATACTAGACTATGGGGAACACATATAGAGGTTAACTGCCACTTACTATATGCTCATGCATGAGTTTATGTTCCTTTGAGAGTAATCCCTACATTATAGGAGCCACTCTAAGTGCCACCAACATCCTCCATAAGTTGGTCATGGTTGGTAAGCAGTTATGACGAGTTAGTCTCCACTTAAATTCAGTTAGATCACTCTCAGTTATTCTAGCGTCAGTTTTGCATGGCTGCATCTGCAAGTGGCACCTTTTTCCACCTTCCTCACTAGTTTAACTAGTTTAACTAACTGTCAAACTAATTTAGACATCAGGAGTTATACTAGCATCTCCCATGCAGTGATTTAGACACTCCTAGTTATCTATTCAGTTGGTAGATTCGAATTCTCTTTGCTGTAACATTGTTGTATTACTGTTGTATTAATGAAGATTAACGTTGTCATTTACTGATCAATTCTTATCAAATTTGTCTCAAATTTATCTTGTTCAGTGTACATTATTCTTGATATTCCATTGCACAATTCACCTCTCAATTTCTCTCATCTGCATGTAGATCAATGGTTCAATTATTTAACATGGTATAAGAGCCTTGTTCAAGCTAGTAGCAAGTCTTGTCTGATCTCCATTGTACACTAGAAGCAGTTGAGTTTCCACATAAATCAAACAATTTATTCCTTGCTAACTCTGGATTCATCTAGAGAAGTCTCTAATTTGTGACAAACTCTGAGAAAGTGTACATGTTGAGGTGAAAAGTCCTGAAATTGACATAATTGCAAATTTAATTTGGATTTTACAGTGTTTTTGTAGGTATCTACGTAGCTTCTTTAGGAATTGATTGTCTCAGCATATAGAGAGATGGATCCCTTAGCTTTTGTACCCTAAATCCTTACACCCTTCAACTACACTGATTGGAGGGAATATATGTAGGTCTCCTTGCACAAGCTTTGTCTATATAGGATGATTATGGGAAGAGAAATTGAGCCCCACAAACATGTTGAGAAGAATAAGTTTTTGAATCGACTTGATGAGGCCTTTGAATTCATGTGCACCCATATCCCCTGAGATATTTTTTTCCATCTTGAGGGGCTAAGGACTCCAAGGGAATCTTGGGAGAATATTGAATCTTTGTTTAGATAACAAGATGAACTTTGAGGGAACATATTGGAGAATGAGATCATTGCTCTACAACCCATTAATAACTAATCCATTCAGTAATTCTTCACATAATACAAGTCACTGGTACTGCAATGTAAACAACATGGATTGGAGAGGAAGGATGAGATGCTTTTGCTATCTATGCTTAGAAATATTAGATCTCAGTACTCAGTATTTGTCTCTACATTCCATTCTGAAAGATCTTCCATCTCGAATTGGAATATTCCTTCTCAATATGCATTTGTTGAGTCCTTAATACAAGAGTAAGATAAATTGGTTCAAATGGTTGTGATTCAAACCTCCAAGAATCAATCACTCTTGATGACATAATTAAACAATGTGTAAGCAAGAGGGAAGAAAAAAGGGAAGGATCCCAAAGCCACTGATTCGAAGCCAAAGGAGAATCAAAGAACTTCCGAAGGAGCCTTAGGTTCCAAGAAAAAGAATAAATCCAAGAAGAATAAGTGTCCATATTGTATGAGAGGCTTTCATCCAGAAAGACGCTGCATGAAGAATAAAATTGACCAACCGTCAACACTCCTTGAACATAAAAATATTTCCCTCCAACAAGGATCAAAGAAGTCTGATGCTAGACAACCGATAGAATATCATGAAAGATGGCATGCCTTGAAGGAAAACCTCACTCAGTAGAAAGCTTACTTGATCGATTTTGGAGCATGAAACCACATGGTTTCCTCCAAGAAACCATTATCCACTCTAACTCTATCACGAG
The DNA here is from genome assembly GCA_001517045.1 of Pseudotsuga menziesii. Lineage (NCBI taxonomy): Eukaryota > Viridiplantae > Streptophyta > Pinopsida > Pinales > Pinaceae > Pseudotsuga > Pseudotsuga menziesii. Next base: position 364,759 of record LPNX010348334.1, read on the forward strand.
GACCTAGAATTCACATGGGAGATGACTCCCAAATACCAGCTTTTGGGAGAGGTTCTGTTAAAATCCAGCATGGTGAGTTCAATAATGTTCTTTATGTGACCTCTCTTGTAGAACATATGTTGTATGTTTACTAAATGACCCATACAGTCTCTCCAAAGAGAGTTGCATTCTAATATGGATCAGTTGAAATCACAGAAAAAGCTACTGGAAATATCATAGCAAAAGGGTTTTCTAACCATGCCCCAAAGGCATATGATTTCTCCCATTTCTTGCTTGTTTCACATCCAACATCTTTATTAACTCATGCTAACAACACTAGCAAGCTATGGCATGAGATATTTGGGAATCTCAATTTCAAATATATCTAGCAATGCCACAATGACAAATTGATTGAAGGATTTCCTCTCATCCAAGCATAAGACAGACTATGTCCTAGTTGCTTGGTAGGTAAACATCCAGAGAAGAGGTATTAAGTTGGGAAGGAAAATAGAGCTACCTCTTTACTTGATCTTATACATAGTGATATTTCAAGACCTATGCCTACAACATCAAACAATGGTTCCAGGCATTTTCTTAATTTTATTGATGATTGTTCAAGGTTCTGCTGGGTATATTTCATGAAACATAAATCATAAGTATTCAAAATTTTTAAAGTTTTTAAATCTTTGATTGAGAATAGTTTCAGGAATAAGATCAAGTCAATTAGATCAGATAATGGATGTGGATACATTAAAAGGCGTTTTCAGCATGATTGTGAATTAGAGGGGATTCAAATGGAACACATAGTTCCATACACACCACAACAAAATTGTAATACCCCCTGAATTAATAATTATTATATCGTCTGGAAAATACTTCGATTATTATTTTATTATTCTTTGACAGGAAATTCAAGAATAGAACATTTTGTAATAAAACATTCCTTATTAATAAAAGATTCCGAAAGAAAAAAAAATTGGAAGTAGTTGTTGAAAGAGTGTTCGCTGACCCACAAGAGGGAAATGACAAGTCACAGAGGCCACCAAGTGAGAACTCGAGATGCAGGAGGCATCATCCCCAAAAATTAGGTCTGCAATCCTAGTTGAGTTGCTAAAGAACAGGAAGCTCATAAATTACCAAGTTCTAAGAAAAATACTATTTAATAGTATGTCCATGAGCAAGATGAGGCTAGCATTGGATGGGGATTAACATCTTTGTAATGCAAGAGATGGCGCATTAAGATATTTCTCTCTTGTGGTTCAATGAATAGGCTTGGGGCTTCTGGAGCAAGTAATTTGGATGCTATGGGAGTTGGTTGGGAGGAACAAATTATCCACTTTTGTTTTCCCAGCATTGGTGCGAGGTTCCTACTCTATTTTGTTTTCTTATGACTAATTCTAGTTACAATAGGATATATATGTGAAATTTTTATGTACAATTACATCTCCAAGGAGTAGGGCTATGCATTTCTGTAGAACAAATATCCATGTTTCTCTGAAGTATATTAGATCTATACATTGTAATTACTGTAATGATTAATAACTCATTCTCAGCATAAGTGAGTAGAACTGGTTGTTGTTGATATAGTTTCGAATCCAATACTTGAATAATTTAGAACTCATGATTATGTATATAATGGATTGAATGCTCAGTTTCGTTTTAAAATGTACTGTGTATTCCTACTTTTAACTGTGCATTGTATGTTCATATCATTTTATCTCAACCTAATTATTCGTATTGGAATGTGGATTGAATCTATAATGTTGTTATAGTGTAGATATGTATTATGCCTATGTCGTAGATGAAAATTCTTTTGTTTTTACACAGAGGAAACCTTAAAAATTTGTTTTCTGAATCCCTAATCAACTTAGCATAGTTAGGGATTGACTGTTAGAATTATGAAAAAATAAGACATAATAAAAGTCAAGTTAGTATTCAGATCGGTTTAGCTTACAGTAAATAAAAACCCCCAAATAAAACCAGAAACCCTTGAATCCGTAAAGTTGAACTTTGATCCACAAAATTAGAAGATCAATGGTCCAGATCAAATCCACAACGAGATCAATGGTTCACAGAAGTTATGGAAGATAGATTGCAGAGGTATAGTTGCAAAAAGTTGTAAGGTAACCCGCTTTCCACAATCCGCAAGGCTATACGTCGATCCACAAAGAAGTAGATCAGCAAGCGAGATTGCATCTGCAAGGAATATCAATGACTGATAATAATTGCAAAGGTTTCATTGTGGAATACATAAATAAGTATATCGATGGTCGAGATTGTATCCGTAAAGAAGATAAATGGCTGATAATAGTTACAAAGGTTTCATTGTGGAATCCGCAAACAAGTAGGTCATCGGTCAGGACTTAAGCCACAAGAAATCAATGGTGCAGAAAGTAAAAATATAAAGTTAACGGAATTTGGAGTTTCAAAAACCCGCAACCCATAATTTACATTTGCAGAATGCAGAATGTGGAAAGTGTGAAGTAAAATATTAAGCTAATGAAAATTGTAGTTTCCACGATCCGCAACCCGCAACCTACAACCCACAATCCACATCAATGAAATGCGGAACGCAAAAAGCAGGGAGTAAAAGATTAAGCTAATGAAACTTGGAGTTTCCGTGACCTGCAACCAACAATCTGCATTAGCAGAATGCAAAATATGGAAAGCGGGAAGTAAAATATTAAGCTAACAAAACTTGGAGTTTCTGCAACCCACAACCAGCAATCTGCATTAGCAAAATGCGGAATGCAGAAAGAGGGAAGTAAAATATTAAGCTAACAAAACTTGGATTTTCCACGACCCGCAATCCACATTAGAAAAATGCAGAATGTGGAAAGTCGGAAGTAAAATATTAAGCTAACAAAACTTGCAGTTTCTGAAACCCGCAACCCGTAATCCGCATTTGTGGAATGTAGAATGTGGAATGCAAAAAGTCAAATATTAATTTAACTGAAACTGGAGTTTACGCTACCCACAATCCTCATCAAGTCGAGATTGATGGTCAGGGTTGATTCCAAAAGGAATCAATGGTGCGGAAGGTAAACGATTTATGTAATGGAATTTTAGATTTCGCATTCCGCTTTGCAGAATCAGAACTGCAGAATGGTTCTTGTGGAAGAACAATAACTTAGCTTTTGAGTTTTTGTTTGGAATTCTATGTTTTCCATTTGGCTAGGGTTTTTCTTTAAAATCTCTATTTGTCTATAGTTCCTCATAACAATTAGGTATTTTATTAATATGTCCGAATATCTATGGTTATAGATATTTTTTTATGTTTGAAATTTGACGTATGTTACATATGGTATCAGAGCATGGTTTTAGCACTAGGCCTGAATAGGTTCAACACACTACTGGTTTGAAAAAAAAACAAACTAACTCATGTTTATTTTGTCTTGAAAATTCTCTTATACATAGCAAAGAGAAGTACAAATATATTTTGCAGGAAATATGGCAGATGTGGGAATGTCTACAAAAGAGGAACGTCACCTGAAACATCCTTTAAATAATGAAGAGGGTAATCTAATGGGTGGAGAGTTCTGGGTAGATCTAAATGAAAGTCAGGACAATATATATGAATTAAAAAGGACTGTGGGTGAACTAATTTCTGAATTAAGAAAGGTTAAGGAAGATAATGAGCAAATTCTAAAGGCTCATGAAGAACTAAATACTATCTTATTATAAAAAATACATAATGAAGAAAAATATAAAAAAAGTATTTTGATCAGGAACTGCCTAAAACCGCCCCGTACAATAAACATAAGGGTAAGAAGTTGGAATTTTTCAGACATAACCCTGACACTTCAAGTGAAGAGTCAGTAAAACATCACAAAAAATCTCAAGAGTCAAGCGAAATCAGTGACCAAAAAAAAAATACATACCCTATGATGAAATCTCTGGGGAGTTCAAGAAAATTGAACCATCCATGTTTAATGGGGAAATTGAGAAGGGAGAGGAGGTAGAGGCTTGGCTATCTAGAATGAAAATGTAATTCAAAATATATAATTACTCGGATGAGTTGAAAGAAAAAATGGCCATTTATAATTTGACCATAAAGGTAGATATATGGTGGCAAGACATAAATAAAGGCAAGGGTATAAAACAAAGTCATATAACCTAGAAAAATTTTAAGAAACTTTTTAAAAGAAAATATTTATCTAAACAATATTATGAAGAAAAATCCAAGGAGTTTTATGAACTAAGGGTAGTGGCCATGACAATGAAAGAACTCTGTAGTAAGTTCTTAAGATTACTTTGTTTTGTCCCCTACATAATTGATGAGAAGCCCAAGATAAAATGGTTCCTTAGTTGCCTTCCCCTCATGTTTAAAGAACAGATTTAACATGACAATCCAATTACACTATAGGAAGTGATAAGGAAGGAAAAATTTTGTTGTGACCAAAACAAGAATAAAAGAGAAAGTATACCAGCTTGTTAAAATCAGAGGCCAAATAATTTTGATTCTAAAAGAAAGAAAATTAAGTTTTATAAAAACATGGGAAATAATCATAGAGGGTATCAGGGTAAAAATTACAAAGGTTTTAAACCTCAAGATTATGCAGTACTCTCAGCTATTCCTAATAAAAACCCAACAAAAAAATAACTCTTAAAATGTTGGGAGTGTGGAGAGAAACACTACTTTAAAGACTGTCCGGCAAGGAAACAAAAGTTTAATGTTAATTCTATCCAAGAAGTAGTTCAGTTGGGGATATGGCCAGGAGCATGCCCAGAATCTATGCTGCAATGGGAATTAGACAAGCATACCACTAGACTTCCATGGTCGAAATTAAAGGTATGATAAACAATCAACCTATCTCTATCTTAATTGATCCAGGCGGAAGCCCACGGGGGGTTCACTTAGTGAATTTATTTCATAACACGACCGTTCATAGGGTATTAAAAGATATCCCTAATTTCACTAAATATTGGAAAATTCCACCTAAAATTGTAATGTTGAATCCCCCTCCCAATATACCTTTCCAATTAAGAAAACCCCTAATTTCACCATATATTGTAGAAATTCATTTATATCAAATCATTTTTAATACTCCCTTTATATCATATTATCAAGTTTTAACAAACATGAGCCCTAACAGATCTTAGTATAAGCGAACATCATGTTAAATAAAATAATAGGATAATGCTAATAATAATCCCACCAGGATTGAAGGGCCTCCTAATCAATTTGTAGCTTTGGATAGTGGAAGACCAAACAAAATAGTAATGGGGAGTAAAATATAATCGAGTCAATTGATAAATGTAACGAAGAATGTAAAAGAATGATAGTCTAATAGTGAGTGCAATTCTTATAAAAGATAAGAATTGAATATGTTACACACCGCATCCTACCAATCTACCAATTTTATGTCATGTAAATACAAGTATAGCCATAGAGAGCTCATGTTTTCTATAAGCTTAAAAAATTAAATTCCATAAAGATGAAAAACTGAAACCCTTTCATGGATGGACTTCCCTACCTTCCTATCAAAACAAACATCATTGATGTTTGAACTCAAATGAACATAGGAAAATTTTTCCTCTTATTTTCCAATAACACCATATGATCATGTGCATAACTTGGATAAGGTCATTAACAAGATGCAATGAATTTCCTCCACTTCATGTACATTTATTCTTGCAATCAAGGGAATTAACAACATTTAGTTACCTTTTCTTGGGTTATATCTACTTTTTTTACCTTTACAAGAAGGGAAGGCAGGGGGGGCGGGGGGGGGGGGGAATCTCCATTGTTAAGTTTCAAGCATGCAATAGTTATAAAGATACATAAATGGTGAAGCTTATATGATACCATTTCATGGTAACAATAACACATAGGGTACGTATATAAGGATTTATATTTTCACCTATGATCATGTCAATTCCAATACTTTATTAGGACATATGCATTTCATATAAGAATTGATATTACAATTCTGAATGTTCCAAATATAACTCAATCTAATAACTATTACTAATCGACAATGTGAAAATGTTAAAGAATAATACAAAAATTTGAAATAAATAATTAGTTGAGAAAGATTGATCTAACTTTTCTTGGCTCTATTTAGTCAAGAAAGATTGATCTCACTTTTCTTATTTGTCGTGGAGCAAGGTTTGATTGAATCTTAATACCCACCTAAAACCCAACCTAAAATATTATTCTTAAAAAAGGAAGACTTTATAAGTTCACTAATTTGGAGGGATAAATCCATCCCATGGTTTGGAGGTTATTCCTTAGTAGAATTTAGGAATGATATAAATCCATCCCTTGATTTGGAGGTTATTTCTTAGTAGAAGTTAGGAATGATAAGAATCCATCCCATGATTTGGAGGTATGAATCTAGCTCGTGATTTGGAGATTATTCCTCAGCAAAAACTAGGATTAATTTGAATCCAACATAGGATTTGGAGGTATGAATTGAGCCCATGATTTGGAGGTATGATTTGATCCCATGATTTGGAGGTTATTCCTCAGCCCATCCAAATAAAATAACCCCCATTATTTATATTACTATGTCAAATTAAAAACACCCCTTGACCCCTTAATACGAGGAAATATATTTTTGAGGTTTTTACCAGTATTCAAACCCCCAATATGAATGGACATGATACGATATTTCCTTGCTAGTGAACCCCCCATGCACAAGACTGAGTTATGTTTCACCTAGAGTAGTTTATTTATGCAATTTGGTACCTGAAAAGTTTGATAAGTCGTGGCTAGTACAAATAGCCACCGGTACAAAAAGAAAGGTTACTAGTATTGTTAGATATTGTAAGATAATGTTGAATGATTTCCTTATACATGTGAATATAAATATGTTTCATTTAGGATATTATGATGTGTTAATAGGAATGGATTGGATTGAAGAGAATAAAGTTTTGCTAAATTGTTTTGATAAAACATTTACATGTATTGGGAATAATGGGAATAATGGAAATAATATAAAAGTGAAAGGAATTCCTAGGAAGGTAACCATCAGAGAAATCTCTGCTCTAGAAATGAGCAGATCGGTAAGAAAAGGATGTAAGGTATTCGTAGTGTATATAGTAAATGACAAGGAAAATGATATGAAACCTAATCTGGAAGACATATCTATTTTAAAGGAGTTCAAATATATCTTTCCGGAAGAAGTCCCTGGACTTCCTCCAAAAAGGGATATAGACTTCACAATTGATCCGATACCTAAAGAGGTAACAAAATCGAAAGCTCCATATCGAATGAACATAATCAAACTCACAGAACAAAAATCACAATTACAAGAACTAATCGATAAAAAGTACATTCGACCAAGCATGTATCTCTAGGGAGAACTGGTCTTGTTTGTGAAAAAGAAGGATGGTACACAAAGATTATGTATAGATTACAAGAAACTAAATAAAATGACTATTAAAAATTGATATCCACTTCCTCAGATAGATGATCCATTCGATAAGTTCCACGAATAAACTATCTTTTCAAAGATAGATTTAAGGTAGGGTTATCGTCAAGTGCGAATAAAGGATGAAGATATTTTTAAAACAACATTTAGGAACTGTTACGGTCACTATGAGTTTGTCATCATTCCCTTTGGGTTGAAAAATGCACCTGCTGCATTCATGTGTTTAATGAACAACATCTTAAGTAGATATCTAAATAAATATGTGGTTGTCTTTATTGATGACATATTAATCTACTCTAAGAATGAACAAGAAGAGGGAGAACATCTGAAAATAATTTTGCAAGTATTAAGAGAACAACAACTTTATGCAAAGTTCAGTAAGTGTGTCTTTTTCAAAGACAAGATTCAGTACCTCGGACACGTAGTGTCCAAGGATAGAATCTCAGTCGACCTAGATAAGGTAAAGGCCATCATGGAGTGGCCAGTTCCTAAAAATGTATCTGAAATCATATCATTTATGGGAATTACTAGATACTATAGGAATTTCATAGAAGGATTATTTAAGATTGCCAACCCCATAAATTCCTTACAAAAGAAAGGAAAAATGTTTGAGTGGACTAAAAAGTGCGAGGAAAGTTTTAACAAATTAAAACACCTATTAACCACCGCCCCTATCTTAAAAATTGTTGATCCATTCAAGGATTTCGTCGTATGTAGAGATGATTGCAATGAAGGGTTAGGTGGAGTTTTACTACCAGACAATTATGTTGTAGCTTATGAATCTAGAAAACTAAAAGATCATGAGAATAATTATGCGACACATGATGTAGAACTTGTTGCTATAATTAATGCCTTAAAAATGTGGAGACATTACTTAATTGGTAGAAAAGTTTTACATATGTCAGACAACGTAAGCCTTAAATGTTTATTTGATCAATAGAATTTGAACACAATACAAGCCAGATGGTTTTACTTTCTAAGTGAGTATGACTTCGAAATAAAACATATAAAGGGAAAAGAAAATAAAGTAGCAGATGCTTTAAGTTGTCATGTGAATTTACTGTGTGCAAGCAGCAACTACGAATCTGATTTGGGAAATCAGATTTTAAGTACTGAAAATTTTGACCGTGAATATCAGAATTTAAAAGAAAAGACTACTAAAAATGAACAAGAACAAGTGAAAATGGACTTTATCCTAAACCAACAAGGTCTATTGTTGTATAAATACATGCTATATATACCGGACATAATAGAAATTAAATTGACAGTCATGGATGAACTACATAAAATACCATACTCGGGGCATTCGGTGTATAAGAAAATGATTACCATGATCAGAAAAGACTTATTTTGGCCAAACATGAAAAAGGAAGTGGTTGAATACTTAGCTTGCTACCATCAATGTCTGCAAGTTAAAGCAAAGCATCAACATCCCGTAGGATTGTTGCTGCCACTACCCATTCTAGAATGGAAGTGGGAGACTATCAGTATGGATTTCATCATCGTATTACCCAATAATTTTAGACAACATGATTCCATCATGGTTGTGATTGAAAAATTAAGTAAAGCGACTCATTTTATACCTATTAAATATACCTACAAATATTTTAATATTGCAGACACCTTCATGAAAGAAATATTCAGGTTACATGGCGTACCAAAGGTAATAGTCTCAGACAGAGACACGAAGTTTACTGGTAACTTCTGGAAAGGCTTATTTAAAGGATCAGGTACCCAGTTAAATTTCAGTACTACATATCATCCATAAACAAATGGGAGGACTGAAAAGGTAAAATAGGTTCTAAAGTACATGATAAGAATGTATGTTATGGACAAACCTGGTAATTGGAAAGACTACCTACATTTAATTGAATTTTCTTATGACAATAATTTCCAAGTTTCTGCAGGTATGAGTCTATTTGAAATTTTATGTGGGTGCAAGTATAATATTCCAATCTCATGGAGCAGCCCTATTGATAGATTAATGTTAGGAGTTGATTTATTAGAAGATATGGAACTAACTGTGAAATAGGTACAACAAAACTTGAAGGCTTCCCAAGATAGGCATAAAATTTATGCTGACTTAAAAAGAACTCCTAGAAAGTTCGAGATGGGTGATCATGTATACATAACGGTAAACCCCAAGAAAAATACCTTGAGACTAGGAAAGTATGAGAAATTGGCACCTAGGTATTATGGGCGATTTGAAATTCTAGCTAAAGTGGGGCCAGTTACATACTAGTTAGCCGTACCACCCAATATTAAAGTACATAATGTATTTCATGTTTCTGTATTGAAGAGATATGTTCATGATGATTCTCATGTGATTTATTGGAATGTAATCCAAGTGGAACCCGAGGGATAGTTCCAAGTGGGACCAGAGCGCATTCTCGATAGGAGAGAACTTTTACTTCAAAACCATACCATCGGATAGGTAAAGGTGCAATGGAAGCACCTTAGTCCGAAAGAATCTTCTTGGGATATGGAAAGTAATATGCAGGAGGCATATCCAGACTTATTCCAAGAGGTTGACATGGATGAATAAAATCAAAAGTTATAACAATGAGGACAGTGGTATATTTTAAGGGGAGGTGTATGTAATACCCCCTAAATTAATAATTATTAATTCTTCTAGAAAGTACTTTGATTATTATTTTATTATTCTTTGACAAGAAAGTCAAGAATAGAACATTTTGTAATAAAACACTCCTTATTAATTAAAGATGCTGAAGGAAAACAAAAGTGGAAGTAGATGTTGAAAGAGTGTTCACTGACCCACACGAGGGGAATGAAAAGTGGTAGAGACCACCAAGTGAGAACTTGAGATGCAAGAGGCATCATCCCAAAATATCAGGTCTGCAATCCTAGTTGAGTTGCTGAAGAGTAGGAGGCTCACAAATGACCAAGTCCTAGGAAAACTACTATTTAGTAGTATGTCCATGAGTAGAAGGAGGATAGAATTGGACGGGGATTAACATTTGTGTAATGCAATAGATGGTGCATTAAGATATTTTTCTCTTGTGGTTCAGCGAATAGGATTGGGGTTTTTCGAGAAAGTAATGGAGTTGGTTGGGAGGAACAAATTCTCCACTTTTGTTTTCCTAGCATTGGTGCCAGGTTCCTACTCTGTTTTGTTTTCCTATGACTAAGTCTAGTTACAGTAGTATGTGTATGTGAAATTTTTATGTACAGTTGCATCTCCAAGCAGTAGGGCTATGCATTTCTATAGAAAAAATATCCCTTTTTCTCTAAATTATACTATATATGTACATTGTTATTATTGTAGTGATTAATAACTCATTCTAGGCATAAGTGAGTAGAATTGGTTGTTGTTGATATAGTTTCGCATCCAATACTTGATGAATTTAGAACTCATGATTATGTATATAATGGATTGAATCCTCTATTTCTTTTTAAAATGTACCGTGTATTCCTACTTTTAATTGGGAATTGTCTGTCGTCTCCACTCAACCTAATTATGCTTATTGGAATGTGGACTGAATCTGTAATGTTGTTATAGTGTAGATCTGTATTATGGCTATGTCATAGATGAAACTTCTTTTGTTTTTACATAGAGGAAACCTTAAAAAATTATTGTCTGAATCCCTAATCAACTTAGAACAATTAGGGATTTACTGTTAGAATTATGAACAAAGAAGACAGAATCAAAGAAGGGTTAAGAATCAAGTTAATCTTCAAATCAATTTAGCTTACAGTAAATCAAAACCCCCAAATCAAACCGAAAACCCTTGAATCTGCAAAGTTAAACAGTTAAACGTTGGTTCACAAAATTAGAATATTAACGGTCTATATCAAATACACAACGAGATCAATGATTCATAGAAGTTGTGGAAGATGGATTGTAGAGGTATAGTTATGAAAAGTTGTAAGGAAACCTTCTTTCCAAAATCTACAAGGTTAGACTTCAATCTGCAAAGAATTAGATCAACAGCCGAGATTGCATCCGCAAGGAATATCAATGACTGATAATAGTCCTCTAGGTTTCATTGTGGAGTTTACAAAGAAGTAAATCGATGGTCAAGATTGTAGCCAAAAAGAATATCAATGAATGATAATAGTCGCAGAGGTTTCATTTCAGAATCCACAAAGAAGTAGATCATTGGTTGGGAATTAATTCGCAAGAAATAAATGGTGTGGAAAGTAAAAATATTAAGTTAATGAAATTTAGAGTTTCCACAATGCACAACCGACAATCCGCATTTGTGGAATGCGGAATGCAGAAAGCGGGAAGCAAAAGATTAATCTCAAGAAACTTGGAGTTTCTGCAACCTGCAATCAACATGAGTGGAATGTGGAATGCAGAAAGCGGGAAGTAAAAGATTAAGCTAACGAAACTTGGAGTTTCTGCGACCCGCAATTCGCAATCTGGATTAGCGAAATGTGAAATGTGGAAAGTGGGAAGTAAAATATTAAGCTAACAAAACTTGGAGTTTCCGTGACTCACAACTCGCAATCTGCATTAGCGGAATGTGAAAAATGGGAAGTAAAAGATTAAGCTAACAAAAATTGGAGTTTTCGCAACCTGCAATCCGCATTTGTGGAATGTAGAAAGTCGAAGATTAATTTAACAGAAACTAGAGTTTTCACAACCCGCAATGGTCATCATGTCGAGATCGATGGTCAGATTTGATTTTGCAAGGAATCAATAGTGTGAATGGTAAATTATTTAGGTAACAGAATTTTGGATTCCATATTCCACATTGCGGAATGTAGAATGCATAATCAAAACTGTGGAATGGTTCTTGTTTGGAATTCTATGTTTTTCATTAGTCCAAGGTTATGCTTTAAAATCTCTATAGGTTTGTAATGCCTCATAATAGTTAGGTATTTTATTAATATGTCTGAAGATATATGGTTATAGAATTTTTTTTATGTTTGAAATTTGAGGTATGTTACAAGAATGGTGTGGCTGAGAGGAAAAATAGATCATTGAAGGAGATGGAAACTTGTCTTCTCTAATCCAAGAATATTCCTCCTTCTCCTTGGGTTGAATCTATAAACTGTGTTTCCTACATTTAGAATAGAGTTCCTCGCAAAACATTAGTTGGGGACACTCCATTCAAAGCACTACATGGGAATAATCCCAATGTCTCTCACTTGAGATTTTTGGTTCCAAAGCTTGGTCTAGAATACCCATGGATAAAATAAAGTCCTTCCAATCCTATAATAGTGAATGCATACTGCTGGGATATGCTGAGGATAAAAAATCATATAAGTTGATGGAAATTTCAACTAGGAAATGTTTCATAGAGTGAAGTGTTCAGTATAAAGAAGAGAAGTTTCTTGATCTACCACCATTCGAAGAACAAGAAGTTATAAACACTCTTTGATTTCCTTTTGATGATTATATTTTGTCACATGTTTCAGATTCAGATGAAGAGGAACACGATCAACATGATATTGATATTGAGGTTGTACCACATGAGAATCTAGAGCCATCTCCCATCCAAAATCAGTAACCAAATCCTAAATGGTCCCAAAATCTCATTGAAGCAACTGGGGATGGTTTTGGGAATCAGAAGACAGAAGGAGAACAAGGTCCGAGTATCAGAATGAGAATGTTGCACTTTATCACATAGCTTCTCTCTCTAAAGAGTGGTCCAACAAACTTACAAGAAAGTGATACTTGATGATAGTGAATGATCAACTATTTATCCCACAGAAGAACAAAATTGTTCATTCCATTCCTCCTCCAAAAATAAGAAATACATACAACATCCATCAGATTAAAATAGCATTGAGAGGTTCACATGCACAACTTCAGGATGTTGTTACACAAAAGAACCATGTTGTTGCATAGTGCTGCAAATTGCAACATATGTGTTTGCAATTTATTACCCAAATAGGAAATTTTCTCCTAACTTTAGCTTATTTTTCATGTTCCTTCTTATTTTGAGGAGGCGGGGGGTGTTCCCATGAGGTTTTACCCATTCTCCTTAGTTTATTAAGTAGTTTTTATTTTTCATTCGATTCTATGGGTGACTTTTGGCATAGTTTCTAGATGTGAGAAATTTCTTTTTTAGTGAGATCTAGGAGCTAGAGAAATATTCACACTCAAAGTGTTTGACAAAATGTTCAAGAGAACAAAAAAAGAGACAGAAAATAACTGGAATAACACATGTGAATGGTGCTAATAACTGATCATATTATTACAGCACATCTTGTAGATGTTATGGTACATACTTATAATACATCGGGAAAAATTCATGAGGCTCAGCAAACCAATTGGGAGTATACATGTGTCATGGTAAGAGTTGAACTCAACCCCTGCTAGGTGGACCAATGGAGCTCCAACTCATCCTAAACATTTACAAACCAAGGTGTGAATGTTGGTGAAGTGCACTAGGGCATTGATGAGTCCAAGTCAAGTGTGGATGAGAATATAGAGGTGAGTGGGAGGCTCAATGTGGCAATAAATGCTCATAGGAGAGAAAAAATATCCAAAATGCACCACTAGCGCCCCTAATCAAACCCAAATCCCCCAATTCAAGGAGGTGGTGCTCCAAATAATTAATGAGGGTGCACATGTGATGCATTGACCAAAATAGAGTGTTGGAGTGTGTGTGAAAGGTCTAAAAATAACCAATTCACCTCCTAGATGAATTTCCCTAAGTCTAACCATAGCAATTTAATGCATACAAGAAAATGATATTTTTTGAGGTATAAACCAAGGTAATAAATATGCATTACTTCTCCAACACCCCCCTTAATACATAATTAGTACAGCTTATTCAAAATGATTTATTAAGGCCTTGGCAACTAAGGCACAAGTCACCCTTTTACAACAAATTTTATTGATCCATGTGTTACGGAGAGAAATTCCTATGGCTTGGGGTACCACAACAGACAGCTAGACTCCAGAAATCAATCTTTCCCAATATGCAATATAAATTAAAAACATCTAACACTAAAGGATCGAACCTCGTACCTTATTCCGAACGGTTGAAGTAGATCCCCGTTGAGCTTTCCAATCTTCAGCTTGAATTGTTATAGCACGTCCTCAACAACAAGTAAACAATACAAGCATACTATATTTCATGGTGTTAGATCTATTCTAGCATATATAATCAATAATGTATAAGCATTTGACATATTCCAATGGATGCAACATTCATTCAAATACACATTACTGGACAGGAAAATATATTTCTATTAATATGAATCAGAGATTACAAGTGACAACCTCTGACGGCACGTCTGCGAACCGGAGAAACTGAATCCCCCACTTGGGCCTCCACCACCTCAATACTCCATCACTCCGATAGCAAGCTCAATAACAAAGGAAAGCTTGGGAAGAACACAATAGTGCTCCAAAGGGACAAAGGGATGCAGACTCAAGTATAGTTCTGGCAACAATGGACTATAGTTTCGGTACTCTCAATTCTCTCTTATGCTTTCAATGTCTCAATGGTTCCTTATATAGCTTTCCAAAGTGATACTGAAAGGTCGAATCCATGCAATCTCAAGGCATATGGAATGCCAGGATTCATATGAGTCAGATTCAAGGCAAGGAATGGTCCAACAGTTTTGGATTATGCACACATCCCGATGTACGCGACTATATAGGGAATATCCGCGTATGTACGCGGTTATCGGGGAAAAGGACGCGTATATCATTTTTCTAATGTTTTTAGGGATGGTCAATGATACATCAAAAGACAATAAATGGTCCATATGGAATAATGAATCTGCAGCGGGATAGGGGAAGGCCATACAATGTGTGATTCACCTAGTGTGGTGAAATCCGCTATAACACCATGTAACTAAGGTAAGGAGGAAAACCTCATGGGGAAAAACCTCCCCTCAAAAAATGGATACTGTAGAGATAAAAATGTATTCAAAAGGTCCTCTTCTTCACTTGAATGAACTGAAAGAACAAATTCTTGGTGATGGACTTGGTGAAGATGTTGTGGATGCCAAGATCATGCATCAATGCATCAAAGTGTCGTAAACAATGATCATGTTGAGAGCCCCTTTGATGGCCATCATTTGATGATGGAGGGGCATCATAAGAATGTATTTGCACACATGCATAATCTGATATAATAACATAATAAACCATGGAAAATATATCTCTGCAAACTCTTTCCTAAATAACATCAAAATATTCAACAAAATCTGCATCATGTGTAGCTTCCATATCATGAATAAAACCATGAATATTTCGCCAAATTTGATGAAGCACCTTCATAACTCTGTAAAAAATATCATGAGGCTATGAAATATCAGAATATATGTCATAAACAGCAGAAAATATCAGAGTTATGGTTTCTCCACGAGCGAATGGATCCATAGGGAGAGAAGAGTGAGAAACTAAATCACAAATGCAATTGAGCGAACCTGGAAGGTCTGGAGACTTGATATTTGAACCATGGGTGGTAAAAGTAAGTCAGGACTTATGGAACAACAGTCCCATAAAGGTAAGTGATATGGTTTTCCAACCAATGAAATACATACAATACATAAAAGAAACCTACACAAGTGGCATAGTGCTGGAAACTAGGCAATTTTGATATTTTCCAACTGTAGAACTTGAGGGTTCACAGGTCTTTTGGTCATGAAGTGGTTGGTTAAATGATTCAATGAATATAATAGGATGTGTATAAGCCTGTATATAATATTCATAATCATAATTGGAAATATATGATTGGATTGGGAAAGGGATTTCAGAAGGCACATCAAAATCTAGTGAAAAATGAATAATTTTGAGAGGAAGCTTTGGTGAATTAACAGGGGTTTCTTCCAAGGAAGAGATGGAGGAATCAGGTTATGATATATCGGAAGGCGAATACGAAACAGATCTATCAGAAATAGAAAAAACAATTTTTTTTTTTTATCCATGCACTCAATGCATGATCAAGCTTACCATTTCCTTGCTTGCACTCCCATCTTTTTGCAAATTCTAGAAGAGAAATATGTTTCTCCTCAAGGATCATGGTCATGATGTCCATATTATTTATGTAGAAATATTTTTCAAGATGTTAAACTTTGCAATAAATACATGTCTCTCTCTCTCTCTCTCTCTCTCTCTCTCTCTCTCTCTCTCTCTCTCTCTCTCTCTCTCTCTCTCTCGTCCTCCTCCTCCTCCTGGATCTCGAGCTCCCATCAGTAGAATTGGAGCTTTCTGAACTTGATTGCTTCTTCTATTTCTCCCTTTGATTCAAATATTTCTTCTTGCTCTAGGATTGATTTGATCCACTAGAAACAAGGGATATATATTTGTATTTGATGGTACCAATTTTATTATCTTGTCCTACTCCCGAGTCAAATCATCCATGCAATCTGCTAGCACAGGCATATTCCAATTTCTAGTTGTAATCCTGCTTGAGTGGAATGTTGGAACATACACCGAATACTTAGGCCATAACTTAGAAAGGATGGAAAATATAAGATGATATTATTTCTTCTCTATGCCACATTGTTTTAGCTGAAGTACTATCGCTTTAAACTTGGTAAATAATTCTTCAATGGTCTCGTAGTGAGCTGGGCTCAGGGAGATTAGCTTGTTCTCAAGATTATGGCCTTTGATTTCATTAATCTTCCTGAATAATGAATCAAAATTGAGCCAAATTCATTTGGTGTTCCAAGCATTTATAAATGAAAGAGGATTTCCCTCGAATTGCTGAGACAGAGCATACCAAAAGCTTCATGAATTCTATTAAAATACTTAGCTTTCTCCACTGTAGAATTTGGCTCGAGTTTAGTCCCCATGGTGGCTTGGTAGTGGCTGTTGGACCTCAATTTGATGACCATATCAGCCTTCCATTCAAAATAATTAAATGGAGTAAGAAATTCTCAGGTTTCCTCCATCCCGTATGTAGATCTATGACAAAAATGTTGTAGATCTTGCAAGGAAAACACTTAAGTTTTCTGGAAATATGCCCTAAACAAAAACTAAAACCTCACAAGATTTGTTTGTAGCTCCAACTAGATTTGATACCATGTGAGAATTTGATTCTTAGTGAGATCTAGGATCTAGATCAATATTCACACTCAAAGTGTTTGACAAAATGTGCAGGAGAACAACAAAAGAGACATGAAATAACCGGAATAACACATGTGAATGGTGCTAAAAACTGATCATATTATTACATTACATCTTGTATATGTTATGGTACATACTTATAATACATTGGGAAAAATTAGTGAGGCTCAGGAATCCAATTGGGAGTGCACATGTGTAATGGTAAGATTTGACCTCAATCCCCCCTAGGTGGACCAATGGAGCTCCAAATTAGCTAAAAACTCATGAACCAAGGTTTGAATGTTGGTGACATGTGTTGGGGAATTAATGAGTCCAAGGAAAGCATGGGTGAGAAGATAGAGGTGAGTGGGAGGCTCAATGTGGCAATAAATTCTCATAGGAGAGCCAAAATAGAAAAATACACCATTAGCACCCCTAGTCAAACTCATATCCCCCAATTCAAGGAGGTAGCACTCCAAGGAATCAATGAAGGTGCACATGCGTTAAGTTGACCAAACTAGAGCATTGGAGTGTCTGTGAAAGGTCTCAAAATAACCAGTTCACCTCTTAGATGAATTTCCCTAAGTCTAACCATAGCAATTTAATGCATAGAAGCAAACGATATTGTCGAAGGTATAAAACAAGGTACTAAGGATGGATTACTGCTCCAAAACCAAGACCCAAATTTCCAAGTTAGGATTAATGGGGGGGTGTTAGGATTATATAATCCTCCCTTATCCACATATAGTTTATTTAATTAATTTTCCTAGATTAGGGGGACGCTATTATTGTAATAGAATTTGGGGAGCACATATAGAGGTTAAATGCAACTTACTGTATGTTCATGCATGAGTTTATGTTCATATGATACCATTCCCTACATTATAAGAGACACTTTGAGTGTCACCGACAGCCTCCATCAGTTGGCCATGGTTGGTAAGTAGTTATGCTTAGTCTCTTGTTACATTCAGTTAGATCACTCTCAGTTAGTATAGCACCAGGTTTGCATGGTTTCATGGTGAAGTGATGGATTTTTCCACCTACCTCATCATTTTAACAGGTTTAACTAGTTTAACTGACTTTTAGACTGATTTAGACATCGGGAGTTAGATTAGTGGCTCTCATGCAGTGATTTAGACACTCATAGTTAGTTATTCAGCTGGTAGATTCGAATCTTATCCACATGATTAAAATTATCCTTATTGTAACACTATTGTATTCCCTCTTAGATTAATGAAGATTAATGTTGTAATTTACTGAACAATTCTTATCAGATTGTCTCAAATTTGTTTTGTTCAATGTACATCGTTCTTGATATTCCACTATACAATTCACCTCTCAATTGCTCTCATTTCCCTGTAGATCAATCGTTCAATAAATTAACAAGGATGAATTGATAAAGGTACCAATACAATCTTTTAAAAGAGAAACAACTTGCATTTTCCATTCCTAATACAGACCTTAATTTCTGTAGTTGATTCTTTATATGTATGAGAATAAGGTATTTGTGCTGCTACATACATGTCTAATCGATGAAAAGAAAATGCATCTGAAAATGTCCACTTGTATGAACAATGAAATAAGTCACTTCCAACATGCATAAATCATATCTTACAATACTATGTTATACCAAAAATTTCCCTTATTAACATTCCATGTCTTATTTTGAAAGCACAAAGAGACTATTGCACAATACTAATTATGCACAACATTTATTAAAATCTTATTTATTTACTAACTTACTCTACTGGAAATAAGAAGATCTCTCAAGTATATGTATACTTCTAGTGTAACCATCTATGGATTAGGATATCCAAATTACTTGTATTCGATGCTAAAAAATATACTTCAATAAATACCTGGATATGAAAAGCTAGATTCTCACATGATTTGGGTGCCAATAGATGCTGAAGAATGGAATAATTATTTGGCATCGTGACATTTTGAAACTAGATTTCAATGTAGTCTTTCTCTTGTTGGTCACCTTCATTGCTTGTTACACCAATAAACTATTCTATAAATTGCTCATAATTCTCTAGAATGCACAAAGGATTTGCTGATAAACATGCCACAAATTCTTCAATTTATGGCTCAAATGATTGCTCTTCTTTAACATAAGTCCATGGATCTTGGATTGATTCAAGGAACTAATCAAAACACTTAGAAGAAACTTCTTCTTATAACGCATTGGTCTCTTGTTCTTAAGCTTCTTTTTGACATTCAACTTCATCCTTGGTGACTATTCTAGAACTAGGACATGGACTTGAGAAGATCCTGGTGGGGTCACAACATCCCTTTTTCATAAATGATTGAGCGTCCTTAAATTATTTTCCTAGTGTAGAATCCTTGTTCATATATGGATAGAAAATTCAAGGGAAATGTATTAGTAATAAAAAGAGGTGCTCTTCTAACACTAAACAAATGAAAACTTCAAAATTGAATATTAATCTACTGATAAACCTACAATCATGACAAAGAATTGGAATATCTTCACCAATAGTGATGGAGTAAGATTACTAAACTTCTTCAACTAATGGTGGTAGCACAGGTTCTTACCTCTCATATTATTATTCATCGTTCCTCCTCCTTGGCATAAATTAAAAGAAACCTACCTACGTAGGATTTAGTCCCTTTATCACCTCCTCAATAACGATGCCAAAATGTTGGGTTAAAATTATGTTATTTAATTTCTCCAACTGTTTAATTTCAACCAGGGGTTTGTAGGATTTTAAGGTGCAATCACTATTTGTGCAGGACTAAATATAAGCATTTCTTTCTAATTAAACATGCAATCTATGAATTAAATTCAAGTTCAAAACTACAAACTTTAATATTTCTTGAAACTAATGATCCTTTTCAGATTCCTTCACCTGCACTTATTCTCAAGAGTATTTATCAACAACACTGTAGTGGATTGAATTTTCTTATTGGAATGGTACTACTAAAGTTACAAATGGGATTATATTGGATTTGGTTAACCTTTGATCATTGTTAAATTTTCCAAACCACACGAAAGCAAATTGCAGAAATGTAAATGTACCTAAGAGCTATTCTTATAGTATAAGAAAGGACAAATAAAGTCACACTTGCATACTAAAGAAAAACACTTAAAATTAGAAATGAAAACTATATACACATGTTGGTGTCTTGTATGTCAACCTAGGTTTGGAGCTCCATGTCTATCCACAAATCCCAAGATATTGGCCCGACAAAGTATAACTCCATCGGAAACACGTGTGATGCAAGTGAGGTCTCACCGAAGATATCTATGGGGACTACCAAAACCATGTTTCAGTGGGAGGGAATTTCAATATCAAAGCACCATCAGGTCACATGACCGAAACTAGGGGATAAAATTATGTCTTCATACATACATCAAAGGATATCACATATTGATCCATCGACATACATAAACAACGTATATTCTATAATATTTGTTGAAACAAAACCAGTCAACACGGTTTCACTCTCTGTCGACACCCAAACCACCACGATCTTCCTAAGCATCATCCCAGACAGGTTTTACCCCATCTGGAAACACCTGTAGAGAAGATGAAGTCTCTCCCGATATATTTGAGGGAGAGATGACGGAACGATGTTTCCATAGTATGAGGGAGGACCATGTGTCTCTTTATTAACATAGTGCAACATTTATTCCATAGATCTAACCATTCAAATTATGCATTAACATAATTATCACATCATTCAATAGATCTCATTATCATAATAGGATCGCAGCAAAACCATCGATGTGCAAACAGATCTAACAGTATAACATCATTTAAAGCTGATAAACATCACATCATTAACAGATCGAATAAATACACATTGCATTCATATTTGGATCGCAAAAATTAAGACAACAGGAAAATACGCAATGATTCGGCTCAACCTCCTTCATGTCATATTAGTATTCGCAAGAAAATACAAAGTCTCCAAAATAGTTCTTTAGTTCACATACACAAATCCAACTCAAAAGTATGCATAAGAACAAAAAATTGTTCAAAAAATATGGGCCTCTTAACACTTGCAACTCTACTTCTACTTATAGGCTTGTGCAATTACAATGATGGTCCACTGAACCAACTTTCTAACTACTTCTCAAATGAAACTACAAAAGAGTTACCACAATCAGCATAGTGCAGTCCAAAACCACATAAAATGACCAAAATATACAAAATAGAATTAATCCCGACTTGCGTGCCATTTTTCACCTTGCACAACCTCTTTGACCTTGCGCAACATTTGCAATGATGCACAAATAACTTATCCCAAAACCACCTGCCAATAGGCCCCCAACACAATCTTGTGGCTCACCCTTGAGCCACTTTAGATGGACATGGTGTACTCATTGATCTTATGCTTGAAGTCGTCATACTATTGAGTGATCTCCTTGACTTGTTCTTTCACCCTCTCAACAATCTTCTAGCTTCAGTAACCTCGTTTTTCCCTTCCCGAAATTCGTGCAACGTAAAGACTTCCTTAACAAAAAGTTGCACTCTAATGTCTTGGAACTCATCTAACTATGTATTATGCCTCTGTTGTAACTCCCTGGCCTTTACAACACATTGCTACAACTCCTTTACCTCCGCATACTTGGTGATCTGAACAACTAGTGGAAGCACTCTCAAGGAAGTCTTTAATGTTGCTAGTTGCCCTTCTGCCTCCTACAACTGTGTGGTCAGTTGCACGAGTTGCTCATCCTAGACTACACGGCCCCAAAATTATGTAGTCACCTCTTTTACTTTCTTTTCTTCTTGCTCCATCTCTTCTGGTTGTGTCTCCACCTCCTCTATGGCACTTTTTCTCTATGCTACCTATTCTGGCGGTGTTCCTGGATGTAGTAGTTCATGCAGGCCCTCATTGTCTCATTATGTCTGGGAAAGAATGACCCCAATCCTCTATTATCTTTCCAATACATCCAGCTCTGCTGTACTCTCAAATATGTGCTGACACACATCTAAAAATGTTTCTTCCAATCGTACTTTGTTGTATCATAGATGCTCTTTATCAACCATGAGTTGATTCTCCTCCTTATTTAACTCTTAAATTGACTTGGCATTATCCACAATTATGCACTCTTGTTCGTACCTCAATTCTTCAACCTCTTTTCGTGCTTCTACCTCTTTCTCATGCGATCGGAAGAACCGACCATTGATACTTTGTTCTCTATCTACCAACTCTTGATTGGCGACCCTCTGCATATGAACCAACGTTTATCTGGATAGCCCATTGATGTCTATCGACAAGTCCTGTAACTACTGCAGGTAGGAATTGAGATCCTCATTGTTGGTCTCAATCGCATGCAGCAGAATTTACACATTTCAAATATGCATCCCAGTGCTGATTGAGCCAAAGTATTGCACATTCGCTACCTCTGGTTCCTTCTTCAATACTACATCAAATAAAAAACCAAGTCAAGTTTTTACCTCACTAAATCCTTTTGTTGCTTGTTTCTTCATCTCTTCAGCTGCCGCATCCTTTGTAGTTGTAATTTTGTTAATGAGATTGTTTAACTGCACCTCCATCCCTGGGGCTACGCTACTTGTTGCACCCTACTCCTATCGCTTCTTTGTCCTCGATTCTTCAAATGCTCTCTTTGCTTCGAAGTCAGTGGGATTTTGCAATGACTCTTGGTTGGAATCATGGTGAATCTACTGGTCAGGCTTAGGTACCAAATCAACTGGTGCATCCTCTCATGGAAATGTTGAGACTTCTTCTAGGATGACCGGTTCTCTCCATGTTGTAGGCCAATCATTGATAATTGTCTCCAACTCTGCATCAGACAACTTGTATGGTGTCGAAAACCACTGCTTATCTGGGTCTCACCACGCCTGCACATGAATGGTGTGTGGGCCAATTGTGAACCGAGAAACATACTGGAACTTTGTCACAGCCTCCTCAGATAATCACAGAAATTTCATAGCAGTAACCTGTAGCGCTTCCTAATAGATCCAAATCTGAATAGAATAGTCCTTCAGTCTATCAAATTCCTTTACCAACCAGAGATTATGGTAGTGTGCTCCTTGCAAACTTTTACTGCATCCACATCCATCCCTTGAAAGTATTCTGGCTCCAAATCAGTAGCCAACTATGCGAATGGGCACAGCCCCGCTTGGACCGCCACTGCATCTTCCATTAACTAGTTCATTAAAAACAATGACCATTTCATTTTTACTCCTTGTGCACATTGTTCCACACATGCAATCACTCTTGAATTACAATGGTTAGGTATGTTCATCCTTACTATCTTACTAGCCAATATTCGTATGCCAATACGGACAACTGGATCATTGGTGATGTCGACAAAGTATGCTCTCCCGTCCCACTGTAAACCATATATCTTCTTCAGCTATGATGCGAGCCTCTTTTTTGTTATCCCTTCCTTTAAAATATTGTGAGGGTCTTAGCCCATCCTTAGGCAGGCTCGTGATCTCTGAAATAAGTGCTACCATAACTGGGACTAGTTGGTCTAGCCATAAAATCTCTCCATGAAAAAAGGCCAAAAGATGCTTTACAAAGGCATTTTCCTCATTCAACCACCAAAAATGCGGCATGATGATCAATCGCAACAATCCTGCTCTGTCCAAGCCGCACACCTAGTCCTTTGGAATGCGTAATATTGGGCCGCCTCCAACCGCTACCATAGGCTCATAGACTCCCTTTGTGATCTCTGTCGATGCAATAAAATCATGATCATCATACTTCATTCCCATCAGTGCATGCACAATATTTGTAGTGTATTTCATACCCTACGGAATTGTCAGCATCTTCACCGGGTATTTTTGGTTCTTGGTCATTTTCCTTGGCTTCGCATCAGGCCACGTGGGAGGAAAATACAAAAGGAAATCCATAACGGGAACCCGTATGTGCTCTATCGACTCCACAACACCTAAACTTGATGGACCCATCTGCGTAGGTGCCTCCTCCTGTGTCCGCATAGATGTTTTGGTCTCTTGCTTCTTCAAAATTGCGGTTGCGGTCTGTTGCGCTCGTCTCTTCTTCTTCAGGACTAATGAGGATCGCATTGACATGCTTGAGACTTCCTCTTCAATAGTGACCTTGATGATCGGTGAATCCCTCTCGCTAGAAATATCAACCGTGACTTGCTCACTCTGCATGCCACACCAATGCCCCATGTTTTCAATGGGCACTTCACCCTCACATTGCTCAAGAACTCAACTACTCATTGCACTCTGCAACTCTCCCAATTACCACAACTCCACTCAACTCAACTCTATTCTACAACTCTATCAACACTTCGCACTTTGCATAATGGTGACTTCTGACTGCATTCAGCCTCCTTTTATAGCGCCAAATGATCCCCTGACCTTCATGACTGAATCATGCCAATAATCATGAGTAAATACTGCATTAATGACCCGAATCCGATGGAAATATTCTCAATCCAATGTTTGGATAGACCATAAATATGCATCGCTTCAACAAGCACCGCTAGTTAACTCCTTTAGTTATCTTCATTTATTCTTCATTTGGCTCTATGTGCATCTATCGCAACATAGCTCCCTAATCACGATACTAACTCCTCTACTTGTGCAACCATTCTCTCTTGGCACACCATCCTCCTGCTAAGCATCCTATGAAAAAACAAAAAGTTTTTTTTCATCACGCAGTGCACCAAGCATCGCACGGTTCTAGGCCCATCCTATAGGGCTTTAGCCTACTACCATTCACTAGTTTTGGTAGCATCGCTCCATCTAACTACTATAGTTGTAATGCACCACTTGAGGTAATGGAATTAAAGAGATATGGACCTATCCAATGCATATGCAACTTACCTGGATGTTTTGTGAACTTGATGTCATACATCAGGACCATGTCTCCTTACAGAAATTGTTTGTTCTTAATATGTCGATCATGCCATGCTTTCTAGTGATCATTCTCAACGTGCTGGTGAAAATCCATGTCAAATATATCTTCCTTGATCTATACCAAATAATCCAATCGTTCCTCTAATTCTTATTCATGATCCATGCATGTCGCTTCCTCTATGCGCAAACTTGGAACAATGTACTCCATAGGCATGACTTCCTCTTACCCATACACCAATTTGAACTGTGTATGTCCTGTGAATATTTTTCAAGTGGTGCGATATGCCCATAAGACTATTGCAAGATTCAAATCCCAATCATCATAGTTTTCATTGCATACCTTTGTAAGTGCATGATCCAACACCTTATTAAATGCCCCCACCATCACATCCACTTTGTGGATGATATGTGGTACTCTTCTTATGTTGTATCTGCAACTCTTCTATCAATGCGATTGATTAAGTGACTCCCCTGGTTTCTCATAAATATCCTTGGGAACCCAAACCAAGTGGCAATGTTGTCAAACATAAACCTTGTTGATGTTGCAGTGGTGCAATCGACAACAGGTGCATCCTCCGTCCATCTTGTCAAATAGTATGTCGTTGTAATTATGTATCAGGCACTAGTTGTATTCCCTTGATTAGTCCCACAAAGTCCACGACCGATTTATCAAATGGCTGCAATGTCATCTAAGGTACCAATGGCATCTCATCCTTTCTTGATGGTTTTCTAGTCCTTTTATAGACATCACAATCCCGCGCATAGTTCATCACATCATTGTGAAGAGTAGACCACCAAAGCCCTATGTAGAGCACCTTCTTGGAAGTAGCATGGCCTCTATAGTTTCCACCAGCAAATCCTGCATGTGCCTCTACCAAAACCCGTCCTTATTCATGCGGTAAGACACATTGCAGTAAAATATCATCTGGTCCTATCTTATAGATTTGTCCCACGAGTAACTAGAATTTTGCGGCCTTAACAACCAACCATTTATTCTAACTCATAGTAAGCTCCTTCGGTGCTGCTCTCATTGCCAAAAATGAATTATTTGTTCATAGTAATCATAAACCATCTCAATTTTAAATAGTTGTGCATCTGGAAACCCATCTTCAATATTTGTTGGTTCCTCATCTGGCTCAATTCAGGATAAATGATCTGGGTTAGCATTCAAGCGACCAAGATTCATAATTATCTCAAAATCAAACTCCTGAAAGAGAAGTAGCCAACGGCATATGGGAACATTTGTTAACAAAAAACTAGTCGACAGGGGTTCACTCTCTATCGACACCCAAAACCACCGCGATCTCCCTGAGCACCGGCCCAGACAAGTTTTACCCCGTCCGACAACACCTTGAGAGAAAATGAAGTCTCACCCGAGATGTTCGAGGGAGAGCTGACGGAACCAAGTTTCCATAGTATTAAGGAGTAACATGTGTCTCTTTATTAAATTAGCACAACATTTATTCCACAGATATAACCATTCAAGTTATGCATTAACAGAATTATCATATCATTCAACAGACCTCATTATCATACTGGGATCACAACAAAACCATCGATGTACAAATAGATATAAAATTATAACATCATTTAAAGAAGAGAAACATCACATCATTCACAGATCCATATCGTAGATACACATTTAATTCATATTTGGATCGCAGAAACGAGAAAACAGGAAAATACACAATGATTATGCTCAACCTCCATCATGTCATAATAGTCTTTGCAACAAAATATAGAGTCTCCAAAACAGTTCTCCAATTCACATACACAGATCCAACTCATAAGTATGTGTAATAATGAAAAAGTGTTCAAAAAAAATGGGCCGCTTAACACTTGCAACTTTACTTCTACTTATAGGCTTGCTCCTTTACAATGATGGTCCACTTAACCAACTTTGTAACTACTTCTCAACTGAAAATACAAAACAATGACCACAATCCACATAGTGCAGTCCAAAACTACAAAAAAAGACCAAAATATACAAAATAGCATTAATCCCAACCTGTGCGCCATTTTCCATTTTGTGTGGCCTCTTTGACCTTGTGCAGAATCCACGATATTTCCCAACTAACTTATCCCAAAACCACCTGTCAAAAATACTTAACACACATTAACACTCCATAAAATTATTTAGGTGCTCGACACACTAAAATGGATTTATTCATGATAGATAGTCATTCAATCATAGACACAAAGAAAAAAGACACATGTTTAACGTGGAAACCCATTCAGGAAAACTACAAAGGCACTCTTCATTTGGAATGAGTAATATTTGAACACCTTTGATCTGTGCACACATCTTGTAGACTCTTCTTTAGATCTTCCTTACAATTAATGAACACTTTTTTCATCTCATGCTCTCAGGTTTAGGTTTCTCTCTTTCAATCCTTTCCTTTCTTTTCTCTCTTATCCTAATCATCCGTGCTCAACTTGTATCGACCCTTTTTATGCTTTTTAGATTTCTTAATTTACTCATTGACTCATTCTCAACTGTTAGTCGATAGGTTGTTCTAATCACCCAAAATGACTCATTCTCAACTGTTAGTCAACAAGTTGTTCTAATCACCCAAAACAACTTGTTACATTTAAATATAGGCACTATCGATCCAATTTACAATCATACTTTATTCCCAAAATAGGTTATTAGTCTAACTGAATCTCAGTAACTAACTCTTACAAAAATAGTCAAACTCCTGGTTTCGACCTACTCTTCTCCACATTTATCGCAGCCTTTTCTGTCATAGTATTGCTTTCCTTGTGATTGAAATATTCATCTTTCCATCCAAAATTCTATTATCTTTTCCTAGGGCCAATATTCCCCAAACACTCACCTGTGGCTCGTCCCAAGCCACTTTAGGCCAAAATTTTTGTCTCGTCAAGTTTTCTCTATAAATTTTGACATATGTTCATTACTTCTTCAACTTCCTTCTCCACCTCTTCCTAGACTTTCTGCAATTGTTCCACAAGTTCAGAACTAATATGTTATGAAGTTGCTACTTCTGACACACATAGTGCATATCACACGTTTTCATGAATTGGGTGTATTTTTCATGTAGCCTTCTCTACTTGTATCTATAGTTCTATGAAACGCTTTCTTCTTAGTTGTTGTTGTGTCCGTAGTCTAGCTACTTGATGCTGCAATCTTCTAAAATTGACAACCTTGGTCATCTTTTCCACTATTGGCAATTTATTAAATTCATTCTTTAGCTTATGAAAATTTTATTCAGCATTATAAGTTTTTATGTTATCTGTTCCAAATATATGTCGTCCTTCAAGGATTCCCATGAATGAGAAACCTGTTAGTATGCTTTAGCACAAAGTTCCTTGTCCTCCTACATTTTCTGCACATTTTCATTCACTACCTTTAGTCGAGCTTCTAGTACCTCAGGAGGTGCACTAGGAGTCATCTTTATTTCCATCTCTATGACTTGTTTGCATAGGTTGTCATCTATCTAACCAAGTTGAAAAATTTTGGCCTCGAAAAACATCTCAGGTGTAATTACTGCATTAGGGAAATTACTACAAGTAAGTGTAACAATTTCATCCAGTCGCTCCCTGTTGTCTTGCCATGTTTTTTCTTTCTTTTCTGTCTCTTTGACCTTATTTTTCAATGACAAAATGGTATTCTTAGAGCGTTTGAGTTGGAAAAATATCTCATTCTCTCTTTTCTTCATTTCCTATACTACAACCTATTGAATTGTATGGAGTATTTAGATTGGAAAGATGAAAAAAATCAAGATTCATATAATCAATATCATTGATCATGGAATTGTGTTCTGGTGTTCCTAATACAATTGCTTTAGAAATCACTTGAATTTTTATTTGTGGTGGCGCCGAAGGTACTTCTATAGGTCACTCTTGAGATGGGACAGCTTCATTCTACGACATAGTCAAATACAGTTCCCGCTCGACCACTACTCTAACTTCCTTTACCGCAATACAATGAATTTCTAGTAAATTTGTAATGTTGCTTACGAATTTAGTGTGTTGTTCAACCATCTTTTTGCATCTTCCCTTTTCCACTTCTTCCATTCGATATGAAATAAGGTTATAGTCATCATTAGTAATACCAATAGTTTGATTTGTTTTGTTGGACTTCCTCTTCTTGTGACTCTTCTCAACCTTCACAAATGAGTCATAGATCTAGAAATAAAGATGACTCCTAGTACACCTCCCAAAGTAGTATAATCTCAACCAAAGGAAGTGAATGCAACTACACATAAAATCAAGAGGCCAAGGAACTTTGTGCCAAAGCATACGAACAGGTTTCTCAGTCATGGGAATCCTTAATGGATGACATAGAGCTGGAAGAGGTAATAGAACAACTTCATAATGCTAAGGAAAATTTTAATAAGATTGAGAATGGATTTAAGAAATTTCAACTAGTAGAAAATATGAGCAAGGATGTTGATTTTAAAATATTACAACAACTAGTAGCTAGAATTTGGACACAACAACAACAAAGAATAGATCATGTTGCAGAACTATAGACATAAGTAAAGAAGGCTACATGAAAAATCCACCCAATTCACGAAAAAGTGTGACATGCACTGGGTGTGACATAAGTAGCAACTTCAAAAAATATTAGTTCTAAACTTGTGGAACAATTATAAAAAGTCCAGGAAGAGGTGCAACAGGAAGATGAAACAATAATAAAAATCTGTCAAGAGTTTCAAAGAAAACTCAACATGACAAAAATTTCTGGATAAACTGGCTCAGGATGAGCTACATGTGAGTGTTGGGGGCATGTTGTCCCTATGAAAAGATAAAACAATTTTAGTTAGAAATATGAAGATTATGGTCACAAGTAAAGCAAGAGTGTGATGGAAAAGGTTGAAAAAATAGAGGAGAAGAGAAATTCGAAACCACGAGTTCAATTATTTCTGTAATAGTTACTAAGAGTCAGTTAGACTTATAGTCTAGTTTTGAAATAAAGTATGATTGTAAACTGGACTGATAGTGCTTATATTTAAATATAACGGGATGTTTTGGGTGAGTAGAACAACCTTTCGAGTGACAGTTGACAATTAGTCGACGAGTAAATAAATAAATGTAAAAATCATAAAAAGGGTTTATCCAAGCTGTGTGTGAAATCGATGATCAAAATAAGAGAGAATAGAGAGGAAAAGACTGAAAGAGAGAAACCTAAACCTGAGAGCATGAGACGGGAAAATATTTTATTGATTATAAATAAGTTCTAAAGAAGTGTCTACAAGTTATGTGCATAGACCAAATGCGTTCAAAT
This sequence comes from Pseudotsuga menziesii, assembly GCA_001517045.1. NCBI lineage: Eukaryota > Viridiplantae > Streptophyta > Pinopsida > Pinales > Pinaceae > Pseudotsuga > Pseudotsuga menziesii. The sequence continues at coordinate 395,185 of LPNX010348334.1, forward strand.
ATTACTCATGCTAAATGAAGAGCATATTTGTGGTTTTCTCGGATAGGTTTCAATGTTAAACATGTGTGTTTGTGTCTTTATGTCTATTATTGAATGAGTATCCATCGTGAATGAATCCATTTTAGTGTGTCGATCATCTAAATGATATAATGGTATGGAATGTGAATGCATGTTAAATATTTTATACTAAATGATGTTTATGTATGTCGATGGATCAAAATGAGATATCCTTTGATGTATGTATGAAGACAAAATCCTATCCTCTCATTTCGGTCAAGTGAATTGATGGCGCTATGATAATGAAATGCCTTCCCATAACTGCAGAAACCTGGTTCTATCATTCCCCATATATATATTGGGTGAGACCTCACTTGCATCACAAGTGTTTCCGACAGAGTTATACCTTGTTGGGATGATATATTGGGATTTGCTGATAAACACGGAAATCTAAACCCAAGTCGATAGAATCATTTGCTGGCATATTTTCTGTCGAACTACGTTGAGGTTTCCCAGTTTGTCAAAAAATATGAAGATATTGTCCTGACATAGTATAACTACGTTTAAAACACCTACAACGCAAGTGAGGTCTCACCCAAGATATTTATTTGGACTTCCAAAACCAGGTTTCTGTACTTATGGGAGGGGATTTCATTATAAATCACCATCAGGTTACTTTCCCGAAACCTGGGGATAAAATTTTGTCTTCATACATACATCAAAGGATATCACATATTGATTCGTCGACATACATAAATATAAATATAAATATATATATATATATATATATATATATATATATNGGATTCATTCAATCATAGACACAAAGAAACAAAGATACATGTTTAAGGTGGAAACCCATCTGTGAAAACAACAAAGGAACTCTTCATTTGTCATGAGTAATATTTAAATGCATTTGGTATGTGCACAAAGCTTGCAAACTCTTTTTTATATCTTCTTTACAATTAATGAACTCTTTTCTCGTCTCATCCTCTTAGGTTTAGGTTTCTCTCTTTTAGTCTTTTCCTTTCTTTTCTCTCTTATTCTCATCATCCGCACACAACTTGAATCAACCCTTTTTATGCCTTTTACACTTCTTGAATTACCCATCGACTGGTACTCAAATGTCAGTCGACGGGTTGGTCTACTCACCCAAAACATCCGTTACATTTAAATATAGGTACTATAGACCCAGTTTACAATCGTATTTTATTCCAAAAATAGGATATTAGTCTAATTGACTCTTAGTAACTAACTCTTACAAAAATATTCAAACTCATGGTTTCAAATTTCTCTTCTCCTCTTTTGTTGCATCCTTTTTCATTGCAATCTTGCTTGCCTTGTGGCTGAAATATTCACCTTTTCGACCAAAATTATGTTATCTTTTCCTAGGGCCAATAGGCCCCAAACACTCACCTATGGTTCGTTCGAGCCACTTTAATATTAAATTTCTGTCGGGTTGAGTTTTCTCTAAAAATCTTGACATATTTTCATTACTGCTTCAACTTTTTCCTACACCTATTCCTAGACTTTCTTCAATTGTTCCACTAGTTCAGAACTAGTATGTTCTGAAGTTACTATTTTTGTCACAATCAATGCATGTCACACTCTTTCATGAATTGATTGGATTTTTCCTGTAGACTTATCTGCTTCTATCTATAGTTCTGTGACAATATCTCTTCTTTGTTGCTGTTATGTCCACAGTTTAGCTACTTGCTGTTGTAATCTTTTAAATTTGACATCCATGCTCATATTTTCCACTATTGGAAATTTCTTAAATTCATTCTTCATCTTATTAAAATTTTATTCAATATTTTGAATTTGTTTCGCTATATATTCCATCTCAGTGTCATTCATAAAGGATTCCCATGACCAAGAAACATGTTCATATTCTTTAGCACAAACTTCCTAGGCCTCCTAAATTTTCTGCATAGTTTCATTCAGTGCCTTTCGTCGAGCTTCTAGTACCTCAAGAGCTGTACAAGGAATCATGTTTATTTCCATCTCTACGACTTGTTTGTGGAGGTTGTCATCTACCTCACCTATTCGAAAATTTTTTTCCTCAAAAAACATCTAAGGTGTAATTACTGCATCGGGGAAATTATTGCAAGTGTAACAACTTCATCCAGTCGCTACCTGTTTTCTTGCCAGGTTTTTCCTTTTTTATCTATCTCTTTGACTTTATTTTTTAATGACACAATGACAGTCTTAGAGTGTTTGAGTTGGTCAAATATCTCACGCTCTCATGTATTCATTTCCTCTACTACAACATGTTGATTAATATGCATTAGATACATTGGAATGACGGAAAAATCAAGATTCATATGATCAATTTCCTTGATCATGGCATTGTGTTATGGTATTCCTAAGTCAATTGCTTTAGCAATCACTTGAAATTTTATTTGTGGTAGTCTCAAAAGTACTTCAACAAGTTGCTCTTGAGATAGGCCAGCTTCATCCTACGACAAAGTCAAATACGTTTCCCGCTTGATCGCTACTCTAACTTTTATTGCAGTGCCATGAGTTTGCAATAAATCTGTAATACTGCTTACCAATTCAGTGTGTCATTCATCCAAATTTTTTCATATTTCATTTTCCACTTCCTCCATTCGATCTGAAATAATGTTATAGTCATCATTAATAAGACCAAAAATTCCAGTTGTTTTGTTGGCCTTATTTTTCTTGTGACTCTTCTTATCCTCCACAAATGAGTCACAAATTTGGAAATAAACATGACTCCTAGTACACCTCCTGATGCACTGGAAGCTCAACCAAAGGAAATGAATGAAACTATGCAAAAATTTAGGAGGCCAAGTCATTTTTTGCTAAAGCATATGAATAGGTTTCTCCGTCATGCGAAGCCTTGATGGATGACACAGAGCTGGAACCGGTAACAGAACAAATTCATAATGCTGAAGAAAAATTTAACAAGCTAAAGAATGAATTTAAGAAATTCCAAAAGTAGAAAAGATGAGAAAGGATGTTGATTTTAAATGATTACAAAAAGTATCTAGAATGCAGACACAACAACAATAAAGAATATATCGTGTCACAGAACTACAGACACAAGCAGAGAACGCTACATGAACAATCCACCCAATTCATGAAAAAATGCGACATGCGGTGCGATAGAAGTAGAAACTTAAGAACATAACAATTTTGAACTTGTGGAACAATTGCAGAAAGTCCAGGAAGAGGTGCAACAGAAAACTGAAGCAGTAATGAAAATATGCCAAGAGTTTCAAAGCAAACTCAACATGACAAAAATTTTGGACTAAAGTGGCTCGAGACGATCCACATGTGAGTGTTGGGGGCCTATTGGCCCTCAAAAAGATAAAATAATTTTGATAAGAAAGATGGACATTCTGGTTCTAAGGAAATTAAGAGTGTGATGGAAAAGGTTGTGACAAAAGAGAAGAAGAGCAAGTCGAAACTATGAGTTTGACTATTTTTGTAAGATTTAATTACTAATAGTCAATTAGACTAATAGTGTACTTTTGGAATACAATATGATTGTAATCTAGGATGAGAGTACCTATATTTAAATGTAATGAGATTTTTTGGGTGACTAGAACAACCTATCGAGTGACAGTTGAGAATCAATCGACGGGTAAATCAAGAAGTGTAAAAAACATAAAAAAAGGTTTGATCCAAGTTGTGTGTGGAGGATAAAAAATAAGAGATAACATAGAGGAAAAGAATGATAGAGATAAACCTAAAATTGAGAGCATGAGATGAGAAAAGAGTTCAGTGATTGTAAATAAGGTCTAAAGAAGACTCTGCAAGCTTTTTGCATAGACCAAAGGTGTTCAAATATTACTCATGCTAGATGAAGAGCGCCTTTGTGGTTTTTCTCAGATGGGTTTCCATGTTAAACATGTGTCTTTGTGTCTTTTTCTCTACTATTGAATGAATATCCGTCATGAATGAATCCATTTTATTGTGTCGAGCATCTAAATAATATAATGGTATGGAATGTTAATGCGTGTTATATTTTATAGAATATATGTTGTTTATGTATGTCGACAGATCAATGTAATATATCCTTCGATGTATGTATGAAGATAGAATATTATCCCCTGGTTTCAATCGAGTGACCTGATGGTGCTCTGATAATGAAATTCCCTCCCATAAATGCATAAACCTGGTTTTGATAGTCCCCATAGATATCTTGGGTGATACCTTGGTTGTGTCGCAGGTGTTTTCAACAGAGTTATACTCTGTCGTGCCGATATCTTGGGCTTTGTTGATATACAACAAACTCTAAACCTGGTTTGAAAAAACCATTTGTTGGCCTATTTTTTGTCGACCCAGTTTGAGAGTTCCCTGTATGTCACCAAATCCAAAGATATCATCCTTACAGAGTATAACCATGTCAGAAACATCTGTGATGCAAGTGAAGTCTCACCTGATATAGCTATGGGGACTACGAGGACTAGGTTTCTGAATTTATGGGAGGGGATTTGATTATCACAGCACCATCAAGTCACTCGATCGACATTGGGGGATATAATTTTGTCTTAATACATACATCAAAGGATATTGCATATTGATCCATCGACATACATAAACAACATATAGTCTATAATATTTAACACGCATTAATATTCCATACCATCATTTAGGTGCTCAACACACTAAAATGGATTCATTCACGATATATATTCATTCAATCATAGACACAAAGAAACAAAGACACATTTTTAATGTGGAAACCCATCTCAAAAAACAACAAAGGCGCTCTTCATCTGGCATGAGTAATATTTGAACACCTTTGGTCTGCACACATAGCTTGCAAACTGTTCTTTATATATTATTTACAATCAATAAACTCTTTTCTCGTCTCATGCTCTCACGTTTAGGTTTCTCTATTTCAGCCTTTTCCTCTCTTTTATCTCTTATTTTGGTCATCCACACACAACTTAGACCAGCCCTTTTTATGTTTTTTACTCTTCTTGATTTACCCTTCAAATGATTCTCAACTATCAGTCAACGGGTTGTTCTAGTCACCCAAAATATCTAGTTACATTTAAATATAAGCACTGTCAACCCTTTTTACAATCATACTTTATTCCCAAAATAGGTTCTTAGTCTAACTGACTCTTAGTAGCCAACTATTACAAAAATAGTCAAACTCCTAGTTTCGACTTGCTCTTCTCCTCTTTTGTTGCATCCCTTTGCATTGCAATCTTTCTTTCCTTGTGACCAAAATCTTCATCTTTTTGACCAAAATTCTATTATATTTTCCTAAGGACAACATGCCCCAAAAACTCACCTATGGCTTGCCTCGAGCCTCTTTAGTTCAATTTTTTTTTCAAGTTAAGTTTTCTCTAAAACTCTTGACATATTTTCATTACTGCTTCGAGCTTCTAGTATCCCAGGATGTGTACTAGGAGTCATATTTATTTCCATATCTACGACTCAGTTGCAAATATTTTCATCTACCTCACCAAGTCGGAAAATTTTGGCCTCGAAAAACATCTCAGGTATAATTACTGCATCAGGGAAATTAATGCAAGTAAGTGTAACAACTTCATCCAGTCGTTTCATGTTGTCTTGCCAGGTTTTTTATTTCTGCTCTGTCTCTTTGACCTTATTTTTCAATGATGCAATGGTAGTATTAGAATGTTTGAGTTGGCCAAATATATCATGCTCTCTTGTCTTCATTTCCTCTATTACATCTTGCTGCATAGTATGCAGTAGATACATTGGAACGACGAAAAAATAAAGATTCATATGATCAATATCCTTGATCATGGCATTGTGTTATGGTGTTCCTAAGTCAATTTCTTTAACAATAACTTGGATTTTTATTTTTGGTGGCGTCGATGGTACTTTGATAGGTCTCTCTTGAGATGGGACAGCTTTGTCCTGCGGCACAGTCAAACATGGTTTGCACTCAACCTCTACTCTAACTTCCTTTACTGCAGTACAAAAAGTTTGCAATAAATATGTAATGTTGCTTACAAAATCAGTGTGTCGTTCATCCATCTTTTTACAGCTTTCATTTTCCACTTCCTCCATTTGATATGAAATAAGTCTATATTCATCGTTAGTAAGACCAACAATTCCAATTGTTTTGTTGGACTTCCTCTTCTTGTGACTCTTATTAACCTCCGAAAATTATTTGCAGAGATAGTAATAAAGATGAATTCTAGTACACCTCTTGAGGTATTGGAAGCTCGACCAAAGGTAGTGAATGAAACTACGCAGAAATTCAAGAGGCCAAGGCACTTTGTGCCAAAGTATACAAACATGTTTCTCAGTCATGGGAAGCCTTGATGGATGACAAAGAGTTGGTACATGTAAAATAACAACTTCATAATGTTGAATAAAATGTCAATAAGCTGAATAATGAATTTAAGCAATTTCCAAGAGTAGAAAAGATGAGCAAGGATGTTGATTTTAAGAGATTACAACAATAAGTAGATAGAATTTTGACACAACAAAAACAAAGAATAGATCTTGTCACAGAAATACAGAAAGAAGAAGAGAAGGCTACATGAACAATCTACTCAATTCATGAAAAAGCACGACATGCGATGGGTGCAACATAAGTAGCAACTTCAGAAGATATCAGTTTTAAACTTGTGGAACAATTGCAGAAATTTCAGGAAGAGGTGCAAAAGGAAGTCGAAGTAGTAATGAAAATATGCTAGGAATTTTAGAGAAAACTCGACATGACAAAAAATTTGGACTAAAGTGGATTAGGATGAGCCATATGTGAGTGTTGGGGGCCTGTTGTCCCTGCGAAAAGATATAATAATTTTGGTCAAAAAGATGAAGATTTCATATGAAAGGAAAGAAATACTATGATAGAAAAGGATTTGACAAAAGAGGAGAAGAGCAAGTAAAAACCATGAGTTCGACTATTTTTGTAAGAGATAGTTACTAAGAGTCAGTTAGACTAATAGTCTACTTTTGGAATAAAGTATGTTTGTAAACTGGGTTGATAGTGCTTATATTTAAATGTAACAGGATGTTTTGGTTGAGTAGAACAACCTATCGAGTGACAATTGAGAATCAGCCGATGAGTAAATCAAGAAGTGTAAAAACCATAAAAAGGGTCGATCAAAGCTGTGTGCGGATGATCAGAATAAGAGAGAACATAGAGGAAAAGACTGAAAGAGAGAAACCTAAACCTAAGCACATGAGATGAGAAAATAGTTCATTGGTTGTAAAGAAGATATAAAGAAGAGTCTATAGGATGTATGCACAGACCAAAGGTATTCAAATATTACTCATGCCATATGAAGAGCGCCTTTATGGTTTTCTCCGGATGGGTTTCCATGTTAAAAATGTGTCTTTATTTATTTGTGTCTATGATTGAATGAATAGTTGTCATGAATGAATCCATTTTAGTGTTTCGATCATCTAAATGATATACTGGTATCGAATGTTAATGCGTGTTAAATATTATAGACTATATGTTGTTTATGTATGTCAATAGATCAATATGTGATATCCTTTGATGTATGTATGAAGCTAGAAGCTTATCCCCTGGTTTCGGTTGAGTGACCTGATGGTGATGTGATAATGAGATTCCCTTCCATAACCGCATAAACATGGTTCTAACACTCCCCATAGATATCTCGGGTGAGACCTCACTTGCGTTTCAGGTGTTGCTAACAGAGTTATACTATGTCAGGCCAATATATTGGGCTTTGTTGATATACAGGGAAATATAAATATTAGTCAATAGAACCATTTTTTGGCATATTTTTTGTTGACCCAAGTTGAGAGTTCCCTTCCTATCAACAAATCCAAAGATATTGGTCTGAAAGAGTATATATCCATTGGAAACACTTGTGACATAAATCAAGTCTCACCCGAGATATCTATGGGGACTTCCATAACCACGTTTCTGTAGTTATGGGAGGGGATTTCATTATCACATCACCATCACGTCACTTGACCGAAACCAGGGGATAGACTTACGTCTTCATACATACATCAAAGGATATCACATATTGGTCCATTGATATACATAAACAACATATAGTCTATAATATTTAATACATATTAATATTCCATACCATTATATCATTTATATGCTCAACACACTAAAATGGATTCATTCAATCATAAACACGAAGAAACGTGTTTAATGTGGAAACCAATCCAGGAAAAACCACAAAGGTGGTCCACTACAACAAAAACTGGATTTAGCGTCAGATTTAGCGCCGGATTTTAGTGTAATTTTTTCCCAATTTTGATGAACAATCTGGTGCTAAACGTGGCGCTATTGTACAATTTCATAAAATGCCATCTATTGCATCTTTTTTCCCGTCCTTTTTAACATCCATTTTTGCCTCCATTTTTGCGCCCAATTTTTTGCATCTTTTGTTACGCCCTTATTTGCACCCAATTTTGCATCTTTTTTTGTGTCATTTGTTACATCCTTGTTTGCATCTAGTTTGACGCTTACTTTTTCATCCAATGTTGTGCCTTATTTTGCTCCTAGTTTTTCATCGAGTCTTGCACCATGTTTTGCATCAAATTATGTGTCCAATTTTGTATCTAGCGTTACATCTAGCTTTGCATCCAATATTGCATCTTGTTTTGCATCCAATTTTACTTATAATGTTGCATCTCCTTTTGCATCTAATTTGCATCTTGTTTTACATATTTTTTTTTATCCATGTTTGTGCCTGATGTTTCATCTCGTTTTACATCGTATTTTGCATCTAGGTTTGCACCTAGTGTTGCATCCTGGTTGATGTCTTTTTTTGCATCTATGTTTGAGTCCAATGTTGCACCTAGTGTTGCGCCTAGTGTTGTGACTGGTTTTGCAACCATGTTTGTATCTAATATTGCATCCAATTTTGTGTCCAATGTTGCATCCCATCTTGCATTCAATATTACGTCTAGTTTTACATCCAATGTTTCGTCCCATCTTGCATCCAATATTGTGTCTCGTTTTAAGTTTTTGTTTGCGCCAAGTGTTGCCTCCAGTTTTGCACCTGGTGTTATGCATGGTTTTATGTCCATCAATACACCATATTTTGTGCCCAATTTAATGTCCAATTTTACATCTAGTTACGAGTCCACTTTTGCATCTACTGATGTGTCTAGTTTTGGGCCTAGTATTGCATCTAGTTTTGAGTCATTAATTGTGTATAGTGTTGAGTCTTTTTTTGCATCCAATTTTGCGATTAGTGTAACATCCATTTTTGTGTCCACTTTTGCATCTACTTTTGTGTTTTGTGTGACGTCTACTTTTACATCATCTTTTGCATTTAGTGTTGCGTCTAATATTGCATCAATCTTGCACTACTACATTTTTAACCTTTAGAAATACATTGCAATATCATTAGGGCATGGAGGAATCGAACCACCGACCTCCTGCTTATAAAGTAGGTGCTCTTCCATTGAGCTATAACCCTTTAAGTCAAACCTTGTTCCATAACAAACAGCTCGGCTTTGGCAGCAAGCTAATTTTGATTGATGAGTTAGAGTCAAAATCCCTGATTTTTTCAACTATGAGATCATTCAAAACCAAAATCATGAAGTCACAGCAATACCTTAGAGTGGATGACAAGATATCATGAGTAACTACATCATAAAGATCTTGCATAGCTTTCATAGCCCCTTTTGCTAGATCAGGTTTCTCTTCATGCATTTGCTCAAAGAAAACATTGTAACCATTATGCTTTTACAAACGCAAAAATTCAAATAGAAATTGAAAATCTGTTTCTTTCACGGATACTGTGATTACTATGACTT
>LPNX010348334.1:405234-508713 GCA_001517045.1 Pseudotsuga menziesii
TTCAAATGATAGTGTTTCTGACTCCAGTAATATTCCTTTACAAGGAGTTGTTGAAGTGCTTAGTTTTATTAAAGAGTGCATTTTTTCTCCAGATTGGGATTCTTCTATTTACAAAGAAGCCTGTCACCAACTTAATGAAGAACATGTCAGTGCTCTTTTACAAATGCTACAGCCACAGCTTTCAGTTGATGAAAGAATGGAGGGGGATGGTGTTTCAGATATGTCCTATGAAAAACACTTCCTTGGACATTTTCACAAAGCATGCTTTAACCTGTTACATGAACTTGTTATGAGGCGTGCCTTATCCATCGAACTTGAAGAACACCTAGTAAATCAAGTTCTGAAGGTAGAGGATGGGAGGTTTTCTTATAATGATGATGCTCTTGTTCTTGTAGCTCGTATTCTTATTATAAGGACATGCACAGGGTCCAGTTTGGGAGATGACTCCTTAAGACTAAAAATCTGCAAAGGCTACACTAGTTTTATTGTTGAGAAAGTGAAAGCTACATATTCAGGGTGATTAAATATCCAAGAAGTTTGTGCAAGTCTTCCATCCCTATTTCATTTGGAAGTTCTTCTCATGGCTTTTCATTCTTCAAATGCATTTGAAAAAATCAAAATGGCAGAGAATATTTTTTCTACCCTCAGCAATGTAAGTTGTCCTCCAGTGGAACTTAACAACACACAATTGGTTTGCTGGTCTTTGCTAATTTCAAGACTGATGTTGATTCTTTGGCACATGATTCTCCACTCTACAACCTTTCCATCCTGGTTGATGTTCAATATAAGAAATAAGCTAATACAGATTACACAAGGAGGAACTTTTCAGCTTCCCATAGGAACAAGCTATTTAGAATCATGGGTATATCATGTGGTACAAAGTGTTATAAATGTGAATGAGGGAGTCACAGAAGAGCATGGAATGGCTGATCTCTTTCAACAACTAATTGACGTTAATGGGGTTCATAACTGGGGTATTGTAGAACACAAAGATCTTCAAGATCTAGGTTTAAATTGGTCTGATCTCTATTCTGTTGTTTGTCGCATTTTGGAAGTGTGGCAGAATAGGGAAGCTTCCCAAGTGCATGAGCTTATACTTGAAAGATATTGTTTTGTACTTGGGTGGATCACTCTATCAGATATTGATGTTAAGGAAGCTGGTGCTTTGCCATGGAGTCCTAAATTGGGCAAAGACAAGTTGCCTGAAATTGAATACTTCATAAGTTTTAGCAGAATTCTACGCCATAATGTTCATTGTGGCCATACAGGCGAGCTATCACAGCTGACAAATATCATTCTAGATATACTCTCTTAGCTTCAAACATTATACAAAGAGCATAGTGTGAAGGAAAGGGGTTGGTTATTCTTAAGGCATAGTGCATGGCTGTCTTTAATTTTATCATTGCTCCAGGCATGTCTGTGGAAAGTGTCTCTGAGAAAGATCCCAGTTTCAAGAGAGGACACATTTTGGATAGAGCAGACATCTAAAGATACTTCATTACTCACACTTTGTGAGCAGTTAGTTTTTTGTGTATTGAAGGATGGGAAATCAAGCATTTTGCTGAAAATATTGACATCCCTTTTGAGCATGCATGTCGGGGCACTGTGAAAAGTTGTGCTTTTTGTTCTTGATGGAAAAGACTGCGAAGATGATGCATTGTTTTCACTAAATTTGCTGCTTCAAGCAGGTTATGACAAGTCAAAGCAGGAAGAGCTGTTGGGGAAGCTTAAGTGAAGTATCATAATCATTTGATCACCCTGATTTACCCTTGAATAGTTGATAAGTGGGCTGCTTATTGCACCTCAATAAATCTGGAATTGACACCATTGAAAACCACCTAATCCAGATTGGCATAAAGTCTAATAAATCCTTTAAAATCCATATCTAAGACCTAGACGGTTGCCATTAGGGTTTACTCCCTTGTGTTGGGGAGAAAATCAACCTAAAGAGTAGGTGAGAGTTATCAAAGTGACAGTGGATAACCTCTTTGAGTTTTTCTTGGATCTTCACCTTGTGAGATTGGACTTTAACACTAAAAGTGAGGGTTTAAGAAGTAACAGAATTTATGGCACATAAATTTCTGTAAGGTCTTGTAATTTGAAATCCCAACTAATTCATAACTTTCAAAGGCATAACATTACATGCAGCACTAGAGTCCAGCATGCAATTATGAAGCAATTAATTATTAATCAACAAGAAAACATAGAATGGAGAATGAACATCATTCCTTCCTCCTTAATTCATACCTTGACATACAACAGGCTTATCTTCAACTTCATCAAACCCTGGCAGCTTCTTCACTTTCTTTTGATAAGCTGGAATTTTAAGGAGTTCATGAGAGGGATCTGAATTTTCATTTTTGTCAATTTATTAGTAATTCCCACACTGAGAAATGAGTCAATGTGTGCACCTACAACTGGCTGTAGTGGATGTTGTATTTGCCTCTGTATGACAATTTTTGTTCCAAAGAGGAAATGCTCGAGTGATCAGTTGTGTACTATAATCCCATTTTGTGACTGAATTTCTATAATAACGTTGCGATTGCACGACTAAATCACTGAGAATAGTAGTGGGTCGTAACCCACATTTCCAACAAAGAGAAAACAGTGTCTGAGAAAATGCCAAACAGTAGATTATTGCTCTATGTAATTTACCAGGATAATAAGAGAACGGGTTCAGCCATCTTAGTTCAGCCTGAAGTAGTTTTGCTATACAGAGTTTTGATTTTGTTTTGGCCTATCACACCCCCTGTGTCAAAGGTGGCAGAGCAGGAAATTTTTCAGTGAGAATGGAAGGAAATGCCAAAATACTGATAATTCATTCACCAAGGCTCTCAAACCCGCATTGCCACAACCATGCCCATCCCATTGTTTTATGTATGTGAGATGTGTGATGAAGTTCACTAATAGAACCTAATGTTTTACTTAGATAACCCTTCTCTACCAAAATATCAAGAAAGGCACCACCAATTCATGTAGTCATTAGAGTCTAGTTTATCACTCATTTTCTTTTCACTTTACACTCAATACAAACACTTACATTCTGTGTACTTAAAAATCACACCCCATGTTAACCTTCAAATAATGAACAAGAATGTTTCAACAACATTGATGAATTGAAATGAACAACAAATGCATGTGAAATTAAATTCTTAAAAATAAGATTGGACTGATGTTTCAACAACATTGATGAATTGAAATTAACAACAAATGCATGTGAAATTAAATTCTTAAAAATAAGATTGGACCGTGACACTGTAATGAAGATTGAAATTATTGATTGATGAATATGGTGCAATCATATGGAAGACAACAGATGCCTCTTTACAAACTTTTTTCCAATGTTCACTTAATTTTCTACACACCCTGCAAAAGTTGGTCTCCTACCTTGATTTGCATAAACAGAATTGCATAAACTCACAAACTGCCAACATTCTATGGGAATATCAGTAATATCAGGAATCAATTCAATGCAATCTTACAGTAATTGTAAATCTTTCACATAGAGAACATGTAAATACACATTTTCCTGAAGAAAGTTTGAGCCATTTCAAAACATTCTGCGAAACAAGCAATCTTACACTATGGAAATAAAGTACTTGCAATTTTCGACTCAATTATAACACTGCTTATTAAAAAAATAAGATAACTTAAACTTGAGTATAGTCTAAGAGATTTGGAAAACATGACAAAACTCAGCAAGACTTCAGTTGCTGAGTTTGGCCAAAATAATTACACTTGTGAAGAGTAGTGACCTTGGTTGATTCCTAGCCTAGTGAGGAGCACTCATAGGAAATGGGCATGCCATTTTTTATTTCCATGTGACCTCATCGGAAACAGGTATGCCATTTTTTATTTCCATGTGATGGTCATTCTAGGCAAGGGCACTGATAGGAAACACATATGTCATTGTTTATTGGCATGTGATGGTACTTCTTGTGATATAGTTGCTAGCCTTGACTTACTGTTACTATAGCTACGTTAGTCATGTGAGAATATACTCGAGAATCCATGCCACAGACAGAACAAAATGTCCAGTCTTTGAAAATCCTGGAATCAAATTTTCAAAATATTTGAGTAACTTATTCAACTAGCACCCCAAATAATTGGTTTAAATCTTTAAATACAATTCTGGAATGAAGTTAAAATCATTTTGCCTCAAACAAAATTTGCATTTTTTTCTACAACATCTTTTGTATTTTGTGCGGAAAGCAGGCAGTTTAGTACAATTTCAAACAAATTTAAATGTTCATTGTTTTCAACAAGGAAAATATACCATCTAGATTTAAGCCAATTCTAATTCTTGAATTAAATTGTATGCATTCTCCATAAATGTAGTCAAATAAAATTCAAGGCGTTGAAGCATTAAACAGTAAAGAGTGGTCATTTGTAATAACAATAATCTGAGGAGGAACCTCTGCATTGTAAGTAATCTGAGAAAAAGCATTGCATAAGCTTTAATATAACATCATACATCTTTTAATTATGTTTATATGTCATAAATGTTTTTTATTTTGCAAAATTTGCAACCAAAGATGAAATGGCCATTTTATTAAAATTAGGAACAGTTTATAATAGTTGATTACAAATTTAGATCAAAGTTAAATAGATATTTTAATACAAATGGAAATAGTTTCTAAGTAAAGCTGGATTGTGCAGTGAATTCACGGGAACCAAACTTGAAACCCTGCACCTTGCATTCTGGATAAAGACTAGCTCCTAACTAAGCAAAGGAAGTTAGTTCATAACAGAGATGAAATCTTACCTGTGGAAATCTTGTAAAATATAAATTATTAATATAGATAAGAATTGACAGTCTTTTACAATATAAATTATTAATATAGATAGGAATTGGGCTGGTGTTGCATACCAATTTTAATAAGAACTTATGAATTATATTCTTTGAGCACCTCCCCATAACTCTGTATGGTGAACAGGAGAGGACTTTCCAGGAATCCCTCAGGATGGTAGACCTCAACCTATTATCAATGAACTAGAGGGCCATCAACATGACGCAAACAGAAGAAGCTAAAATGGTTTAAAATAAAGTACCAACCGACTGGCGAATCCAACTATCTTATCTGAGAGCTAATAGTCTATTAAAATAGCTAGAGTTTGGGTGAGAAATCATGGAGTAAGTCGAATCCACATACATTTCACATCAAAGTATAAGTATATAACTTATGGATTCTTGCATCCATCTCTATATTTGTCACTACTCCTACCTCTTTTACCTATGCTGCTATATACAAACCCTCCACTATATTCCCAAGTGAAAGCCTACATTTCAAAAAAACACAAGAATGAGGGTTCGAATCTGAAATATGCATACCTCGGTCCCCTCAGAATGGCTCGAGACCTGGCCGTAAGGTCCGGTCCTCACGTTATCCATTGTACCAGACTCATGATCCGATGGATCCATGAGCACAACATGAAGAACAAATCTCCCACAACCCACATTATAGAAATAAACATTAACCCTTTACTAGAGCAGATATGTCGTGATCTCCCAGTGGGATCCATGGTGTTCTCATTAGATCAGAAGAGTCATGATATCTCCCAGTGGAATCCATGGCCTGCTCATTAGAGAGAACTTGGCACGGATCTGGTTTCCCTGACCGCCCTGGATGTGCCCTATCAGTTCACCCTCGTGATGGTTTTTGTGGATCGTGGCTCTGGTTGTTATCGGTTTAGCGACCATAGATTGTTATCCGTTGTGCCCTATAAGTTGAGGAGACCATAGATTGTTATGGGTTGTTTATGCTATTTAGCTTATGCTTCCCTAAATTACTAAACCATTTCTATCCCGCCAATAAGTTTTCTAATTTTTTTTTAACAAAATGTTATAATTTAGAAAGAGTGGGTGTGTGATAATTATAATTTATAATTTATAATTTTTTATATTTTTAATGTTATAATTCTTAATATTATGATTTATAGTTTTACACACTATGATACATTGAATGAATGAGTGTATCACAACAAAAATAACCTTATCATATGAATTAAAAAATATAGTTTTTAATTGCAAAGTTAATGTGTTTCTCTTTGTGTATTATTTACATTGAAAATTCTCTTTTTTACTGTGTACATTGAAAATGGGTGGTTTCTCTTTTGTATTGTGTATATTTTAAATTAGGTGACATCTAATTTTTTGTTAGTTAGGGTTTTATTGATGGTATTAAGATTGTGTATGATCTTTCATCCTTGTCGCAATTAAATCTAGCTTTTTTGAATTGTGTTTGGTCTAGTTGGCCCTAGTTGGTTGTCAACTTTGGCATAAGGATTACAAAGAATATTTCAATAGATACCCACTAGCCTAATGGGTAGGAAATGAACCTAAACATCAGATATGCGACGGCGCTTTCCATGTTAAATAGTTGACCAATTAAAGGCGCCGTGGCTTAATTGACGGTTATGAGAATAGGCATCGCTTCACCGACGCTTGTGGCCACATTTACAAAAAAGAAATGTATCCTTCTGATTTTTGATAAGTTTAAAAAGAGAAATCCACGCGCCGTCGGATTTTTCCGTCGGATTTTGGATTGAAATGTAGGCTTTATTCTACTCTGCTCTTCGTTGTGCACGAGAAATAATGATTGTTGATGATGGATCAAAGAACTTATTGAGGGCTGTAAATAACACGCTAAGTGCACTGGATTTTCATATCAGAGAGTATTATTGGATTGATATGATAAAGATCAATGAAATTTATAGATACAAGACAAAAGAATATACCCCTGAAGCTCTCAACAAGTTCAATATTTATCCAGAGCAAATTCCATCATGGCTTGTTAATTGGATGCCTGATCAAGGAGGATTCCTAATTGGGATCCTTCAGCCTGATCACATGGATTTCAGGTTTTTCTCCTTGGGGAATCTTTGCGCTATAGTAACATCTCTAACTACTCCAGAACAGGCTGAGGCTATATTGAACCTAATTGAGAGAAAATGGGATGATCTTGTGGGAAGCATGACTATGAAAATCTGCTTTCCTGCATTGGAATATGAAGAGTGGTGAAATATCACTGGCAGTGATCCAAAGAATACATACTGCTCTCTCCTTTTGCTTATATTGATTGTTAATATGCATGGTTTTGTACATCGGGATTTAGAAGGGAAGCATACATAAATTTAATGTTCAGGGTTGTGTTTTCATTCTGTGTTCACTTTTAATATTGAAGTCATATATGAGTGCTGAAGGATAGGATGGGCTTTTGCAGTTGCATTCTATGTGTTGTATGTTGGCATGTACCTACTGTAAGATGCTAAAAAAGTATTATGTTCACCTACATACTGCTCTCTCCTTTTGCTTATATTGATTGTTAATATGCATGGTTTTGTACATCGGGATTTAGAAGGGAAGCATACATAAATTTAATGTTCAGGGTTGTGTTTGCATTCTGTGTTCACTTTTAATATTGAAGTCATATATGAGTGCTGAAGGACAGGATGGGCTTTTGCAGTTGCATTCTATGTGTTGTATGTTGGCATGTACCTACTGTAAGATGCTAAAAAAGTATTATGTTCACCTATCTCAATGTTGCCATCTGCTTCAATTTTCCTCAGTATTGTGTAGCATATCTTCTTTAGCTATATGAAATTTTGATAGTATTCTTGGTAATTCTCTATATATAATGTTGTGTATTTGAAAGATGAAGAATAATCTATGTTTTATCGGCAGATATGGTATGGAACTCCATGCTTTGATTGTAAATGATTTATATTATCATCTTCAAGGGGAGTTAGAAGGTCAAAAAATTCCTCCAGGTTCCTTTCAGAGAGTTTCAAAGCACCTCATAAAGTTGGAGATGGATTCAATTTTGCAGACTGTTAAACATTTCCATTTAAAAGAGCTTCATCCATTATGTGAAGATAAGTATATTTATGATACCAAAGCCCTTAAAACAGAATTGGGTATAGATTGGTGGCCTCACTCAGATGACAAAGGACTCACAGCTGCAGCAGAAAAGACACTAGAAATCTTGAGCCGTGCAAATAAGGCCTCTTGTCTTGCAGATTTTCAGTTGAATGCATTAAAAGCATGGATGACTTTGTTAGCTTTGTCAATGTTTGACAAAAAAGTTGTAAGCGGATTCATGCTTGAGAGCTATCATACTTATCCAAAACAATTTATGTGCTTGTTATGTTTCTAGACCATAAGAATACCTACTTTCCTTGTTTTTGTTTTATAGCCTTTCTGGATTAGTTTGTTTTGGTACTTATATTTTTGTTTGTAGTACCTCATATCGTTTCTTGTTGAACAGGGGACAGAGTTAGGTTCAATAACCCTAAATGCATCCTTCTCAGAAGAATCGATAGGGTTGTGTGTTGAATATCTTTGCAATTATATATTGACATCAATGCAGTTGTTAGGCCCTCTTGGTGATCCAACAAATTACATGCTAAATTTTCTCATAACACAGGCCCAACTTTTGCTTATTTTTGTGAGGTGGATGTGCAGCCATATAATGTCAACAACAAAGAGAATGCATGCTTGGCTACTCTATGAAAAAGTGATCAGAACAGTGATCACAAGCCTAAAATTATTGATGGATATAAAACCATTTATTCCAGACAGACTTGAAACGATGCTTAGATGTCTCCTGGAAGTGCTTCTGACATCATTAGACTTTATTCATTCTCAAAATAAAGAGTACCAGGAAAGCAGAGAATCAAAGAAAGACATGTAGAATGTGGCAGAGATGTCTTTTCTGATATTTCTCTTATGATTTTGGGATTTCTACCTGTTCTTTGCAGTTGTGTTGAAAAAAACAATGTTGCAAACATATCTTTAGTTGTAATTGATACACTCTTAAAAGGTTTCCTATGAAAGATGACGGATACGCCTTGAAATACAACCGAATAAATAAAGATCTGCAGAAAAACAAATATCTACACAAAAAAATCTTCAGCAAATAAAGGCTAAACCGTTACTTGACCAAAAAAAATCACGGAAACAATACACTGACATTAGATATGCGTACATCGAGGGAGCACCCGAAAGTGCTGAGAATCAAAGTTGTGATATAGGAGCAAGTAATTACGAGCATTTGCTTGTACCTTCCTTCTAATATTTGAGCCATTGAAACGTTAGATTCAAACCTTGAAATCTTTTAGAAGTTTATATCCCAAATGAAACCCCAAGACCCTCTTAAACGCAAAATTAGTAGAGCCCAGATCAGGGTTTTCAATGCCTTGATCCTTAGAACAATCTAAAACAATTGAGATCCCAAGGCCTGTTCCATTCCATTACAAACCCTCCCTCCATGGCCTCTCATGTCTAACCCTTCCCTCCAAAGCCTCTTACTTTTGGAGACTTTCATTGTGTTTGTTTTGTTGTTTTTGTTTTTGTTTTTTTATTTTTATTTAATCTTTAATATTAAAGATATTATATATAATTATAATATGTTTATATATATTAAATTTATTATAAGATATATTAACTTATTATATAAATGCAAATAATATAAATTAAGCATATGAATATACTTAACTATAATATATTAATATTACATATTAGCTACAATATATAATAATTATATGATCCCTTTCTAAGAGGAAATTCACTAACGAAAAATTGCAATTTTGACAATACTTTTTTATAGTTCACTAAAATAACATTACAGATGGATTTATAGACCCCCTAGAAATGGGTCTTTGAATCCATCTACGCAACATTAAAATCTAGTAAATTGTAACACTATGGCACTAGTTTGAATTTCATGACATCTATTTTATTCTATCAGAGAACTCAATAAAGAGCATGTGTTCTTGCTCAATACACATAAGGGGATTCCACGTTGTTGAGTTGTGACACATGATATTAAGTCATTGTCAAAATAGAAAGATGATATTCGGTCTTTTCCAAAATGGAAAGGTGTTTTGTTGTATGGGTCATGTTTTTGTCATGTGTCATTCTTTTGTGTTTTTCTTGTGTTTATTTGTTTTTTATATGGTTTTGTTATTTATTTTATATTTAATAATGTATAGATATATTATAATATATAGATATGTGTGTTTATATATCATAATATAACAATATAATGTGTTTGGCGTCATTATATATACGATAATAATATTAACCGGTATGTATTTTATATATATATTAATTTGGTCAATTCATGTTGAGTTCTGACAGTACATTATTAATTTACTAAATTCGAACACTGTAGATGGATTCAGAGACTCCCTTAAGGGGATCTCTAAATCCATCTGTAGTGTTATAATTTAGTAAAATGTACAAATGCATTCTCAAATTAGTAATTTTTTCCAGTGTCGCAGTGACACAACTAAAAATGACCAAATAAATGACCAATTGTTATCTAGTCATTTGAAGTCTACATATCCTTTGATCAAATTTGGTCATTTATATTGGTCATTTTTAGTTGGTTTCTATCCCATGACCAAAAGTGGTAATTTATCTTGGTCGTTTTTAGTCAGCTCACTTAGAATTATCAATTTTGGTCATTTGTTCCTTTCAGGAGACTGTGGTGACCAAAATTTTTGGTCTCTTGGTCACTAATCTCTCATTTTCCACTAGTGTATGTTCAACATCTGGGTGTAAAACTGGATGCAAAAGTGGATAAAAACATGGATGCAAAAAAGGATGTAAACATGGATGCAACAAAACTAGGTGCAAAAGTGGGCGCATAATGGGGTGCACCAAAAATGGATGCAAAAGGTGATGCAAAAGTGGATGCAAAAAGTGATGCAAACGTGGAATCAAAACATGATGAAAAAAGTGGTGCAAAATTGGATACAACCATGGATGTAAAATTGGATGCGAAAGTGGATGCAACAAAAGTAGATGCAAAAGTAGTTGTAACACCCAACGCAAAACCTGATGCAAAAGTGGATGCAAAAATGGATGCATAAAGGGATGCAATAATTGATGTAAAATTGGATACAAAAAAAGATCCAAACTTGGATACAAAAAAAGATGCAAACTTGGATGCAAAAGTTGAAGAAAAAGTGGATGTAAAAGTAGGCACAAAAATGGGTGTGAATTAGGATGCGACAAAAGTGGATTCAAAAGTGGATGCAATAGTAGATGCAAAAAAAGACGTAAACATGGATGCAAAAAGGGATGAAAATGTGGGTGCAAAAGGGGACGAGAAAATGGATGCAAAAGTGGATGCAAAATTGGTTGAAACAAAATGAGATGCAAAACTAGACTCAAAACATGATGCAAAATTTGATGCAAAACTTGGCACGGGAATGGATGCAAAAAAAGAAGTAGAAGTGGATGCAAAAGTGGATGTAAAAAAGGATGCAAAAGTGGATGAAAACAAGGGTGTAAAAGTTGAGGAAAACATGGACATAAAAGGGGGTGCAACAAGAGTAGATGTACAAACTAGGCACAAAATTAGGTGCAAAACTAGGCTGAAA
Organism: Pseudotsuga menziesii; assembly: GCA_001517045.1. NCBI lineage: Eukaryota > Viridiplantae > Streptophyta > Pinopsida > Pinales > Pinaceae > Pseudotsuga > Pseudotsuga menziesii. The sequence continues at coordinate 416,626 of LPNX010348334.1, forward strand.
ACCTGTCGCAAAACCTGATGCAAAACCTGGCGCATAACCAGGTGCAAAACCCGATGAAAATTACATCGCAATTTGCGCCATATTTAGAAAAAGGATGCAAAAAACACCTAAAATAGCACCAACCCATGAAATTGCACCATTTTGTCCAAAAAATGAAGAAAAATACACTGAAAGATGGTCTAGACGCAAAAATGGATGCAAAAAGAGACGCTAAATTCAGTTTTTGTTGTAGTGTGATCGTCATCTGACATGAGTAATATTTGAATTCTTTTAGTCTGCTCACATAGCCTGCAACCTCTTCTTTAGATCTTCTTTACAATAAATGAAATCTTTTCTCATCTCATGCTCTCAAGTTTAGGTTTCTCTCTTTTAGTCTTTTCCTCTCTTTTCTCTCTTATTCTTAACATCAACACATAGCTTGGATTGACCATTTTTATGTGTTTTACACTTCTTGATTTACCTGTTGAATGATTCTCAACTGTTAGTCGATGGGTTTTTCTACTCACCTAAAACATCCAGTTACATTTAAATATAGGAACTGTGAGCCTAGTTTACAATCATAATTTATTCGCAAAATATACTATTAGTCAAACCGACTCTTAGTAACTAACTCTTAAAAAAATAGTCGAATTCCTGGTTTGGAATCACTCTTCTCCTCTTTTGTCGCAGCCTTTTCCGTTGTTGTCTTTCTTTTCTTGCAACCAGAATATTCATCGTTCTAACTAACATTTGGTTATATTTCTCTTGGGCCAACAACACACAAGAAACCAACATATATGTGTACATATGATAATAAGTGGCTATGCTATTGACACATAAACCTTGTTGGAATACATTGTTATTTAATATAAAAGCAAAGTTATATTTGTACAAAAAAATTGCAATAGAAGAGACAATGTAGATAACAATGTTCTAACGCAAGAATAATATCTACAACTGAACACATTATTTATAAATGTATTATTGTAAAGAATAGAGTGTGCATTAATGTTATGATGTGGAGGTATAGGTGCCTAATATGTTTACATAAATCTCTTCTCTTAAGATTGAATTGTGTACATTGATGCAAATATTTAGATCACTAAACCAAAAGATAGAGTACGCAAGAACTAAGTGAATGTATTAAAACAAACATGAATAAAAATTTATGTGTGGAATATGGATCTAATTTATAATAAGGACTAGTGTGGAAATCATAGTGATTAAGAGATACTCACTCTATCAAATAATTGCTTGCTTGTAAAAAAATGCAAATCTTGTGGAATGAAATTAATTAAAATACATGAAATCAAAATCAAATGTATCTATCTAAGAAAATGACAATCACAAAGGGATAAATACAAACACGTAGCATATCACGTGGGCTGAGGGGCCCTGCTAATCTGGTAATTTCTACTAGAAACCTTCATGGGAACTAAATACTCTTCTTGGATAAACAACAAACAATTCTAATTTACTTAAGATAAAAAATCTCTTAGTTACAAAATGAGAGCACTCATTAGAGGAAATTTCAACTCAAAATGGGCCTTTTAAATTTAACTCAAATTCCATGTCATCATGTGTTAGCCAATGAAATTGCTTTAAATTTGAAATACCGTATAGGTCTTAAACACTTTTTTAATATAAATTTGGGGATAGGTATCGTAACAAAAACTACTTTTTTTGTTTGTATTTTCGACATATCTCCCCGTATTTTTACTCAAATTTCAATCGGGAGAGTTTGTTGGATGCGGAATTAAATTCTGCATCCAACGAATACCCACTCAGCATACTTTTGATGGACCCCGCTACCCCAAAAACAAGAACTACCTGAAAAAATGTGATGATGACATCATCATCACATTTTTTCAGGTATTTCTTGTTTTTGGGGTAGCGAGGTCCGTCAAAAGTATGCCGAGTGGGTACTCGTTGGATGCAGAATTTAATTCCACATCCAATGAGCTCTCTCGATCGAATTTTGAGTAAAAACACGGGGAGATATGTCGAAAATACAAACAAAAAAGTAATTTTTTTCTTTTGTTCCTCCAAAATTAATAAATATTATTTTATTATTTTAACTATTATTTTATTAATTTTTTTAGGAGGCCCATTTTGAGTTGAAATTTCCTCTAATGAATCTCTTTTGATCTCCAATACCATATCAGTGTCAATGTTTGAGAAAAAAATGAAGATGCTTTAACTTTAAAACTTTTCTTTAATAAACAATCACAACATATGTTAATATCATAAACAACTCAATCACATAAGACATAAGACGTACCCTCGAAAAACCCTCCAAACTCGGAGGATGAAAAACACAACAGTCCATTGAGTTTGATAGATAATTGCAAAGAAAGGTTTCCAATACATGAGAAGATTGTCTGATAAGATATCTCAAAGAAGTAGTAGATAATAGAGAAAACTAGGAACACTGTATGAGCCTTTCCAAGTACATAATACTTTAATAAAAACCTTACAAACATGCACAAGAGACGATAGAAAATGGTTGTTTGCGTTTGGTGCACTAAGAACACTGTGGGGCACCAAAATTACTTTACCACATTAAACATTAGCTCCTTCCTTGACTTGGTGTCCAATTGGAACCCAAATTCTCTTCCATGCAGAATATATGCACCTTCCTTCTTTCACGGGGAGGTAATTGAATTTAAGTGAATGGGAACTGAGTGAACTCAATGTGAATTGATTGAACTGAATGTGAGATTTATTTAACTTAAATCAATCATCAACTAACTGCTTGAACAATAGTTAGGAGTTTAACTAAATGTGTTTATGTGAGGAACCTCCTACAATAAATAATGAAAATGCACGATATAACAAAAATAATAGAGCACAAAAGATATTGTATTGATCGCAAGCCTCTTCAAGGGGGCAACCTCCTTTGAGAAAGATCAATACAAAATAACTTGTGGATGCCTTCATTTTCCTCAACACATACTTATATACTAAGTCTAATCTAAACAACTATTACTCCCCATGAATGTGGGATAATACAATATACTGACAAGATGACTTACAAAGAATATACATCCAAGAAAAATATACTGACAAAATAAAGATGATTGTTTACATGGGTTGTTAACGTCCCCTCCCTCTTAGGAAATATTTCTCCTCAAATATTTAGATGTGGAAATTGTTGTTGAATCTGAAGGAGTGGTTCCCATGTAGAATCCTAGGGTTTCATGTCGTGGCACTAAATTAAGAACTTTGTGATGGACAAAGAGCAATGCTGATGAGTGCGCTTATTGAGGATGGCCTCTAGATCCAAAATGATGTATCCTTGGTTATCCAGTTCTGTTAAAGAATTTTGTGCTCTGATGTTGGTGCCAATCACTTTCTTAAGACAAGAGAAATGAAATATTGGGTGAATGCAAGAAGAAGGAGGAAGTTCCAATTTTTAAGGAACAAACCCAATCTTCTGAAGAACATTATATGGCCTATAAAACTTTGGAGACAGGTTCTGATGCCCTTTGAGTTTTAAGGAAAATTGCTTGTAAGGTTGTAGATGAATAAAAAACATATCACCGACTTGAAAAGTGCACTCAGAATAGTGTTGGTCGACTTGTTGTTTAGTGCAGTTTCTTGCCATGTGAATATTGTCCTACAGAATCTGAAGAATCTTATCTCGGTTTCGGAGAACTGTGTCAATTATCGGAATTGGTGAATAGTTTGGAGTGTATGGAAGGAACACTAGTGGATCCTGACCAAAAATTGCTTCATATAGAGTCATTTTAGATGTAGTATGGTAGGAAGTATTGTACCACTATTTAGTGAGAGGGATCCACTTTTCCCACTGATGTTGTAGTTCAGAGGTGAAGCAATGAAGATAAGCTTCCAGAGATTTGTTGATTACTTCAGTCTGACCATATGTTTTTTCATCATATCCTAGACTCATATTTTGTTTGGTGCCAGTGAGGCATAATGGTTCTATCCAAAAATTACTTGTGAAACTTGTGTCACGGTTTGAGACAATGGAAGAAGAGATTCCATGAAGATGAAATATCTGGTCCATGAAAATTTTTGCTACTGAGCAGGAGGTATATGGATGGTTGAGATCACAAACATGACTATATTTGTAGATTCTATCAACCACAACCAATATTACGGTCTTTGCTCCATATTTAGGGATCCCTTCAATGAAATTCATTGAAATATCTGTCCAAATCCTTATAGGGATGGGGAAAGGTTTGAGAAATCCAGGAAGGAGTTTCATTTCACCCTTGTGGCATTGGAAGGTATCACATTTGGCCACAAAATATTGAATTTTCCATTTCATTCCCTTCCAAACTAATTTATGTCGTGCCCACTCATACATTTTGAGGAACCCAGAGTGCCCTACCGATGAAGAAGCATCGAGTTCAGAAAATACAACTTGTTGAATATCTATGATCTAGGAAGCACTAGACAACTTGTTAGATATCTCAAAGAAGAACCATCCCAAGAGTAATGTGGTACGAGATAAGGGTTACTGGCTAACTGTTGGATGATTTCAGATAATGAATATTCATTGACATACCCTTACTGAACAGATTGTAACCAATTTGGAATAGGCATAGAAATATTTGAAAGATAAATGTGGTCATCAAATGTGCAGGAAAGATCATCCACCAAAAGAGTGTCCTTACCCTTATTGTAAGCGATCTCATAGTCATAACCCATAAGTTTGATAACCCATTTTTTTGTGTTGGGGATGAGACCCATTGTTCCAAGAAATATTCTAGACTCTAGTCATGATTAGTCTTGATGCAAAAAATGATTCCCTAAGAGGTATGGTCACCACTTCTGTACTACATGAAAAAACCATCATTTCCTTCTCATATGTAGAGGCGGTAAATTCTTACCAAAAATGGATTTGTTGGTTAACATAATGGGTTGTTCATGTTGAAGGAAAACATCACCAAGTCCATTGTCACAAGCATCGCTCTCAATAGTGAAGGGCTTGGAAAAATTGAGCATAGCTATAACATGTATGGTACACATAGCTTGTTTGATTTTGTCAAATGCACACTCCGTAGCATGGGTCCATGTAAAAGCATCCTTTTTCCATAGAGTTGTTAATGGAGCTTCAATATTTCCATAATCCTTGACAAACATGCGGTAGTAGCCAGGACGCAAAAACATGCAAAGTATCTTGAGTATCGGAGGATGCAGCCAATTTTCCATGTCATTTATTTTGGAAGGATATACATGAACCCCTTGTGTTGAAACAATATTCCCAAGCTAATCTACTTCCTTCTTCCTGAAAACACATTTATACTGCTTAACATGGAGATGATGATCATAGAAAAGTTCCAGTATAAGATCCAAATGTTAGAGATACTCAACCCATGTTTTACTATAGATGAGGATATCATCAAAGAATACTAGAATGGAGTTTCGCAAGTAGGGCCGAAATATTTTATTCACCAATTCTTGGAATTTGGAAGGAGCATTCGTGATGCCAAATGGCATGAACAAAAACTCATAGTGGCCATTATGTGTGTGGAATTTTTTTTAGGGATATCATCCTAATGAACCTGAATTTAGTGATACCCAGAACAAAGATCCAACTTGGAGAAAAAATCAGCAACATGAATCTCATCAAGAAGATCATCAACAATAGGAATTTGAAACTTATCCTTGATTGTGATGTGATTAAGTGCTCGAAAGTCAATGAATAGGGGGCATGACCCATCTTTTTTCAGACAAGAAGAAATGGTGAAGAGAAGGAACTAGTAGTAGGGAAAATAATACCTTGCTTTAGGAAGGGACACTTCTAGGAAGGATTGGAATACGATTGTACTCTGGGATTCAAGGTGGAAATCCCACTGGTTCAGCAAAAACACATGCATATTGATCTAATTTTTTTTGTATAACCAAGGGAGTAGTTGATACTATCGAAGGTTTCATCTAAATGAAATGGAGCTGAGCGATGCCACCATGTGAATTCTTCTTAAGGATATTTTCCGTGCGATGTGAACTGATGATGCTGAGAGACCCTGGTTGAAAGACCTTCAATGTGCATTTTTACCCATTAACCGAAAAATGCATCCAAAGTTCAGCAAAATCCCATAAAATGGGTCCAAGCGTGCTAACCATTGAGCCCCCAAAAATACATCACATCCACCTAATGGTAAGGTAGACATGTCAAAGCACAAGTTATAATCTACAATAGATATTCACACATTATGAAACTTCCCTTTGCAATCTAAGGTGCTCGCATTAACAATCATGGCTTTAAAAATAGAGAAAGGATGGACAAAATAATCATCCTGTTTGGTGATCCTCAACTCAATGAAGTTAGGAGTGATACCAGAATCAATGAGTATTGTAAGAGGGAGCATTTTGAAGAAACCATTGACCCAGATTGTTTGTGGGGTTGTGACTCCGACTAATACATGGATATATATATATATATATATATGGATGGTAATCATGAGCATGAGGGTCAATAGTCAGCTTCTGAATGTCATCCTCATCATATACTAGATCCTAAGCATCATCAGGAATTTTAGGTGCAAGCGTAGAATCCACATCCAATAGATAGAGCTTGTGCTCAGCACATCAATGTCCCTTGGTGAAATTATCTTCACAATTATATCAAATCCATTTTTCTCTACGTTCTTGCATCTCGGCTTCAGAAAAATTATTGATAAGAGTGGTTCTATGAACTAGTGGGATTCATTAGAGGAAATTTCAACTCAAAATAGCCCTCCTAAGAAAAATTAATAAAATAATAGTTAAAATAATAAAATAATATTTATTAATTTTGGAGGAAGAAAACAAAAAAACTACTTTTTGTTCGTATTTTCGACATATTGCCTTGTGTTTTTACTCAAATTTCGATCGGGAGAGCTCATTGGAAGCAAAATCAAATTCCACATCCAACAAGTACCCACTCAACATACTTTTGATGGGCACCGCTACCCAAAAAACAAGAAATACCTAAAAACACATGATGATGATGTCATCATCACATTTTTTCAAGTCTTTCTTGTTTTTGGGGTAGCGGAGCCCGTTAAAAGTATGATGAGGGGGTATTCGTGGTATGCAGGATTTGATTCTGCATCCAACGAGCTCTCCTGATCAAAATTTGAGTAAAACACAGGGATATATGTCAAAAATACGAACAAAAAAAGTAGTTTTTTTTAATGATACCCATCCCCAAATTTATATTAAAAAATTGTTTAAGAGGTGCTCCCTTTTTGAATTTTAAATCATTTTTAATGGCTAATACATGATGACATGGAATTTGTATTATTTTTGGAAGGGCCATTTTAAATTGAAATTTCCTCTAATGGGAGGTCTTTAGGGAACCATATTTCTGAATGGAACAAAAGTGGATTTGGAGCGTTGATGAGCCATGATCTTGTACTCCACCAACTTAGCCAACCCTAGGGATTCCATCATTGTGTTGGACCTCAATCCCCCTAGGTGGACCAATGGAGCTTCAACTCATCCTAAATAGTCATGAACCAAGGTGTGAACGTTGGTGAAGTGTGCTAGGGAATTAATGAGTCCAATTCAAGAGTGGCTGAGAAGATAGATGTGAGTGGGAGGATCAATGTGGCAATAAATTCTCATACAAGATCCAAAATAGGAAAAGCAAACCACTAGCACCCCCAGTCAAACCTGGATTCCCCAATTCAAGGAGGTAGCACTCCAAGAAATTGATGAGGGTGCACATGTGCTGAGTTGACCAAACTATATCATTGGAGTGTGTGTGAAAGGTCTTAAACTAACCAGTTCACCTCTTAGATGAATTTCCATAAGTCTAACCATAGCAATTTAATGCATAGAAGAAAATTATATTGTCTAAGGTATAAAACAAGTTACAAAAGATTCATTACTGCTCGAACACCCCCCCTTAATGTAGAATTAGTACACATTATTCAAAATTATTTATTAAGGCCTTGGCAACTAAGGCACAAGTCACCTTTTTACAACAAAGTTTATTGATCCATGTAACCGAGGTAAAAAGCAAAACCTAATGGGAAAAAACCTCCCCTCAAAAATGGATATGACAGAGATCAAAAGGTATTCAATAGGTCCTCTTCTTCACTTGAATGAGCTGAAAGAACAACTTGTTTGTGATGCACTTGGTGAATATGTTGTGGATGCCAAGATCATGTATCAATGCACCAAAGTGTTGTAAACAATGATCATGTGGAGAGGCCCTTTGATGGTCATCATTTGCTAATGGAGGGGAATCATATGAATGTATTTTGATGTAGACATAGTCTGATATAATAGCATAATTAACCATGGAAAAAATATCTATGCAAACTCTTTCCCAAATAACAACAAAATATTTAACAAAATATGCATCATGTGTAGCTGCCATATCATGAATAACACCATGAATGTTTCTCCCAATTTGATGAATCCCCTTTATAAATCTGTAACAAAGCTCATGAGGCTCTGAAATATCAGAATATATGTCATACAAAATAGAAAATATCTTAGGTATGGTGTCTCCATGAGATAATGTATCCATACGAAGATAAGAGTGGGAAACTAGATCACAAATGCAATTGAGTGAACCTGGAAGGTCTGGAGACTTGATATTTAAACCATGGGTGGTAAAATAAAGTTAGGAAATATTGAACAGAAGTACCATGAAGGCCAGTGATATGGATTTCCAACCAATGAAATACATACAAGACATAAAAGCAACATACACAAGTGACATAGTGTTGGAAATTAGGAAATTTTGAGATTTTCCAACTGTAGAACTTGAGGGTTGCCGGGTCTTTTGGTCATGAAGTGGTTGGGAAAATGATTCAATAACTATCATAGGATGTATATAATATTGTATATCATCATTAGAATCAAAATTGGAAATATCTAATTGGATTGGGAAAGGGCTTTCAGAAGGCACATCAAAATCTTGTGAAAAAATGACTAGTTTTGGGAGGAAGCTTTGGTGAACTGACTGGGGTTTCTTCCAAGGAAGGGATGGAGGCTTCAGGTTCTGATATATCAGAAGGTGAATCAGAAATAAATATATCGGAAACAGATAAATCATAAATGGGTTTTATCCATGCACTCAATGCATGATTAGGCTTAACATTTCCTTGCTTGCACTAACATCTTTTTGAAAATTATGGAAGAGCAATATGGTTCTCCTCAAGAAGCTTGGTCATGATGTACATATTCTTTATGAAGAGAGATTTTTGAAGATGTGAACCTCTGAAATAAACACATGTGGGTCTCTCTCTCTTGTTTCTCCTCCTCCTCGATCTCGATTTCCCATCGGTAGAACTAGAGCTTTCTAAATTTCATTGCTTCTTCTCTTTCTCCTTTTGCTTCAAATATTTCTTCTTGATTTGGGATTGTTTTGATACACCAAAAGAAAGGGATTGATATTTGTATTTGATGGTGCCTATTTGTATGATCTTGTCCTGCTCCTGATTCAAATAATCCATGAAATCTACTAGCGCAAGCATCCTCCAATTTCTAGTTGTAATCCTGTTTTAGTGGAATGTTGAAACATACATCGAATACTCAGGTCCTAACTTAGAAAGGATGGAAAAGATAAGATGGTATTCTTTCTTCTTTATGCCACATTGTTTTAGCTGAAGTAATAGCACTTAAAATTTGGTAAAGAAGTCTTCAATGGTCTCATAGTGAGCTGGCTCAAGGAGATTAGCTCGTTCTCAAGATGACAGCCTCTGATTTCATCTGTCTTACCAAATAGTGACTCAAACTTCAGACAAGCGTCATTCGTTGTGCCAATAATTTATATATGAAAGAGGATTTCCCTCGAATTTTTGAGATAGAGAATACCTAAATCTTCATCAAGTCTATTAAAATACTTAGCTTTCTCCATAACAGAATTTGGCTCGAGTTCAGTCCCCATGGTGACCCTGTAGAGGACCTTCAACTGGATGACCATATCATCCTTCCATTCAAAATAATTGAATGGGGTAAGCAATGCTTAGGTTTTCTCCATCCTTCTTGCATAATCTATGACAAAAAAGTTTTAGATCCTGCAAGGAAAACAATCAAGTTTTCTGGAAATATGCCCTAAAAAACAACTCAAACCTCACAATATTTTTTTGTAGCTCCAACTAGATCTGATACCATGTGATAATTTTATTCTCAATGATATATAGGAGCTAGACCAATATTCACACTCAAATTATTTGACAAAATGTGCAAGAGAACAACAAAGGAGACAGAAAATAACTGGAATAACACATGTGAATGGTGCTAATAAATGATCATATTATTACAATACATATTGTGGATGTTATGGTACTTACTTATAATACATTGAGAAAAATTCATGAGGCTCAGGAATAAAATTGGGAGTGTGCATGTGTCATGGTAAGATTTGACCTCAATCCCCCCTAGGTAGACCAATGGAGCTCCAACTTACCCTAAACATCCAAAAAGCAAGGTGTGAACATTGATTAAGTGTGTCAAGGAATTAAGGAGTCCAAGGCAAGTGTGGGTGAGAATATAGAGGTGAGTAGGAGGCTCAATGTGGCAATAAACGCTCATAGGAGAGCCAAAATAGGAAAAATACACCACTAGCACCCCTCATCAAACCTAGATCCCCAAATTCAAGGAGGTAGTGCACCAAGGCATTAATGAGGGTGCATATCTATTGATTTTATCGAACTAGAGCATTGGAGTGTGTGTGAAAGGTATGAAAATAATCGTTTCACCTCCTAGATGAATTTCCCTAAGTCTAACCATAGCAATTTAATGCATAGAAGAAAATGATATTTTCTAAGGTATAAAAAGAGGTACTAAGGATTCATTTACACTCCAACACTAGGACCCAATTTGTCCAAGTTAGTATTACAGGGGGATGTTAGGATTATACAGTCCTCCCTTATCCACATATAGTTTATTTGATCATTTTTCCTAGCTTAGTCGGACGTTATTACTGTACTAGAGTGCGAGGAACACATATATCAGTTAAATTTCACTTATTGCATGTTCATGCATGATTTTATGTGCCTCTGAGACCATTCCCTACATTATAGGAGCCACCCTGAGTGCCACCAATAGCCTCCATTATTTGGCCATGTTTGGTAAGCAGTTATGATGAGTTATTCTATAGTTAAATTAAGTTATATCACTCTTAGTTAGTCTAGTTCCAGTTTTGCATGGCTGTATGGGGAAGTGACACCTTTTTCCACCTACGTCATCAATTTAACTGGTTTAACTAGTTTAACTGACTTTTGTACTAATTTAGACATCAGGAGTTAGACTAGTGGCTCCCATGCGGTGATTTAGACAGTCGAAGTTAGTTATTCAGTTGGTAGATTTGAATCTTATCCACATGATTTGAATTCTCCTTACTGTAAAACTATTGTATTACTATTGGATTAATGAATATTAATGTTGTAATTTACTCAAAAATTCTTATGAGATTTATCTCAAGTTTGTCTTGTTTAGTGTACATTATTCTTGATATTCCACTACACAATTCACCTCTCAATTTCTCTCATTTTTCTATAGAGAAATGGTTCAATAATTTAGCAAGCATGAATTGATGAAGGCACCAATACAATATTTTAACATAGAAACAAATTGCATTTTCCATTCCTAATATAGACCTTAATTTCCGTAGTTGATTCTTTATACATATGAGAAGAAGGTATTTGTGTTGTACATACCTATCTAATCGATGAAAAGAAAATGCATCTGAAAATTTCCACTTGTATGAAAAATGAAATAAGTCACTTCCAACATGCATAAATCATATCTTAGAAAACTATGTTATACCAACAAGCTGCCTTATTAACATTCCATGTCTTATTTTGAAAGCACAAAAAGACTATTGCACAATACAAATTATGCACACCACTTATTAAAATCTTATTTATTTACTAGCGTACTCTACTAGAAATAAGAATATCTCTCAAGTATATGTATACTTCCAGTGTAACCATCTATGGACCAGGATCTCCAAAATACTCATATCTGATGCTAAAAAATATACCTCAATAAATACTTGGATATGAAAAGATAGCTTCTCACATGATTTGGATGCCAAGAGATGCTGAAGAATGGAAGAAATATTTGGCCTCGTGAATTTTTGAAACTAGATTTCAATGTATTCCTTCTCTTGCTGGTCACCTTCATTGCTTGTTACACCAATAAATTATTGTATAAATTGCTCATATTATCTAGATTGCACAAAGGATTTAGTAACTGAAGTCAATGGATCTTGGATTGATTCAAGGAACTGATCAAAACACTTAGAAGAAAATTCCTCTTATAACACATTGGTATCTTGTTCTTTTGCTTCTTTTTGAGATTCAACTTCATCCTTGGTGACTATTCTGGAACTAGGACATGGACTTGAGAAGAACCTAGTGGGGCCACAACATCCTTTTTTCCATAAATGACTGAGCATCCTTAACTTGTTTTCCTGGTCTAGAATCCCTGTTCATATATGGATAGAAAATTCAAGGAAAATGTAATATTACTCAAAATAAGTTATCTTCTAACACTGAGACAAATGAAAACTTGAAAATTGAAATTTAATCTACTGCTAAACCTACAATCATGACAAAGAATTGGAATATCTTCACCAATAGTGATGGAGTAAGAATACTAACCTTCTTCAACTAATGGTGGTAGCACAGGTTCTTACCTCTCATCTTATTATTTGTTCATCCTCCCTATCATAAATTAAAATAAATCTACCTACCTAGAATTTAGTCCCTTTAGCACCTCCCCGACAGCGACGCCAAAATGTTGGGTTAAAATTATGTTATTTAATTTCTCCACCGATTTGATGTCAACCAGGGGCATGTAGGATTTTAAGGTGCAGACACTATTTGTGCAGTACCAAATCTAAGTAGTTATTTGTAATTAAACATGCAATCTATGAATTAAATTCAAGTTCAAAAATACAAACTTTAACAGTTCATGAAACTAATGATCCTTTTTAGATTCCTTCATCTGCACTTATTCTCAAGAGTATTTATCAACAACATTGCAGTGGATTGAATTTACTTATTGGAATGGTAATAATAAATTTACAAATGGGATTCTATTGGATTTAATTAATCTTTGATAATTCTTAAATTTTCCAAACCACACGAAAGCAAATTGCAGAAAAGTAAATGTACGTAAGAGCTATTTTTCTAGTCTAAGAAAGGAAAAATAATGTCACACTTGCATACTGAAATAATAGTAAATAAAATCACTTAAAATTAGAAAATGAAAACTATATACACATGTTAGTGTCTTCTATTTTGACCTAGGTTCAGAGTTCCTTGTCTATTCACAAATCCCAAGATATCGGTCCAACAAAGTATAACTCCATCGGCAACATGTGATACGCAAGTGAGGTCTCACCCAAGATATATATGGGGACTACCAAAACCCGGTTTCTATGGGAGGGTATTTCAATATCAAAGCACCATCAAGTCACTCGACCGAAACTATGGAATAGACTTATGTCTTCATACATACATCAAAGGATATCGCATATTGATCCATCGACATACATAAAAAACATATTCTATAATATTTAACACACATTAACATTCCATACAATTATTTAGGTGTTTCAAACACTAAAATGGATTTATTCATGATAGATATTCATTCAATCATAGACACAAAGAAACAAAGACACATGTTTAATGTGGAAACGCATCCGGGAAAACCACAAAGGAACTCTTCATCTATAATGAGTAATATTTGAACACCTTTGGTCTACGCACACATCCTGTAGACTCTTCTTTAGATCTTCTTTACAATCAATGAACTCTTTTCTCGTATCATGCTCTCAGGTTTAGGTTTCTCTCTTTCAATATTTGCCTATCTTTTCTCTCTTATGTTGATCATCCGCACACAGTGTGGATCAACCCTTTTGATGATTTTTAGACTTCTTGATTTACTCATTGACTCATTCTCAACTGTCAGTCGACGGGTTGTTCTACTCACCCAAAACATCTTGTTACATTTAAATATAGGCACTATCGATCCAATTTACAATCATAATTTATTCCCAAAATAGGTTATTAGTCTAACTGAATCTTAGTAACTAACTCTTACAAAAATAGTCGAACTCCTGGTTCCAACCTGCTCTTCTCCGCATTTGTGACAGCCTTTTCCATCACAATATTGCTTTCCTTGTGATCAAAATATTCATATTTCCAACCAAAATTCTATTATCTTTTCCTAGAGACAACATGCCCCAAACACTCACCTATGGCTCGTCTCAAGCCACTTTAGTCCAAATTTTCTATCTAATCAATTTTTCTCTAGAAATCTTGAGATATTTTCATTATTTCTTCAAATTCCTACTGCACCTCTTCCTGGACTTTCTGTAATTGTTCCACAAGTTCAAAACTGATATGTTCTGAAGTTTCTACTTCTGTCACACATAGTGCATGTCACACGTTTTCATGATATGGGTGGATGGTTCATGTAGCCTTCTCTAATTATATCTGTAGTTCTATGGAACGATCTCTTCTTAGTTGTTGTTGTGTCTACAATCTATCTACTTGTTGCTGCAATCTTTTAAAATCAACAAACTTGATCATATTTTTCACTATTGACAATTTCTTAAATTCATTCTTTAGCTTATTAAAATTTTATTCGGCATTATGAAGTTATTCTGTTATATGTTCTATATCTTTTTCATCCATCAAGGATTTCCATGAATGAGAAACCTATTAGTATGGTTTAGCAAAAATTTCCTTATCCTCCTGAATTTTATGCACAGTTTCATTCACTGCCTTTCATCGAGATTCCAGTACCTCAGGAGGTGTACTAGGAGTCATGTTTATTTCCAGCTCTACGCCTTATTTGCAGAGGTTTCCATCTATCTAACCAAGTCAAAAATTTTGGGCCTCGAAAAACATATCAGGTGTAATTACTACATCGGGGAAATTACTGCAAGTGTAACAATTTCATCAAGTCACTCCTTGTTGTCTTTCCAGGTTTTTTCTTTTTTCTTTGTCGCTTTGACCTTAGTTTTCAACAATGCAATGGTAGTATTATATATTTTGAGTTGGAAAAAATATCACACTCTCTTGTCTTCATTTCCTATACTGTAGCCTGTTGAATACTATGCAGCAGATACATTGGAAAGACAAAAAAATCAAGATTCATATAATCAATATCATTGATCATGGCATTGTGTTATGGTAATCCTAAGAAAATTCTTTAGTAATCACTTGAATTTTTATTTTTTGTGGTGCCGATGGTACTTCAACATGTTGCTCATGATATGGGCTAGTTTCATTATACAACATAATTGAATACAGTTCCCTCTCGAATCCTACTCTAACTTCCTTTACTGAAGTACAATGAATTTGCAGTAAATTTTTAATGTTGCTTACCAATTCAGTTTGTTATTCATCCTTATTTTTGCATCTTTCCTTTTCCACTTCCTCCATTCGATTTGAAAAAAGGTTATATACATCATTAGTAATACCACTAATTCCAATTGTTTTGTTGGCTTTCCTCTTCTTGTGACTTGTCTTAACCTCCACAAATGAGTCACAAAGCTAGAAATAAATATGGCTCCTAGTACACCTCCTAAGGTATTGGAATCTCGACCAAAGGCATTGAATGCAGCTACACATAAAATTTAGGAGGCCAAGGCTCCTTGTGCCAAAGCATATGCATAGTTTTCTCAGTCATGGGAGTCCTTGATGGATGACATAGAGATGGAACAGGTAATAGAACAAATTCATAATGCTAAAGAAAATTTTAATAATCTGAAGAATGAATTTAAGAAATTGCCAACAGTAGAAAATATGAGCATGGATGTTGATTTTAAAATATTACAATAGATAGTATCTAGAATTTACACACAACAACAACAAATAACAAATCATGTCACATAACTATAGACATAAGCAGAGAAGGCTACATGAAAAATCCACCCAATTCATGTAAAAGTGTGGCATGCACTAGGTGCGACATAAGTAGAAACTTCATAACATATGAGTTCTAAACTTGTGGAACAATTGTAAAAAGTTCAGGAACATGTGCAACAGGAAGGTGAAGCAGTAATAAAAACCTATCAGTTGTTTCATAGAAAACTCAACATGAAATTTTTTTTGGGATAAAGTGGGTCGGGACGAGCCACACGTGAGTGTTGGGGGCATGTTGTTCCTACGAAAAGATAAAACAATTTTAGTCAGAAAGATGAATATTATGATCGCAAGGAAAGCAATACTGCAATGGAAAAGGTTGCAAAAAAAAGGAGAAGAGAAATTTGAAACCATAAGCTCAATTATTTTTGTAATAGTTACTAAGAGTCAGTTAGACTAATAGTCTAGTTTTGAAATAAAGTATGATTGTAAACTATCCAGATATTTCCTATATTTAAATGTAACGAGATGTTTTGGGTGAGCAGAACAACTTGTTGAGTGATAGTTGAGAATTAGTCGACGAGTAAATCAAGAAGTGTAAAAAGCATAAAAAGGGTTGATCCAAGCTGTGTGTGGAATCCAGATGATCAGAATAAGAGAGAATAGAGAGGAAAATACTAAAAGAGACAAACCTAAACCTGAGAGTATGAGATGAGAAAAGAGTTCATTGATTGTAAAGAAGATCCAAAGAAGTGTTTGCAGGCTATATGCATAGACCACTAGCATTCAAATATTACTCATGCCAAATGTAGAGCACATTTTTGGTTTTCTCGGATGGTTTTCCAAGCTATGTGTAGATGTCAGAATAAGAGAGAAAAGAGAGGAAAAGACTAAAAGAGAGAAACCTAAACTTTAGAGCATGAAATGAGAAAATAGTTCATTGATTGCAAAGAATATCTAGAGAAGAGATTGCAATCTATGTGCGTAGACCAAAGGCATTCAAATATTATTACTCATGTCAGATGAAGAGCACCTTTGTGGTTTTTTCTGGATGGGTTTCGATGTTAAACATGTGTCTTTATGTTTATTTTTGAATGAATATCTGTCGTGAATGAATCCATCTTAGTGTGTCGAGTATCTAAATGATATAATGGTATGGACTATTAATGCATGTTAAATATTATAAGGCTATATGATGTTTATGTGTGTCAATGGATCAATATGAGATATCTTTTGATGTATATATGAAGACAAAATCCTATCCTCTTGTTTCGGTCGAGTGACTTGTTAGTGCTATGATAATGAAATGTCTTCCCATAACTGTAGAAACTTGGTTCTAGCAGTCCCCATATATATCTTGGGTGAGACCTCACTTGCGTCGTAGTTGTTGCCGATAGAGTTATACTCCATTGAGCTGATATCTTGGGATTTGTTGATTGACATGGGAGTCTAAACCTGGGTCGACAGAATCATTTGTCAACATATTTTCTGTCGACCCAGGCTGAGAGTTCCTTGTTTGTCAAAAAATCTGAAGATATCATCCTGACATAGTATAAATCCATCAAAATTCTCCCAAGGTTGGTTTCTCTCCTTGAGATGATCCATGATTAAAATTTTTATCAAGCTATGGTGGTATAAGATACATTTGGGGTGAAGGGTATTTTTGCAAACCAAGTTTGACATTTTTTCTAGACTTTGAAGGAAAAACAAAGGAAAATTAAGACATCTATTATCGACGAAATGGACCAATAAACGAAGATGACAGGATTTGAAAATAGTAAAATTACCTTCACAGGTAACCAGATGAATAATTATCGTCAGCGGATTGATGTATTCAGGATTGATCCAACTATGGTGATAACCTTTTACACCTGTCACATGCCGAAATTCAGGATTGAGGGCAAAATTATGCAATGCCCTTGGAACAAACCAATGCTTGTGATGTCACTCTCCTTCTTGGGGAAGCTTGGTTGCATGCGCAATTGATTCCTCTATGACTTGGAAGGAAATATGTCTTACTCTAGCCATTCTCCCATCAAACCATTGTAAAAAGCAATGATATTTCCTCATCGTATCCTTGCAGTAGATGGAGAAACGACTTCCAACCAGCGCAGAAAAATAATTCCCGGCATTCTCTGAACTCTATCATTTGGAACAAATCTTGGTAAATTTTCAGCTCAAATCGATTTGGCATGGTTTAAGAAGAGAGAAGAATATAGGGTTTGCAGGAAATATGAGAGAAAGGTGGCTAAAATGCTCTACAATGATAACTATTAGTGAAAATGATGGAATTGGAGAAGGTTTGCACAATTTTGGTTAAAAGTGTGCCGCATTCAACCTACCAAGTGATCATGCAAATATCTCATCATGCTTAGAGTATCGTTCCATTATGGAAATCTTCGAAACATGTGGTGTCAAAAATGTGTAATTGAATGAGTTTCTAAAGTTTAGTTAGTTCAACCATGTCCAAAGTGAACTTTGGACAGGTTGAACATGTAACTTAATATGGATGCATAACCAAATTCATAACAATAGCATTTATCGAACTTCCTTGTTTTTAAGTTGTTACTTAGAATTGACCCACTACTAGCAGGCCTAGTCAGTACCCCGACGGGTTTTCCTTGTATAAAGATTTTGAGTATATGGAAGTCTATTGGTACTAGAGCGTTCTAATCCCTGGTAAACACATGATTTATATATTAATTTTGTTTTCATAAAATGGCCTTAACTATAGATTTTCAAAAGAGAATAACTTAAAGATGTTCCTGGGCCTCTTAGTCTATCATCTTTATAAAAAATAATGTTCCCCACAAGTAGAAATTTCACTTATCCAGGAGTGTCCTAAAAAATATTTAAGAGTCAAGTTTTGATAACAAGTGTAGATGAGCTATTAATCCATAGGTGTGAAAATTTTGAAGAACATGATAATGAAAGTAAGTCTTTTGAGCACTTGTTTAAGTAATCGGGAATGTACATGTCTGAAGCATAATGAAATCATAAAATAAGTGGTTTTAAAATGATATACAAGAATTCTAAAACTTCAAAGTTAAGATATGTTTTGAATGTTTTTTAAATTACTTTCTTTTTCAGGTAATATCCCATGAGCTGCTCAAAGAAATAGAAAGACCCATTTGTAACAAAATTTCAAAACCATTTGTTAGATGATTTATTTTATTCTTGAAAATATAGAAAAAGAGTCCCCTACAAAGAAATTATTAGAAATGACTCTTATTTATTCAAAGAAATATACACATATTGACATATTTACAAATGATGACAACCCACAATATTTTTAAGGATCGGGAGGAGGAAGAGTCTTTGGAGAGGGGAGTCCAATTATTACCTCTATCTTTCTAGGATCCATCTTGATCCCTTGGGGAAAAAAATGATGCCCCATACAACTATGACATGCAGAGGTTTTGTTTAATGGATATTCCTATCGAGGATGTTTAGTTTCACATTTTGGACAAAAAATGCTCTTCGTTGCTCATTCTTCTTCCTCGTTCTTCATGTAGGTTTGGTTTCTAAAGTAAGTATACCTAGAAGGTTTCTTTCGAGTTGAGAATGGGGCGTCCCAACATTCTTTTCGAAGAGAAATATTCCTCCGATCACCCATTCTTTTATTGGTTCTTATAGGAATAGGATATGCTACTGTGGATGTTTCAATTTGTGGGGTTAATATGTTTATTGAATTCCCAAAGAGAGCTTTCATCTAGGCAAGAAAAATTAGTAAAGTTTAATTCCTCCACAAAATAAAAGTTGTATCATCTAATTTTGAAACTTAGTGGAATGTTTAAGGGTTCTGAATGGTTACTTTTTTTTTGAACTTTGTCAGGAATGAGGCCCTCAAAACCTCCAGTCAAGATCTCTTCTATGGATTCCCCCCTAATATCTCCCGAAATAGTCTTTTATGTTTCCAGCATACCTACTTCCTATACGTGGTTTTTTTTTTCAATGCCTTTCGCTAAGTTGATAGTTGGGGTTTTATGTTCCCCATAGAAACTTAAATAAATATTTTAACAAAATTTTACTATCTTCACGAATCTATACTAAGAATCTCTAGATTTGCCTATGCTACTGCTACTACTGGAATTGGGGGTACCTATTATAAAAGATGCGCAGGTTCTTACCTCTCATATTAATGCTCCCCCGGCACCAGCATATATCGATTCTACCTTACAGAAAAAATCCCAGGAAATGACGCCAAAATGTGGGGAAAAATATTGTCTTGAATAATTCACCTAATATTTAATTATCAACCAGTGTTGGTAGGATTAGAGTTGTTACAAAATATATGCGAAGGTAGAGGGATTCCCATGGTATTGTCGTAATACTTTAGTAAACAAAATATTGAAAGGTCTTTCAAAATGAAAAACGGAGCTGATCTCCTAAGAATCCAATTTCTTAAGAAAACGGAAATAAGTACTAAGGCAGAGTGGTATCAAGTTATACTACTCTACTCTATAAACAACTATTAAAATACAAAGATATGGACAGTGTGATGAAAATGAACTATTCTTTATGAGAATGTTTATTTTATTGATAAACAACTTTCAGTAACTAATTGCACAAAGAAGAATTTACAACGACTAGTTATGCTTTCTAAAAACTATACATGCAACTAATAGATTGACACTAATTCCATTCTCCTTGATTATTGATGATAAGGGTTTACTGTGATTGGAATAGGAGTAGGGGAAGTGTCAAAGTGACTTTCAAATGAGTTGAAGAAACTAAATGGAATCAAATCTAACTTAATATCTACGAAAATATGTAGACTAAGAAACATCCAATTACAAGCTATAGTAAACATGATGATTTCTAAGCAAAGAACTACTACTTGCAAAATATAAAATAATATTACAAGAAGGTAGACATGATTTATGAACAAGCCAAAAAATTATAAAGATGATTCAAATTCTATCCTTTAATCCCTATACGATGGAGAAGATAATTCGTATTACTATGAGAAATGTATAAGACACTTAATCTATTAAAGCATTCAAGCTTAAACCTCAGATGCAAAGGATCAGATCAAATCAAAGAGTTAATTACAAGTCAATACAATAGATCAAAACACATGACATAATTCTTAGGCATAAGGTGAAAAGAAAGGAGAAATAAGAATAAGGTTTAACAATTAGTCTAAAAAATCTCATCTAAGGTTCTTAAGAGGAAACACAACCATTTCCTAAGTACTACTATCAAAACAAAATCAGAAAACTAAAGAGACAAGCTCAAAATAGATAAAAACACACAGGGTTGAATGAAAGACTGAAGAGCAAGATAAAATGAAGCTCTGTATGAGAGACAGAACAAGCTGTCTGAAAAAATACTAAAACTTCAAGAAAAAAGTGAATCTAAATTATTTGTTGAGAACATGTGACTCATGCATATGATAACAAAGTGTCAAGGATAGAAATTGGATCTACGTAACAATTAAATTTAATCTAGGAAATAACTTAAATCTAATTCAAAATTAAAAACATCATTATCTATTCATTAAACGAACTGTAATGTAACTTTAACTAAATTCATGACAGAATGGAAAAGGGAAGAATTGAATTTACTGTAATTGACTCAAATTAGTCTATTCTACTAACATAAATCGAGCAATAGACTGAAAAGACTTGAAAAAGGAATTTGAAAACTAGACTATGTGCAATCGGTTGCTTAACCTATGAAATAAATTACATTATCAACATAATCTCAAAGTATATTCTATAGGAAGTAAATATAATAAACAATTCCAATGACTAAGTTACAGAAACAAATGAGAAATAAAATTATACTACTTGCAGGAAAGGAAGAATGAAAATATGCAGAAAGAAAAGGCTCTAGCTAACAGGGGACCCTCCCAACAATTAGAGTGTTAAATAGTTCATGCTGCTTAAGACAAAATCATACACAACGTTCATATAAATTCCATTAAAGTAAAGAAAGAGGTGTTACAGAGTTTTGAAACCGACTAATTACAGATATTAACTAAAAGAGACTATTATCCCTCTTGCATAACAGCATATGAATATATAACGTTTTACAACAGGGAGAGCAAGTTGACCCTTTCATTGGTGGATTGCTATTAATATAAAGTAGTCATTATGACAGGCAACTAAACTGATAACCAACATATGACATTTCCTCCTTCTTCGCAAATCTGTTTCTTTGCTGGTGCATGATGTGGCATACAAACCCATCTTAATCGTAACTGGTGTCAAGGTGTCACATAGAGGCATCATACGAGTGCTCTTCCAAAAGGAGGGTCATGATAACATGATGGCATGTGGTAAAAAACAATCTACAATCTGTTTCATGCTTTTAATGCTCAGGAATCAAGTAACAACAATGCGGGGTTGGATCGACGGTTCGAATGGTGAGCTGGATAATGTGTTGGATATGCTCTAGACATATCTAGGATAGATGCAATACTTGCTCATTGGTTCGCTAAATACCATCATTTTGAAATGAAAATTTAATACATTAGGATATCATTACATATTATCGAATTTAAACAAGAAAATCATGAAATAATACAAATAAAACATAGCTTGCATAAATTCAAAATAAACCATACCTGCTGCTGAATAGCAAACTGCATGGTACAAAACACGCCAAAAGGTAACAAAACATGTGTTCAACATGTAAAATATTTATCCAAAAATGGTGACAAAATGAGGACCAACAACGATGATGATACATGTCATAATACTTTTGGACACTGCAAAACTTGGGATATTGTAGTTAATAACAAGTAATATAGGTTGTGAGGTTTTGATCATAAAAATATTATTATCCATTTGGTTTTACATTGACTGATATGGCCATTGGTTTTAGTAGTTCCCCCACCCCTTACCCCCCAACCCCCCTACCTCATAATTGACCCCTAATTATTACCCCTAGTTAACCAGTAATTGCACCTAAATGACCCCTACTTGACCACTAATTAACCCTAAATAATCCATGCTTACCACTAATTAACCGTTGATACCCTCTAAATGGTCCCTACTTTTTTAAAAGGAAAACCTCATGGAGAAACCCAAGGGATGCTTCTAAACATTCAAATATGGCATATTCCCTAGTAAACGCATCGATGTAGACTAGTGTTCCTCACACACAAGGATTTGAAATGGGCACATGTCGCCATGAACCTAACTAAATTCCCAACATCATGGGAAACCTTGGTTTTGTTAAGCGCTTGGGATAAATGGACCCTATTTACCCATAATTACCCTTATTTAACTCATAATTTACCCCTAATTACCACTAATTATCCCCTAACTACCCCCTAATTGAGCTCGTATTAAGCCCTAATTACCACGAATTATCCCCTAACTACCCCCTAATTGACCCTGTATTAACCCCTAATTACCACAACTCATTACGTAATAATTACCCCTAAATGGCCCTTAATTACCTGTAATTAATCACAAATTACCCTTCAATGATCACTAATAAACCCTTAATTACCCTTCATTTAGCCATAATCACCCATAAATGACCCTTAACTCTACACATGGCTCAAGTCCATTGCATAGGCCTTACAAAGGGAATATTTTGGATTGTGAGTGGTATATGATGGCCATTTTGGGATGTATAACACCGTGAATAATTTTTTACTACTAGGCCATGGTTTGGGATTAACCTATAGGGCCTAAGTTCACCATGAGAATTCAAGTTTTTAGTGACTCTTTATTTATCATTAACTAGATAAAATATCACATACCATTGAGGAATATATATCTTAGGCCTATTTCTGAAGAGTTGATCATAATTGTCTTTATATTTTGGGAAATCTCTTTCCAACATGTTTTCAAAGAGATGAATCAAATTATAGATAATTTATCAAAGGATGGTATCTTATTGGGTGATGGTGAATGGAAAAAATGGGAATGTCAAAATGACACCATCATAGAGAATGATCTAGGTTCCATCTCTATCTAAACTATGCAGCCCAATTGCTAACATTATCTATGATCTATCGGTCTTACTCCTTTCTATTGTTACCCATGAATAACATATGTTGTAGTGGTTTTTATGGCTCATTGTAAGCACAAATAAAATGGCTATTAAAAAATGTAAGTCCTATAGGATAGAGTTTCTCTTGAGTTTTTAAACTCACAAACTCTCAATAAGTGAAGATATAGATGAGTTCTATATGAATGCAAAGAATGTTATTTATTTTTTATAATGAATTGTGATATTGTTTCCTTGAAAAAAAAACTAAATCTTACTACAGATTTCAAACCAAATTCCCTTTTTTTCTCTTGCATTCAATACAACAAACCCCTTATTTGGGTATTGATGGGGTATTTAACACCATTAACTACAATGTTTCAATGGATGATATAACTATAGTTGGATACCTTTCCCAATCTAAATAATTTTATTTATGTCACCTCTTCCCTCTCCCATGAGAGTCTTATGACATTGAAACAAGTAAAAGAGAAGTTTCCTTCAGAATGATGACCACATTAGTGTCTCCACTGTGTCTATGCCAATATGAAATAATATTAGTGACCAAATTTTTTGATGTAGGTAATGTTAAAGTCATATTGGGTTCCACTCAATGGCCTCCCATCTTTGAATCTTGCCATTGGGAAGGCTTATTGTCTTTCCCTTTGGTAATTGTGAATATTTTTCCATTGGACACAAGGTCACCACATGCATGTGTTCATAACAAATTTTGCATGGGAAAAAGATGTTTGCATAGTCCAAAATATTGTGTGAAACTTTTGTCTATGCTCTTCGATGCAATTTGGAAAGAATGTCTGGTCATGAATAAATGAAAAAATATATCCAATCACATGTATTAGAAATATTACTATTATTTTTTGTACTGATGGTAATGAACCTACCCAAATAATTACCAATGGCTCAAATAATCTCAATATCGCAATATTATAAAAGTAAACTAGGAAAGTAAACCCATATCAAGGCCTCCACCAATACTTTCATATGTGGATTAAATTTAGGGTGCCATCACTTCTAAAGAGATTTGCACCCTCCATAAACTAGGGTGCTTTGATTAAAACTATTATATTTTGCATCCTCTTAAACAAATTATAAGATGAAGAAACCTTTTAACAATTTGGTGGATGAGCATTGTGTCTAGAATGAGGGATCCCCAATTCAACTCTATCTATAATTGGATTTTTTTTCAACAAGGGCCAAATACTATAGAAATTGAAAATCAAGGCATGTTGCAATAAATGCATTCCTTCCTCATTGATTACTTGTTACATCCAAAATACCATTACAAACATAAGGGTGTCAATGATGAAAAGATTGAACCTTCCTGAAATAAAAATCAACACTTCACTTTCACTAACCCAACATTAACACATGAAAAAATTCCAATTTATTTTTTATCTTTAAATTTGTATAATAAAATAACCTTAAATTCATTAATTCTTTATAAGTTTTTTTTTTTCATAAAAATAGAGCAACAAATAATCAATGTACATGTTTGGATTGATTTGAAAATCCCGCATGAGTTGGCTTGAACATGTTCTAATTTTGAACCCAAGTTATGTGTACTTTTCCATGAAAATTTCATGGAAGTGAAAAAATAAATTATAAAACGAGAGATTAAAGAGATGCAACACCAGACAAGAACATAAGCAACTGGCATGGTAGGGAATCCTATATTTTCAATTTCATTTAAAGACAAAACTCAGGTAGCTCCAAAGTGACCTGAGTTTGTTAACAGAGAAATTTAAAATATAATTTACTTAACTGAAAATACAAAACTACCAAACACTATCGACTGAAATAACAAGTTTGGTTTACTATAGGCCACTTTGATTTAATTAGGGGGACAACTTGATTTGGAAAAGCCAAAAAGGATTAAAAAAAGTTGAATGATTTTTAAAGTTTTAATTTTATTGAATATGTTAATTTGGATAAATACACTCTATATATCAGGTGGTCCAGTTGACCATAAATAGTTTTAATACACTCTATATATCAAGTGGACCATTTGACTTGATCCATGGTGATAATAACCTTTAATAATCAATGATTTTGCTTCTAGGTACGTTGATTCGTAG
The DNA here is from genome assembly GCA_001517045.1 of Pseudotsuga menziesii. NCBI lineage: Eukaryota > Viridiplantae > Streptophyta > Pinopsida > Pinales > Pinaceae > Pseudotsuga > Pseudotsuga menziesii. The sequence continues at coordinate 442,457 of LPNX010348334.1, forward strand.
TGTGCAAACATTTACAAACAATAGAAACAATCAAATTTCACCAACTTAACTTGTTTTGTTTATTATGAATAGAACAAATTTTATAATAATATATTTGAATACAATAGGAATATGAGAATTGGAAGAGAATGTTGTAATCAAAAAGTTATAAGAAAGGTAATATAAGTGTAATTTTTTTTTTGTAGTTTGTCAATAATAATAATAATATAATTTGTATTTTTTAGTACATGATATTTGAAGGTAATAATAACAATTTTACTTGGGTTTTAAGGGTGTTCAAATGGAAAGGTTCTATGAGTATCTGTATAGCCATACTAAGTTTAGAGGTTTCCATTTAGGTTTATGTCCTAAGGAAAATGGTGTGAATTCCCCTAAGATTTTAGGCATATTGCTTGGTGCCTGAGGATGTTCAGAGGGAAAGGTTCCATGAGTATCTAGGCATCTTGCTTGGTGGCTGAGCATGTTCAAAGGGAAAGGTTCCATGATTATCTCTATAGCAAGATTAAGTTTATAGGTTCCTATTTAGGTTTATGTTCTAACGAAATGGTTGTTTTAAGTACGATTTGAATTGTGGCCTCAATGTGTTGGTTACTTAAACCTCATTTAAAATTATTTTAATATTTGATTAATAAATAAAAATATAAAAAATTACATCTTCATCTTCATGAAAAAAATATAGGCAATAAATCAAATAAATAAATTATATTTTTATTATGACCAACTTAGGATTATGAAATATTTAATTGTTGTAATTTCGATTAATAAATCCCAATACTATATATCATGTACAAATCTACAAACATAACAATGACTATATTCATATCATATTATGAAAATTAAAATTTAAAACTTCCCTCCTCCCTCACGCGCTCATTTTTTCTCCTCATCAAAATTTTGGAACTCACTGTCGTTTTTGTCTAGCCCTAGCACTAGATTTCACGTTTGCTTTTTTTGGAATCAAGTACATGTTAGAATGATTTCACCTCCACATTTTTTCAGGGTTTGATGAAATGATTTTATCCACTTTGATAAGGAACATAGCAAGGCTTTGGAGGGAGGTTGCACTTATGAGGAGCATGGCAAGGCGTTGGATGCAAGGATATTTTATAGAAAGTGGTTATTGATTCCATGGATGTTTGCATAATTTTGTAGATTTAGTCAATGCATTTGTAGTTTTTTTTTTGTTATTTGATGAGATGCAATCTCATATATCTACTCTATTTTTTAATAGAAGAAGGGTGCTCTATTTTTTTAATGGAAGAAGGGTGTTAATGTTTCATGCTACTGTTAAAAGATTTTTTTCTTGGCATATTTTTGTAGGGAAAGAAGACACTTTTACTACAAGAGTAACCACTGGATTTCATATTTGCAAAAAGGGCCATATTTACTTCTTTAATTCCTTGACCTAGAGGAGAACAAGGGATAGCAAAAATAAATACATTTAGGCATTGCCATTGCCATTTCCAGTTTTTTTCTTCCTCGCAGCTTTCTTGAATCGATAAAAAAATTAGTCTAGGTTCTAATGCACACATCACCATTGTAAACTTTACCAACCTTTTGGGACATTGGTTTGTCAAGGCATTGATACGAGCATTACCAATGCCACCAATTAACTGTGTTCGCCATGGTATCATGGCGGTGTTTTGGGGTGTTTTTGACCTTAACTCTGAGTTTTGAAAGCGATTTGACCGCATTAACATGGAGTTCAACATTTTCTTGGCTTCATAGAATGATCATGTATTCCATGGATTTGATCACGGTGGGTTTTTGACCTTAACTCTGAGTTTTGAAAGCGATTTGACCGCATTAACATGGAGTTCAACATTTTCTTGGCTTCATAGAATGATCATGTATTCCATGGATTTGATCACGGTGTCATCCATTAGAACCCATTATCTCTACCATTGCTGCTAGCCCATGCTAACACATTTCTCACATTTCTCGGAACCCAAGATCTCTACCATTGCTCCTAACCCATGCTTTAGTAGTTGCATTGTTTGTTTGGCTTTTACTTTTTAGGATGATTGAAATCTCTACTTTGTTGGACCAAAAGTCTAGTGAGAACTGTCTATTCTAAGGTAGCTTGCATCCGTGGTCTAGGATTTCCGTTATCAATTTCTAAAGCATATGTATTGTGTTGAAATAGGGAATTCTGGCTAACATGACACCATTGTATCAGTTCTTGTAGATTGCAATTTTTTTCTTTTTGAAAGGAATATTATGGATTCCACCTATTGTGGCTTTAATCTGTTTGAGCCTTTCCAGCTATGTTTGTCATATTTTTTTTCATGATCTGTTCTAGCTTGTGGAAATTTTTCTCACTTCGGAAATTAATGCAAAACTAAATTTTCACTTTCTTCTTAGAAGGTTTCCCAAATATTAGCCCTAGAATTTTTAGCGTTAGGGTTGTTGTAAATTAGAGTATAAAACACCAGTGAAAATATCACAATAAATAGCCCCAAACTTCCTGATAATTCAAGTAGAAAAGATACCAAAAAATGAAATAAGGTTCAACCCCTTATAGGGAAACTTATCATCCCATAATTAGATATGAAAATGTACTCTTAAAGCAATTATTACAGCAATATAACAGTAAAATAAGTTGCTTATATTCTTCCCTAGTTGTCAAAACACTTAACATTTTCCCCCTTTTCTTATGTCAAATCAACAAGACATAAATGGTTGTAAATAACAATGCATATAGAATATATATAGCTGAAACTATAATCTGAAAAATTGTACAAAATATGGACAGTTTGAAACTTCATTTGTTAGCTCATGATTTGAAGTATAGGTACACATAACATAGCCTTCTCTTACGCTAATACAAAAATTCCAACTATCCAAAAAGTCCCAGCTTGGATAAATCATCAAACTCTAGCTCAACCAAGAAGATCCAAGTGCAAGAATATCTTCAACACAACCTTCAAGGTAATATGTCCTTCTCTTCTCTTTTTTTTTCAACCAATCAACCCCAAGGTTTTCTATTAAAACCATAATATTCAATCTCGAAGGAATAAACCTTAATTGTAGACCTCAAAGATGCTCTAAGGCACTCCAAGAAGATCAAAAACCATAGTGCCTTGAGAGAGAGAGAGAATACAAGTACAAGTGAATACCATGAGAGAGAGAATTCCAAGATCAACTTCAACATATTCTACACAATAGAAACTACTATTCATTAGATCCAACTCTAGTCATGAGAGCAAACTCCGCATGAAGACATCCTCTCTAGACTTCATAACTCCACCTAGGGTTCATGGGGAAACCTTAACGACTTCCTCCAAGAAGTTAATTACAAAGAAAAAAGATGTGATAATGATCACAAAGTTGATTAGTGGAAAGACACTCTCCTTCCTCTATTTATATGAGAGGTAAGGGAGGCCAACAAAACAATGTGGGCCTTAGCCATTATAAGCAACCTATGTGAGCCCTTGATCAACACAAGTGAGACGTCGACCCTAAAGTACATGTGCCATGCTCCAAGGTGATACCATGCACAATAATGATTGCAAGGTGATGTAGCTACATAAGGAAATTCTGCACCACTTCATCATGAGAATCCACAGACTCTATTATCCTCCAAAGCAATGCACTCCACTAGGTCAGCTACCCCCTACAAGAACACTATCAAAATTTGCTTGCGTCCCCCAATCATTTCCAATCCTCTTAATAGGAATCCAAGCTACCACATGAAAACTAGGGCTTGAAGCCCTTCTCCATGATCTGTAATGTTCCACATCCCTTGTAAAGTGCTCTCCAACAAAGTGATCCCTCCATGTGGCCACAATGAATGGCATGCACCAGGAAAGAGAGCTCCAATGCCTAAGGAAAGAAATCCAATCCAACACCATCTTAAGGCCATGCATCGATTGAGAAAGCAATATCAACTATTCATATCTATCACAGACCATCTCACATGATGCAACCCATATTGGACCATCCAGGGGCTAAACATACACCATGTACCCCAAATTTAATGAAGCAACCCCAACATGGTGTAAAAAATTTCAAAGTAGCCTAAAAATCTAATAGGATTCTTCCAACTAAAGGCTGATGTATGAGATCTATTGTAACTCCATGTTGTTGCATTGTTACATTTCCATCTATGGTAAAAGTGTAATAAGTATGAATGTTGTGTGGTCCTTGCTAGACACCCTGATTAGGTGTTTTGGTTAATTATTCATATCCACTAGTTAAAAGTTTGAGTTCAATGTTCTAGTGGGTTATGATATTTTTTATTCTCTTTTTCCTTTTCCCCTTGGTTTATTTAAGAACAATGAATGCATTGTTGTGCTTGCACAAACACCTTCCAAAATGGTCTTATCTTGTACCATCAATTTATTAGGGTTTCTCAATACCTATATAATTTTCTCAAAATGCACGTCCCCCGTGCTAATCCTATTCTCACCGAGCATGGCATGCAGGAAATAGCCATCTTGTTTGTTTATTCAACCCCCAACCATTCCTCCCTCGATGTGGGCAAGTGGCCTAAAGGACCTTCACTACTCTATTTTTGGCTACTTAGTCCTCAAAGGAGGGATCCCTTTTTTTATTTGGTGAAGTATTTGCAGAAACATGGACGCAGGTCATACAATAGTTGATTATTGTCAGCCCCTGCAGCCTAGCTATTAACCAACAAGAGGCTCAAAACATACTTTGTCAGATTTTTTTTCCATAAACGTTTTTCTTAAAATTATTCCAACTAAAGGCCAATCTTATTGGTTCTCTGGGTGCTTTAGTGGCTTATGATATTTTAATTCTCTTTGGCCTGTTTCCCTTAATATATTGGAGAACATTGAATGCATTGTTCTAACCAGCAACAAACACCTTCTATAGTTCTAACTTTTGGCTTGGCCTTGACATCCTCTTTTTGGACTTGTCACATTTATTTCAACATTTTAAATCTATTTTTCTAGTTCTTTTAGCTAGATATGTTTTCTTTTGGAGCTATCCAGATACAAAATTTAAGAAAACACAGAAAACAAAATTTAAGAAGGCCAAGTCAGAGAGTACTTGCACTTACATGGAGCTAGTGAGATCAATATACTCGGACACTTCTATTTTCACTTTAACATGCCTCATAATATGGAGAACTTTTCTAATTGTATAAAGAAGTAACACAGACCCCAGACCTAATAATGCAACTGATGAGGAAGAGTGAGATGCCACCGCCAAAGTAAGTGTTTGAGGATCATAGTTGCACACTGTAGCTAAACAATCCTACTACGGTTACATGTGCTGATATGATTAGATGGATTATCAACCATACCAACATTAACATGAAAAAATGATAAATGATGAAGGTAGGTGCATAGCATCATTTGAATCCAACAACATAAAAACATAATGCAAATATCTATTTGTGGAGTACAGACTATGCATTTGACCAATGCAATGCAATCAGAATCTAGCAAAGGTGACCCTGACCTCACAAAGAGAGGGCAATTCAAGGGAAGAGAAGTTCAGATTTTAAACTATACTATGAACATAGTATTTTAAGCGTTTCCCTACCAGTATAAATCCATGCTAAATTAATATTTCTTCTGCATATAGAACTTGCTTTTTATAATTCAAAATCAATATTATTTGAGCAAACATAATTGTTTTTATTATTTTATTAAATCTATTGGTTCTTACCTAAAAGAAATTTTGTTTCAAGAAGAAGAGAGGGAATTTATATTTTAATTTTTTCAGAACCTAATTGAAATTTTGTTTCAAGAAAAAGACAAGGGATTAGAGTCTTTTCAACTTTTCCATACCGGTATAAATCCATGCTAAATTAATATTTTTTTTTCTGCATATAGAACTTTCTTTTTATAACTCCATTTGAGAAAACATAGATTGGTTTTATTATTTTATTAAATTTGTTGGTTCTTACCTAAAAGAAATTTTGTTTCAAGAAGAAGACAGGGAATTTATATTTTAATTTTTTCATAACTTAATTGAAATTTTGTTTCAAGAAAAAGACAAGGTATTACAGTCTTTCTAGATTTTTCCATACCAGTATAAATCCATCCTAAATTAAGATTTCTTCTGCATATAGAGCTTGTTCTTTATAATTCCAAATCAAAATAATTTGAGCAAACATAGATTGTTTTTTTTTTTTTTTTATTAAATCTTTAGTTCTTACCAAAACGAAATTTTCTTGACCAAGAATTTATATTTTAATTTTTTCAGAACCTAATTCAAATTTTGTTTGTAGAAAAAGACAAGGGATTTATATTTTTTTTCAAGGATAATAATAAATGAGAGTTAAAATATTAACATATAATTGATGGTATTTGGATCTCCTTTATTTTATAAATATATTTTTATAAGTGAAAAATGCTGAACCGAACGAAGTTATGATGGGGATACTAGGGATAACAATAAGCCTTCATTATTTTCAAGTAGAAAGGGAAAACCACCCTTCATGTGCGCAATAAAGTGTTATTGGGATCTACTTGTATGCTTTTTTCATGTAATTATGTGTGAAGAGAAAATGTTAAAATAAGTTTAATGGAATTGTGACGTCTATCAAAACTTGTGCCCCCCGAGCTACAATATTTGAGTAGAAGGAGTTGTCTTATGCATCCATTAGGTCATGAAAATTAAGCAACAAGATACTAATGGACATCTTGACTATATACTATTGATATTCAATATGAAGATTGAATTTGGTCATTCAATGATATTTAATACATGAGATTATAAGAGGACCCATGTGCATGGTCGACAGGAAAAATGGTGTCGCTTGTGCAAATTATTATGTGCAGAAATTTTGATGTCTCACATAGTTCAAGTTTCAATTTCAAAGGTATAGTATCTCCACGTCCAATCCAGGTCTTAGTTTCAAAGGTATTTTCTTGGAAATTTCAATAGGAATATTGCCATCAACCAACTAGAGATATACACCTTCAAAAATAACTACAGATCAAAATACGTGGGGTGCCAGTGTTGACTTTCAAAACACTTGTCTTTGATTCCCATTTCAATGGACTTAAACTATTTTAAAAATATCTATGCAAATTATTTAAAATATTCCATGGGTTTGAACCTTATGTAATGAGTTTTTAACTTTCCTCACTTTACACCTTGACACCTTCTTTATTCCTTGAGAATGGCATGACTGTGTGCCTCACTTTACACCAAATCTTTATGGAAATCCTTGTTCAACAATGAATTTGCATAATAGAAATAATATTTTCATGCCAAAATGATAAGACAATATGGCCATGTTCTAGACCTTGCAACAAGGTCATCAACAATAACATGTATAAAATCAAGATCTCCTCACGCTTTGACATTTTCTATATCCTCTCTTGTAACAACGTCCATACCTTTTGCATATGATGCAAAGGTAGGGTTGATTGCTGTTAAATTTTTAACATGGATTCAATTTAATAGTAGTAACAATCCTTTTTAACTTTAGCAAACTTCAAGAAATGTAAATCTGAGATTGTAGCAGTAGTAAAGTAGATATTAGCTAATCAATATTAGAAGCAAGAAATCAAATATTTTTATGGGGAAACCTTTCATGGAATAAAACCCTAAATAATGAATAATTCTTCTTCTAAATGAGTTGTTTGAGTTTGTACATGAGCAGATAATGAGTAGAATTTTACATGACAATCAAGTTGCCTCTAGGGAACACACACAAAGAGAAAAAAAACCATAGAATATGATTGTCCTCAACAAGTGAGATACTACCATTGTTCCAAAGAAAAAACTGAGGTTTCCATTGACCAAGGAGAAGCATGTTGTTGACCAGATTAAGTGGGTTGTTGACTATTTAAAGCTTACATGATTGTGTTGTTTGACTTCTTGAATTCCTAGAAGATTCAGTGGCTGAGTATTATCCCTTACAAGGCTACAGATGGATGAGACCGGCCATAAACAAATCTAGACTTCTTTGAGAAGGCCTTAGATAGGGCTTGATATCTATAAAACTCTTGTTGCTTAAATGATCCAGGTTTAAGATGGATCTCTGCTAGTTTTTTTGTTTTTTTGTTTTTTGTTTTGTGGGTGATTGTAATTAATAAATGGTCCACTCTTATTGTAATTAATCCATAATTTATTCTTTAGGGCCTTTCAGTTCCCATACCTACTTCTACAAAGATACCAACTTGTTTCTTCATGAAGAAACTTGTTCCTAAAGTGAGGACCTCCAAGATGGTTTGCTATAGGTTTTAAACTCTCCATTCCATTTGTTAATTCCATGGACATAGTAATTTGATATGAAATCTTCTGAAAGGAAAGGTAGTTGATACAAATGTATAAATGGTTGCTGAAAACTTGAACACCATTTTTAGTGAATTCCCTTCAGATCCATTATTCATAGGTATGAAGTATTGTTTTGATGACAAAATTGTTTAGAATACACCCAAATATACTTTTACTGCTATTCAAATTTCCCCAAATCTCTATTTCCAGGAATCCACTATGCTTTGAGATACTCCAAGAAAGCACTATAAAATATCTCATCCAAGATATTTGACACATTCAACGCACATGTGTATTGTTGTTTGTTGCAAAAGGATGCCCTAGAATAGGGTTGATTCACCCCTGCAACAACCTTTATTATACCTGCTGATGATGATCTGAGAATTTTCTTTGGCTTGCTTATGATTCTCAAAGGTATGCTTATAGCTGCAATAAATTGAAAATTTTCCTTGAACAACCTAGGATAGTTGTATGTGCTCATATTGACTTTTAATGTTGTTTCTAATGCTTGTTATGTGGATGTTCCTTGCTAGGAATTAGTGCTTAGTGTTGTTGCTTCAAAGAGATACCACCCAAAATACTTCTTAATGACTATTTGAAATTACTAGAATCACTTTTTGATGTCCAAACATGCAATATTGTAACATACAAATAGTGTGTTAGTTAGCTTGTTCATATCGATTTTCATATTGGTGAGCAAAGATATCCTCATCCTATACTCTATGGCCCCATGAATATGCTTATATCCAATGGGAAGCAAATAAACATTATGAATTGGCATCACAATATATCCTAACCATTTGTCCTTCTAGGTACTCATTAGCTTGATGGAAGAAGGAACTTTGCTCATCCCATGGTGGATAGGATCCATGTGAAGCGCCAACTATTGGGTTGATCATCCTCTTTTGATTCTCCTTATTGCTCCACTTATACATGGATCTAGGATGATTATGCTTATGGTCTACTATATCCTTGGAATCCACACTAAGATAATTGTTGTTGATAGGTCTCATATAGTGGTACACTTACGATTGCTAGGGAATAGTGATTTTTGTAATCCCATTAAACCAATTTCTTGAGTTTTGTTCAAAATTATTAGAAACATTTTATGGATTTCATAAAAATTTTGATCATATATTGTGAAATTATACAATATATCATCCGTTTTCAACCATTAGATACTCAAAGTTTTGTATTGATCATTTTTACCATTATAGGGGAATCTGTAAGTTAGGTTCTCAAATTCTTAAAGGTTACTAGCTCAATAGAAGAGCATCTGCCTTACAAGAAGGAGGTCGGTCATTTGATTCCTCCATGCCCTAATGATATTATAATATTAGTTAAAGACACTAAATTAGTAAGCAACAAATAAGAGATATGTGGCCAAACAATTAGATATAAGTGACCACACAAAATGACCAAAATTCGTATATAAAACTACTAAAAACGACTAAATTAGTGACCAAAAATGAGAGATGAGAAACTAGGAATTAAAAAGGATGCAACACATGGCGCTAATGATGAATCCAAACATGGAATTTATACGGTATCAAAATAAGATGCAAAAATAGGCATTAAAAAGGATGCAACACATGGTGCTAATGATGAAGCCAAACACGACGTTGATATGGTAGAAAAATAAGATGTTACTTTGGATCCAAAACATGGCGCTACATAGGAAGAAAAATATGGTGCAACAATAGAAGAAATATTTGGCCTCATTTCAGTAGCAAAACAAAATGCAAAAAAGGAAGAAAAAATTGGTGTAAATTTGGAAGCGAAAATTGGAATATATTTGGAAGTAAAACATGGTGCAAAATGGGATGCTAAAGTGGTAGCAAAAATGGATGCAATATTGGATTCTAATTTGGATGCTAACATGGCGATATTAAGGATGCAAATATGGTGCTAATAGATATTTCATTTAATAAGCAAAAGAGGACACTCACTAGGAATCAAAACATGATATTATTTAGGAAGCAAACCTCGACGTTGTTTAGGAAGAAAAGTTGAATGCTATTCTGGAAGAAAAAAAATAGACACTATTTTTGGACATCATAAAGGATGCTATCTACGAAGCAAAAAAAGACGTTTTTTGAGATGGTTTAATTTTTGTCCATGATGCGTCCCATTTAGCATCTAGTTTGACCACTCAACGTAAAAACAAAATTACACTAAAAAGGGACTCTAAATGGGACTCTAATTCTAGGATTTGTTGTAGTGAGGTGTACTAGGAATCATCTTTATTTCCAGCTCTACCACTTTTTTGCGGAGGTTGTCATCTACCTCAACAATTCAAAAAAACATCTAAGGTGTAATTACTACATCAGGGAAATTACTGCAAGTAAGTGTAACAACTTTATCCAGTCGCTACCTGTTGTATTGCTAGGTTTTTTCTTTTTTCTCTGTGTCTTTGACCTTATTTTTTAATGACACAATGGTAGTATTAGAGTGTTTGAGTTGTCCAAATATCTCATGCTCTCACGTATTCATTTACTCTAATAGAACATGTTGAATAGTATGCAGTAGATACATTGGATTGACGAAAAAATCAAGATTCATATGATCAATTTCCTTGATCATGGAATTATGTTTTGGTGTTCCTAAGTCATTTTCTTTAGAAATCACTTGAATTTTTATTTGTGGTGGTGTCAACAGTACTTCGACAGGTCTCTCTTGAGATAGTCTAGCTTCGTCCTCCAACAAAGTCAAATATGGTTCCAGCTTGATCGCTATTCTAACTTCCTTTATTGCAGTGCAATGAATTTGTAGTAAATTTGTAATGTTGCTTACCAATTCAGTGTGTCGTTCATCCATATTTTTGCAGCTTTCATTTTCCACTTCCTCCATTCGATTTGAAGTAAGGTTATACTCATCATTAGTAAGACCAACAATTCAAGTTGGTTTCTTAACCTTCCTGTTATTGTGACTCTTCTTAACCTCCGCAAATGAGTCACAGATTTGGAAATAAAGATGACTCCTAGTACACCTCCTGAGGTACTGGAAGCTCGACCAAAGGAAGTGAATGAAACTATACAAAAAATTTAGGATTCCAAGGAACTTTCTGCTAAACAATACGAATCAGTTTCTCAGTCATGGGAAGCCTTGATGGATGACCTAGAGATGGAACAAGTAACATAACCACTTCATAATGCTGAAGAAAAATTTAATAAGCTAAAGAATGAATTTAATAAATTACCAACAGTAGATAAGATGAGCAAGGATGTTGATTTTAAAATATTACAACAACAAGTATCTATGTGGACACAACAATAGTAAATAACAGATCGTATCGTAGAAGTATAGATAGAAGGAGAGAAGGCTACATGAACAATCCACCCAATTCATGAAAAAGTGTGACATGCGGTGCGACAGAAGTAGAAGATTAAGAACATATCAGTTTTGAACTTGTGAAAAAATTACAGAAAGTCCAGGAAGAGGTACAATAGGAAGCCGAAGCGGTAATGAAAATATTCTAGGAATTTCAGAGAAAACTCGACACGAAAAAAATTCCGTACTAAAGTGGCTCGAGATGAGCCACATATGAATGTTGGGGCATGTTGGCCCTGCAAAAAGATAAAAGAATTTTTATCAGAAAGATGAAGATTCTGGTTGCAAGGAAAGGAACACTACAATGGAAAAGGTTGCGAAAAAATACAAGAAGAGAAAGTCGAAACCAGAGTTCAACTATTTTTGTAAGAGTTAATTACTAAGAGTCAATTAGACTAATAGTATACTTTTGGAATAAATTATGAATGCAAACTCGGATGATATTTCCTATATTTAAATGTAACAATATTTTTTGGGTGACTAGAACAACCTGTCATAGTGACAGTTGAGAATCATTCGACAGGTAAATCAAGAAGTGTAAAAAACCTTAAAAAGGGTTGATCCAAGTTGTGTGTGGATGATCACAATAAGAGAGAACATAGAAGAAAATAATGATAGAGAGAAACCTAAACCCAAGAGCATGAGACGCAAAAAGAGTTTATTGATTATAAATAAGGTCTAAAGAAGAATCTGGAGGATTTGTGCACATACCAAAGGTTTTCAAATATTACTCATGCTAGATGAAGAGCGCCTTTGTGGTTTTTCGTGGATGGGTTTCCACATCAAACATGTTTCTTTGTGTCTTTGTCTCTATTATTGAATTAATATCTATCATGAATGAATCCATTTTAGTGTGTCGATCATATAAATGATATAATGGTATGTAATGTTAATGCATGTTAGATTTTATAGACTATATGTTGTTTATGTATGTCGACAGATCAATATGCTCTATCCTTTGATGTATGTATGAAGATAGAAGCCTATCCCCTGGTTTCATTTGAGTGTTCTAATGGTGCTGTGATAATGAAATTACCTCCCATAACTGTAGAAACCTAGTTCTAGTAGTCCCCATAGATATCTCGGGTGATACCTCAGTTGTGTTGCAGGTGTTTCCAATGAAGTTATACTCTTTTGGGTCGATATCTTAGGCTTTGTTGATAGACAATAAACTCTAAACCTCGGTTGAAAAAACCATTTGTTTGCCTATTTTTGTCGACCCAAGTTGAGAGTCCCCTGTATGTCACCAAATCCAAATATATGGACTTTACAGAGTACAACTATGTCGAAAACACCTGTGATGTAAGTGACGTCTCACGCGAGATATCTATGGGGACTGCGGGAACCATGTTTTTGAATTTATGGGAGGGTATTTGATTATCACATCATCATCAGGTCACTCTATCAAAACCAGGGGATATAATTTTGTCTTCATACATACATCAAAGTATATCGCATATTGATTCGTCGACATACATAAACAACATATAGTCTATAATATTTAAAACACATTAACATTCCATACCATCATTTAGGTGTTCAACACACTAAAATGGATTCATTCACGATATATATTCATTCAATCATAGCCACAAATAAACAAATACACATTTTTAATGTGGAAACCCATCTGGGAAAACAACAAAGGAATTCTTCATCTAACATGAGTAATATTTGAATGCCTTTGGTCTACACACAGAACTTCCAGACTCTTCTTTATATATTCTTTACAATCAATGAACTATTTTCTCATCTCATGCTCTCAGGTTTAGCTTTATCTATTTCATCCTTTTCCTCTCCTTTCTGTTTTATTTTGATCATCCACGCACAACTTGGATCAACCCTTTTTATGCTTTTTACACTTCTTGATTTACCTCTTCGACTAATTCTCAACTATCATTTGATGGGTTGTTCTACTCACCCAAAACATCTAGTTACATTTAAATATAAGCACTATCGACCCAGTTTACAATCATACTCTATTCCCAAAATAGATTATTAGTCTAACTGACTCTTAGTAACCAATTATTACAAAAATTGTCAAACTCCTGGTTTTGACTTGCTCTTCTCCTCTTTTGTTGCATGATTTTCCTTCACAGTCTTGTTTTCCTTGTGACCATAATCTTCATCTTTTCGACCAAATTTTTTTAATCTTTTCCTAAGGCCAACGGGCCCCAAACACTCACCTATGGCTCATCCCGAGCCGCTTTAGTTCAAAATTTCTATCGATTCAATTTTTCTCTAAAAATCCTGACATATTTTCATTACTGCTTCAACTTCTTGTTTCATCTCTTCCTACACTTTTTGCAATTGTTACACAAGTTCATAACTAATATCTTTCGAAGTTGCTACTTTTGTCGCACCTAGTTCCTATCGCACTTTTTCATGAATTGAGTGGATTGTTCCTGTAGCCCTCTCTACTTCTATATGGATTTATGTGACATGATATCTTCTTTCCTATTGTTGTGTCTACAGTCTAGATACTTGTTGTTGTAATCTTTTAAAATCGACAGCCTTTCTCATCTTTTCCAATGTTGGAAATTTCTTAAATTCATTATTCATATTATTAAAATTGTATTCAACATTATGAAGTTGTTTCGTTATCCATTCAATATCTGTGTCATCCAGAAAGGATTCCCATGACTAAGAAACAAGTTTGTATTCTGTTGCAGCTGCAACTATTTTCCCAAATTTTTAAAATTTTGGACCCTCCTTTTATTTTATATTGCCTAATTTTGTTGGATTCATGATTTCTGTTTGTTTTCTCACTGCTGCAAGTTGAATTATTTTGAGGACAACTGTTTTATTCACTTTTTAGAAATTTGCTCATGTCTGAAACTGTTGGAATTTTCCCGTTTGATTGGTGATCTCTTTCTTTCGAAAGTCTTTTTCGTTGTTTTCACCGCCGAACTGGAGGTAAAGCAAGTTTTTGTCTCTACTCAGCTGAAGGTCTATTGGAACTTAGCATTTAGTTTTTTTATTTTTTTGGAAGCCATTCAAACAACGCTTCGGAACCATCTTTCCTTATGGAACCTCCATTGTGGAAGCTAGACGATGAGTGTTATGCTGGATAGTTTGGGCTTCTTCGATGTCATGTTTTGAATTATTTTGCATTTTCGAAAGGTTTTATGCCTTTGATCAGGGATGGTAGTCTGATTGCCTTCTTCCATTACAGCTCTTGAGTAAACTAAGTATCCGTTTTGTAGCCGCTCCACCCACTGATGTTTTGTTTGGTTTCGCCGATATGTTTTTATTCACCACGGAGTCCGTAGTATTTTCATCTTCCACCACTTCGGTTGCGTACTTTGCTAACCTCCTGGCGCTATGTCGCCATAGTCACCAAAAAGGAATCCTCGCCCGATGCTTTAGTGTTTAGTCTTCTGGACGCCGATAGGATTAGTGGTCCTGCGGAGCTCATTGTCCGTTTGAAGCTCTCCATTGCAGATGTTCCTTGAACTATCTTCCCGATGTTTAATGTTTCAAGCTACCGATAAGGTTTTTCCCACCTTTTGTGATTTTTTAAATTTCTTTGGGCGACAGTGGGGTTTTTGCTTTGGGTTTAAAGGTTGTGCAACAAAAGTGCAATACAGGACCTCATTTTGTTGAGAAATTTTATTATGGCTGAAAAGATGCATTCCTAATTAGTTGTTAAATTGTGCAGATGGACTCAAAAGGATCTATCATATTACAGTGGCAAGGAGACCTAACTTAAGGATAAAGCTGAGGAGAGTTGACCGAAGAGTGATAAACAGAGTTTTTCTGAAATCAAACAAAGACAAGGCAGAATCGGTGACGATAGAAGCCCAGGCTCGGGAAAGGACCCATCAGTCACTAAGTTGGCCCGGTTCTATGAAGTACTCATTAATCTTTATCCGAAATGTAACGTATTAGGTGAATCATGAGCACTGATAAGAAAAAAAAATTGGGAGACTAAACGGTTGGAGGAAGCCCAAGAGTCATTCATGAGCAGCCTAACATTTTGATTGTTCTTATATAAATATAGGATATTTAGATAGAAAGGGGGACTTTTTCCCAACTATATTAGTGAAGACACATTGTAAGAAGAACTATTTCCTTTTGCAATAGATAATTACAGTTTTCCTGTTGGAGAAAGCTTGGCGGGGTGTTCAAATGTTATGCTATGGATTTGTTGAAGAGGAACTATTTATTTTTTAGCTTTTTGTCCATTAACTGTGAGATCGTTCTAACTCTTAGGACCTATGTTCTTGTTTGAATGATTTCTGGCTCATTTTATGAAAATTACCACCATGAGTAATGAACGTTTTTCATAAGCAATTGGCTATCTGGTCGTTTAAATATCTTTAATTGTTCATGTGTTTTGGAAGAAGTATCAGCTATCTGTAATTTCTCTTTATAATGCATGCACAAGATACATTAATCATTAATAAGTGACAATCTTGCTCCCTGGGGATAGGTTAGGTAGTAAATTTTAATTTCTTGCTATGTGTATGATTTAGATGCATGAGAGTTTAAGACGAGAGGTAAGAACCTGCGCATCACATTGTGAATACTCCTTGCATTCTCTATCAATATGCATGTTAAGTAGGCACTTGCATATCATACTTAAAGCAAAAAATACAAGAATATATACGGTGGACCGGGCTGCAACCGGTAAAACCTTTTATTTTTGTTACTTGACCTACGGTAGCCGGACTGCAAACCGGATGGATTCCCTACACCAAACAGTCATGGGATAGTTGGGAACGTTGACTAGGGAGAATCCCTTGCTGTTGTTGCCTGCTATTTTCCTGGCCACAACAGTTTTTGGCACTAGAAGGAGGGTCGCTAGTGCATGGTTGGCCGAGGAAACTTGTTTTCCCAAGATCATTCCACCGGTAACAGTTCAAAAGGAAGTTTGTTTCCTAGTCCAATTCCTGAAGAGAAAGGTAGAGAACATTTGTATTCTGTGGACAACGAAGTTGTTAATGATTTGAGAAGACACACTAGGGAATATGTGAAGAAGATTGGAGGATTACCTATCATCCTTGAATTTCCTAGAAGAGAATATAAAAGGAAATATCGTCCTATATTGGAGGATTCAGTGTTAGTGGGAGATTGAGAAGAATTAGTAGAAGTAGCATTACATGAAGTTGTACAACCTTTGAATCAAGTAGGCCCGGATACTCATTACGGTTCTCCTATTCACACTCCTATTCATTCACCACCTCACTCCCCACCAAGACTCATGGCAGGCATAAACGCTAATCAACCGCCCAACCCACCTAATCCACCACCTGCTTGGAAAGCCAGGTCGCCTTTGAACTTAACACCTCCATTGCACGACTTGCCTCAAGCCTTTGAGAAGATGCTGCCTAAGTTTGGTCCAAATGAGAAGATGCTAGTTGATGACCATTTACAAAGCTTTTATTTGGAAATAGAAGGATTAAGAGCTAGGGAGCATGAATATGTAGTTTGTATACTTTTCCCACACACTCTTAAAGTAGCTGTAGCATCGTGGTATTTTGGTTTTCCTGCAAACTCTATTCTAGATTGGGATACCTTTGAAAGGATTTTTAGAAGTAAGTATGCAACCCAAAAGATGCATGCAACACTCATGAAAGGACTATTCTCTTTAAAGAAGGAAAGAAAAGAGAAGGTGCATAGTTTTACCCAAAGATTCGTGACCTATCTTAAGAATTTTTCTGAAACTGACAAACCCTCAGACAAGGTCCTGATTGAATATTATACCTCAGCTGTGGGACCCGAGTTGGCCATGTTTTCCAAAATGAAGGCCAAACCTACGTCAGCAGAGACTTATGAAGAAGCAGATAAGGTAGAGGCCGAAAAAGAAAGCATTGAGGATTATCCTGAACGGTCAAGAGAAAAAAATGCTGGGGGAAAAGATTTGTTATTTACTAAGCCTAAGGAGGATCAATTACCAGATTTCAAGGGAATGGAAAAAATGATGCAGAATATCTCTAACAGAATCATAGACTTGGAAAAGGACAAGGAAGCCCATAAGTTCTATAAACTTTATTACAAGAAAAGAGAGGGCAACAGTCAACCCCAAACCCCTCCGCACAGCCTTGCATCTATGAATTTAACAGAGGTAGGGATGGATAACTTCTACACTTTCCACCAACAACCTCATTCTAAAAATAATTGTCCTCAATGGATAAATTCGATGACGTTGGTTATGAATCAGCTTTTGGATTCTAAATTAACAGAAGATAAAGATAAAGAAGCGAAAGACATCAATACATCAGTGGAAAAGCAAGAGGATGAGACCATGTTTTTATGGGACTGTGTTTCTTTGTTCGATGCCACTGAGGAAAAGCATATAAGGAATGAGAGCATCCTGGAAACAAATGTAGCAACAAGAATCCAGGGGTTTCTTAAGGAGAACATTCTTATGCTCCCGAAGATCAAAAGACTTCAAAAGAATGTTAAGAAATTTCAGAACAATTCCTCAACTAATAAAATTCCAAAAATTGTCATCACCAGTCAAAATCCTAGACAGACCAACATGTTTGCTAAACCCAATGAAGAAAAAATAAAAATGCTAAATCGAAGCTCACAGAACATTAGATGGACTATGACATTGTGGAGGATATCAAAAAAGTAAGGGCGAACATCTCATTATTTGAAATGTGCAATCTACCGCAGCAGAAAGAAAAACTATTGAAAGCACTTGAGGTATCAGAGGAGAGGCTGCCTACTAGAAATCCACCCCAAGAAGAAGAATTTGGTGAGGCAAGTATAGGAGGTAAGCATAAAAACAAGAACCCACCTTTTCTCCTTACCTTTGAAATTTTCAGTCACAATGTGCATAATTGCCTAGCGGACTCGGGGGCCTTAGTTAACGTCATGCTGCTATCGGTCTACAAGAGAATAAATGGGAAGCCTAAACCATCCACCTGGAGGGTCGTTCAGTTGGATAGAACAAGCGTGAAGGTAATTGGGGAAATGGAGGATGTCCTCATTCATCTATCTTCGAATGATAAGGTGTACCAATTCATTTATATTGTGGTGGCTGACATACCAGAAGCTTATGGGCTTGTTTTAATAAGAGATTGGTCATCTAAGCTGAACAGATATTTTGCCTCGGAATGGTCACATATGTGGCTACCATATAAAGGAATCCCAAACCAAATTAAGGTTTTGAGGAAGCCTCACATGAAACACAATGTTACTCAATTCGAGGGTAAAAATGAACCAGTGGATTCTATTTTGGGAAACTACTTTGTTGAGCTTGAACCAGGAAACTATCAAGCGGAAGAGGCCAACGATACATCCGATGCTCAGCCTGATCTCATTCGATTTTCACAGGCTGATGAAATTGATTGTAAAATAGTAGACTTAGCTATAGAAGTAGATGCTAATTCTTGCACAGTAGTTAGAGATTTTTGGACACTTTTCTTTGATGGCTCTAAAAATTTAGAGGGGTCAGGAGCCGGCTGTGTCCTGATTGACACTAAAAAAAACAAACATTTTCTTGCATGTAGGTTAGATTTTGAATGCACAAATAACATAGCTGAGTATAAAGCATTAGTTCAAGGAATAAGGAAAGCAATTGAATTTAAGGTAACAATTCTGAATTTGTTTGGGGACTCTGAAATAATCATAAAGAAAATACAAAATCAAATACATTTCATTTCTCCTCATTTAAAATCTTAACAAAGTGAAGTATGGGATTTACTTAAAATTTTTGAGGAATTTAACATTGTATCGATTCCGAGACTTAAGAATGCCGCAGCTGACTTGTTAGCCACCTCAGCTGCAAGGCTTGTGCCTTCTAATAATCATTGCTCTGTTGAATTAATTTTTAGGCCTTCAGTTCCAGACATGATAACCAATCTACGAGTGTTCAATGATGATCAACAGATTATAGAATTCTTGACAAATGACGAGACTTTCAAAGGGGCCATTATTGATGATGAAGAACATCAAGCCAAGTTTAGATTCAATAAATTCATTCCTAAAGGAGTCAGGAATTTAGAACGAATGTTTGATTTAAACGTGAAATTTAGAAGACCAGCGAATGCGAAGACTCATAGCTCGGTGATCAATTTGGGGACTGAAACGGAGGCCAAATATGTGATTTTGGGAAAATGTTGTTCCCCAGATGAAAGGAATAAGTTTATCAATATTTTCAAACGATATAAATATGTTTTTGCTTGGATGTATGAAAATTTGAAGACGTATGACACCAATATTATCCATCATGTTATCCCCATCAGATCTGGAATCAAGCCGTATCAGCAGCCTTTGAGGAAAATGCATCCAAAATTAGAACCTTTAATCCAGAGCGAAGTCAAGAAACTATTGGATTCTAGGATTATCTTCAAGGTTAGACACTCATAATGGGTTTCAAACCTGGTTCAGGTAAGAAAGAAATCTGGAGAAATCCGGCTATGCATGGAATTCAGAAACTTAAATCGTGCTTCAGATAAAGATAATTATCTTGTTCCACCCATGGAGCAAATATTGCAAATAGTTTTGGGTTCTGAACTTTTCTCTTTATTAGATGGATTCTCAGGCTATAATCAAGTATTAGTAGCCGAAGAAGACAAACTTAAAATGACATTTAGAACTAGGTGGGGAACTTTTGCTTACAGAAGAATTCCCTTTGGACTCATAAACGTTGGAGCAACTTTCCAAAGGGCTATGGACATAGATTTCCGCGGTCTGGTTGGCCGTAGTGTTGTAGTATACCTTGATGACATCATGATATTTTAAAAGAAAAGAGAGGAACATGCTTTCCATCTAAAGCATATTTTTGAACGCTGTAGAAAATATGGTATCTCACTAAACCCCAAGAAGTGCTCGTTTTCTATTATAGAAGGTAAGTTGTTGGGTCACATAGTTTCTAAGAAGGGGATCTCCATAGACCCAGAAAGGATTAAATCCATCGAATGAATTTCCTTACCCCATAATAAAAAGGGCATGCAGTCATTTATGGGGATAATAAACTTCGTACAAAGGTTTTTGCCATATTTTGCACAAATTGTTAGGCCTTTGCAACAAATGGTGAAGCAAAGTGTACGATTCAAATGGACTGATGTAGAGAAAAATGTGTTTAGCAAAATCAAAACAGCTGTTGCGCACGCACCCTCCCTCAGAAGTCCAGATTTTGAGAAAGATTTTATTTTGTACACTTTTGCATCTGATGATTCACTCGCAGCTGTGCTTACCCAGAAGGAAGATGGGGGAGAAGAGTTCCCCATATCATTTATGAGCACTGGTCTACAAGGGGCCAAATTGAATTACCCGACTATGGATAAACAAGCGTACACAGTGTTCAAAGCAGTGAAACAATTTAGGCCATACATACTAAAGAACTGAACAAAGGTAATCGTCCCACACCCAACAGTGAGATCTCTTTTCATACAGAAGGAGTTAGGAGAAAGAAGAGGCAACTAGGTAACAGCTCTACAGGAGTATGACCTCGAATTCAAACCAGCTTCTATAGTCAAAGGGAAAGGATGGTGCAGAGTGATGGCTGAAAGTAAAGATAATGAAGAATGGGACTGGGAAGACGAAGCTGAGTTACATATGATGGATGTATGTCCCCTGTTTACAACTCTAGACTCCTAGTATCGAGACCTTATACATTACCTTCAGACAGGGTTATTACTAGAACACTGGAATTCTAAGCAAAGAAGAGCATTACGTCTTAAATCAGCCTCCTATCAAATTGTTGAAGGAATATTATTCAGAAAGAATTATGATGGAGTTCTCCTTAGATGCTTAGAGAAAGAATATGCGAAAAGAGTAATGATAGATTTACATGATGGGCCTGCTGGAGGACATTTCTCCGAAGATACTACAGCTCATCAAATTATCAAATCCGAATACAATTGGCCCACATTGTTCAAATATGCACATGCTCATGTCAGAAAGTGCGACGTCTGCCAAATGTGTGGTGGAAGACAAGTTAAAGTGGTAGGACCATTAAAGCCTGTTATGATAACAGAACCTTTTGAGCAGTGGAAGATAGATATCATTGGAGAGATAAAGCCAAATTCTTCTTTGCAACACAAATATATTCTGACAGCAACCGACTACTTCACTCGTTGGGTTGAAGCCATTCCATTGCGTAAAGTAAATGAAGATGCGGTTATGGATTTCCCGCAAGATCATATTATGACCAAGTTTGGAGTTCCAATTTCTTTAGTTTTTGATAATGCTACTTACTTTTCCTTGATTAAATTAACTACATTTTCTCATGAAAAGGGAATTAAATTACATTACTCTGCAAATTACTATTCTCAGGGAAATGGGTTGGCTAAATCTACGAACAAGAATCTGATTAGGATTTTAAAAAAGACTGTGATAGAAAATCAGAGGAGTTGGCACTCAGCATTACCAAATGCTTTGTGGGCTAATAGGGTCACCCCCAAGACTGCTTTAGGTGTGTCCCCGTATACCCTTTTTTATGGAAAAGAGGCCATTCTACCCCCCAACATCATGCTCCCCTCTTCCATAATTGCCCAGGAATCTAGAGGATCAAATAATGAAGTTTTGCAAATGAGGATACACAATCTTTTGAAGGTAGAAGAGTCTAAATCCAAGGCCAAAGAACGTTTTAAACAACAATAGGAAGTATTAAAGAGATGGTTTGATAAACACAAAGCTGGTACAAAATAATTTGAGGTGGGAGACTTGGTTCTCAAGTGGGATCATCCCCATGATGAGAAAGGCAAACACACGAAATTCCAACAGCTATGGATAGGCCCTTTCCATATTGCTGTAAAGCTTGGCCCCTCAACCTATAAATTGCAAGATCTATAGGGGTGGGAAGAGAACTTACCAGTAAATGGTTTAGTCCTCAAACCTTATTTTTCCTGAGTTTCGTTTTGCTCTTTTGTCATGTACATAATTATTTTGTTTTGGCTATTTATTTTTTATTGGTTTTATTTTTCTGTTTTGTTGTAGTTTAGGTCTTGACCGATTTCAATAAGCAAGAGGAAAAATTTTGGTTTCCTGGAGAATTTCAGAGTTCTGGAGTAATGAAAGTCCTTTAATATAAGAATGTGTACTATTGTTTTATCTGAAAGAGGTTCTTCTAGTTTAGCAGTTTTCCTGAATGGCTATGAACACATTGAATTCCTACTCCATCCTTGTAAAGTAAACCTGGATCAAAAGGTCTGGAATACTATTTTGAGGCTCCATCCATCAAACATTTAAAACGTCCTAGGGGGTGACAGCGAAAGACCTATGGAAAGGAAGCAAGGTAAACAACATATTATATATAAATGATCCCATGTCAAGAATTGAAAGCCAAAAGGAAAATAAGAGTTGAGAACCCCTATGAAAGCATTATGCATCGAAAGGAAGTACTGAACCACATGAGTACTAAATTACCAAAGTTTCTTCTCCGTCCGTGAGCTGAAAGTTAAATATATCTCTCACACAAAAGGACACTATGGATAGAAGATCCTGAATAGAAATTTCAGAAAGAAAGGCATGCAGGAGGACTCATATGCAAAGAAAAACAATAAAAATTTAAAAGCACAAAAGTACAAAACAACATGGGAATGAGGAACAAATGAATATTGATGTTTACCATATGTTACAATCCTGTGGTTCTCAAGCTGGAAGCTACCCGAAGACAGAAGTAATAAATGAAACTCACCTCCTAGCCTCGAGAGAGTTATCTTGACGTTGAAGTATTGGTTTCCCTTCTCCTTAATCGGACTATCATCAATGATTAAAAGTACATATATTTTCCATTTGAGAAATCCATACATCTGGAAGAATTCAACATATTGGTTTTATTGTCAAACAGTCTGTTACTTAAGGAAGAAATTATCCAGAGATCTAGGTTCACCAGACCGTCGCCAATTGTTGCAGCTGCAACTATTTTCCCAATTTTTTAAAATTTTGGACCCTCCTTTTAGTTTATATTTCCTAATTTTGTTTGGATTCATGATTTCTGTCTGTTTTCTCACTACAACAAGTTGAATTATTTTGAGGACAATTGTTTTATTCGCTTTTTGAAAATTTTCTCATGTCTGAAACTGTTGGACTTTGCCTGTTTGATTGGTGATCTCTTTCTTTTGGAAGTCTTTTTCGTTGTCTTCACCGCCATTCTGGAGGTAAAGCAAGTTTTTGTCACTGCCCAGTTGAAGGTCTGTTGGAACTTAGCGTTTGGTTTTTTTTATTTTTTCGGAGGCCATTCAAACAACGCTTCGGAACCATCTTTCCTTATGGAACCTCCATTGCGGAAGCTAGACGATGAGTGTTCTGCCGGATAGTTTGGGCTTCTTTGACGTCGTGTTTTGACTTATTTTGCATTTTCGGAAGGTTTTATGACTCTGATCGGGGATGGTAGTCTGATTGCCTTCCTCCATTGTAGCTCTCGAGTAAACTAAGTATTTGTTTTGTAGTCGCTCCACCCGTTGATGTTTTGTTTGGTTTCACCGATATGTTTTTATTCACCACGGAGTTCATAGTCTTTTCATATTCCACCACTTCGGCTGCATACTTTGCTAACCTCCCGGCGCTATGTCACTCTAGTCACCAAAATGGAATCCCCACCCGATGCTTTAGTGTTTAGTCTTCCGAACACCGATAGGATTAGTGGTCCTGCGGAACTCATTGTCCGTTTGAAGCTCTCCATTGCGGATGTTCCTTGAACTATCTTCTCGATGTTTAATGTTTCAAGCTGGCGATAAGGTTTTTCCCACCTTTTGTGATTTTTTAACCTTCTTTGGGCGGCAGTGGGGTTTATGCTTCGGGTTTAAAGGTTGTGCACCGAAAGCGCAATACAGGACCTCATTTTGTTGAGCAATTTTATTATGGATGAAAAGATGTATTCCTAATTAGTTGTTAAATTGTGCAAATGGACTCAAAAGGATCTCTCAGATTATGGTGGCAAGGACACCTAACTGAAGGATAAAGCTGAGGATAGTTGACCGAAGAGTGATAAACAGAGTTTTTCTGAAACCAAATAAATACAAGGCATAACCGATGACGATAGAAGCACAGGCTCGGGAAAGGACCCATCAGTCACTAAATTAGCCTGGTTCTATGAAGTACTCATTAATCTTAATCCGAAATGTAACGTATTACGTGAATCATGAGCACTGATAAGAAAACAAAATTGGGAGACTAAACGGTTGGAGGAATCCCAAGAGTCATTCATGAGTAGCCTAACAGTTTGATTGTTCTTGTATAAATATAGGAGATTTAGATAGAAAGGGGGAATTTTTCCTAGCTAGATTAGTGAAGACATATTTTAAGAAGAACTATTTCCTTTTGCAATAGATAATTACAATTTTCCTGTTGGAGAAAGCTTGGTGGGATGTTCAAATGTTATGCTATGGATTTGTTGAAGAGGAACTATTTCATTTTCAACTTTTTGTCCATTAATTGTGAGATCGTTCTAACTCTTAGGACCTATTTTCTTGTTTGAATGATTTCTGGTTCATTTTATGAAAATTACCACCATGAGTAATGAATGTTGTTCATAAGCAATTGGCTATCTGGTTGTTTAAATATCTTTAATTGTTCATTTGTTTTGGAAGAAGTATCAGCTATCTGTAATTTCTCTTTATAATGGATGCACAAGATACATTACTCATTAATAAGTGACAATCTTGCTCCCTGGGGATAGGTTACGTAGTAAATTTTAATTTCTTGTTGTGTGTATGATTTAGATGCATGAGAGTTTAAGACGAGAGGTAATAACCTGCACATCACATTGTGAATACTCCTTGCATTCTCTATCAATCTGCATGTTAAATAGGCACTTGCATATCATACTTAAAGCAAAAAATACAAAAATATATACGGTGGACCGGGACGCAACCGGTAAAACCTTTTATTTTTGTTACTTGACCTACGGTAGCCGGACCGCAAACCGGACGGATTCCCTACACCAAATAGTCACGGGCTAGTTGGGAAGGTTGATTGGGGAGAATCCCTTACTGTTGTTGCCTACGATTTTCCAGGCCACAACATATTCTTTAGCACAAAGTTCCTTGGCCTCTTGAATTTTCTACATAGTTTCATTCACTACCTTTCATCGAGCTTCTAGTATCTTAGGATGTGTACTAGGAGTGATATTTATTTCCATATCTACGACTCGTTTGAAGAGGTTTTCATCTACCTTAGCAAGTAGGAAAAAAATTTCCTCAGAAAACATCTCTGGTATAATTACTACATCAGGAAAATTACTGCATGTAAGTGTAACAACTTCATCCAGTCATTTCATGTGGTCTTTCCCCTTTTTTTCTTTCTTCTCTGTCTCTTTGAACTTATTTTTCAATGACTCAATGGTAGTCTTAAAGTGTTTGAGTTAGCCAAATATATCACGCTCTCTTGTCTTCATTTCACTAGTAGAAAATGAGAAATTAATGAGTAAAAAAATGACTAAAATCAGGGTATAAACTACTATTTTTGAGTCGGTGACTAATAGTAGCAAATTTCCACTATCTTATAGCTAGTCGTATTTCACTAGTCATTAATAGCTTGACTTAGTAGTCATTGATTTAGTCATTGATAGATAATGATTTAGTCATTGATAGTCAATGATTTAGTCATTGATTTAGTCATTGTTTTAGTCATTGATAGTTAATGATTTAATCATTGATTTAGTCATTGATTTAGTCACTGATTTAGTCATTGATTTAGTCGCTGATTTAGTCACTGATTGCAACTATTAATGACCAAATATACGACTAAATAAACTACTAGAGGTTAACATATTAATGACTAATCTAAACATGACTAAGATATGGGAAATTAGCTACTAATAGTCGTATATATGCGAATGTAGTCACAAATTTATTATAGTGCATGAAGGAATCGAACCACCAACCTCCTGCCTATAATTAGGCAGGCGCTCTACCATTGAGCTAGCACCCTTTAAGAATTTGTTATTGCTTGACAATGATGATATTCAAACAAATTTATGATATATATCAATCTACAAACTACATAATTATTACTATTACAACTTACCAGTAACTAATGATTTATGATAAACTAATCCCTGAGAGCTATGCACAATTTTCCCTGTAAATAAAGCTAATAAAAATACTACAAATATTCTTACCAAAGAGATTTAGTGATGAGTACCTCTTCCCATTATTCATCACTATCATTCTCATAGTCCAAAGAAGAGTCCTTCATGAAAGGATTTCGAAGCCCAATGCCATCACTACATCAAAAACAAAGAGTCAGAAACAAAACTTTCCCTCTTGTCTACTGCAATATTAAGAATCCATGAGCTTCACGGTGTTTCAGATGTTCCTCATCATGGGCTATCAAAATTAAAACACAACCTGTTGCTTTGATAATTAATAAACTTAAAATTATGCAAAGTATATTCACCTTTTCTTTGAGAAGGTTCCATAATAAGCAGGTCTATGGTTGTGATCAAACTGCAAAAGATTTCTTCTCTTATTGTGGAGCCTATTTTAGCTTTAAATCAAGTGATAAACATTCTAAGAGCCACACATATTCAGAAACTTATTGCTAATGGAGACTCGACGATTATCATTTGCAAAATTAGAGACTTGACTCCCTATGCATCGTAATGTCTTGCAAAAATGATCTCTAGACCTAGAATTCAAAGAATTGCAAGTATTTTGACTTGGGGAATTGCAAGTATTGCAAGTATTTAGCATTGAATCATTTACTGTTTCAAAGGTACCATTTTGTATGGAGGAGTTATTCTTTTTGAATCATTATTCCTTGGCTATAAGCACACCTAATAGTGGATTCAATAATTAAAGATTCTTGTTGCAAATATAAAGAGAAATACCCTGCTACTACAACATTGCATCTTTAGATAAACCTTTAAAGGGTTGTATATTTGGCTTCTAGGTGATGATACCAGTTAGTTGAAAGGCAGGACAACTAGTTAAGCATGAATTAAACTTGAAAAACTTGCAAACTATTAGGTATAATAAAATATATGTCAACTCTATGTTGAGATGTACAGGATCTGAAACAACTTCCATGATGATTGGATAATAGTTCACAGAGAGAAATAACCATTGATAAGAACTGAAATTTCCTTAGAATGTATGGTCACCTAAAATAAGACTACACTAAAATTTAGATTCTAGTAAGCTTTTGAGATTGAATAAACCTATTGAAAAGGTTGGAGAGACTGGTATTCTACAGTGTTCTTATAATGCTCAGTTGCATAAAGGCATATTCTTATCAATATTTATGACTTTCAAAATGAAGGAATTTACTTGACCATGAAATGCACATTTATGATGAAGCAAAGGATATAAAAAATCATGATGAGGTTCATATTCCCCATTTGAACTGCCTATAAGAAACTATTTCTTCGTAAGGGTAATAAATCATGTCTCCATCTTGCTTGAGTGGAATTTGAAAGTGCCCTGCCCTGATTATCTGATTATGAAATATTTTTAAGTTCCAATTCTCTTCATGCCCTATGGCATGCTTACGCCTTCCACTCTGACTCCCCACGTGGGATGCATTGCTTCTTCAATGGAATATAAGAGCCTCACTAAGACCCGGGTCTCGTATTTTGGTGTGGATTTATATTTCCAAGTACAAATTTCAAGGTTCATGAAGAATTGTTCAAAACCTACCATTAGTATAGCATTATAACATAGGGTATGTTTCTAAGGGAGGATAGAGGCAGTGCAGAGCAGATGGTAAGAGTAAGAGAGGGTTTGACCTAGCTAATTTAAAGAAATTAATCCATAAATTAATATAGCCACTTGTGTGGAATGATAACTTCAGCTCTGCGGTGGCCTTTGTCAAAGAGATATTAAGTGTGACACAAAGCCTAAAGCTGGGAGGATCGTCTTTTGTTTGTAGCCCATTGGAGGATTATTTTGTTAGAGAGATAAGTGGTATGAATATGTGATGAAGTGCCACATTCTATATGTTTATGTTTGTCATTTATTTACTTCTCAGTTCAGTTATAAATGCATGAATTCAATGTATATAATTATGGATAATCAATGTCAGGACTGCATACATGGTTATGGATGTAAATTGAATAACTGGAATGTTGTAGTTTGCTTCCACTATTAAATTTTGCGGCTAGCCAATAAATTTTGAATCATTAGAGTCTTTTTTTTTTACTTGTTATTGTGCTTACATAGGTGTTGGCACTGTTGGGTCATTTCTTTTTTGATCTTTTAGGACATCTTAAATTTGTGAAGAGATGAAATTACTTGTTGATAAGTACTTATTGAATCAAATTGTTTTCAATGGTTGTAATTTCTTTCCAAGTTAAACTACCCTTCTAAAGAATCAAGTAATTTTATTTGACCTAAAATAGTTTCAAGCATATTGCCTAAAGGACTGTTGCCTAAGAGGAGGAAGTTTTCACACTAGGATCTTAGATAAATCCCTGTTTCTGTTATGAACCACCTTGGATCATATCAGTTTCATACCCACAATGTGTTTTTGTTGTCATCTCTAACTAAATCTTCATCCTTTACATCATTTTGAGAGTCAACAACATGCATGCCAAAGGATACATTATAGTTATCACATTCTGATTCAGCATCAGTTCTTAGATTTCCAAAATTATGCCTCATTCGCAATTTTGCATTTTCATGTTCTAAACAAGCACAACGCTCCTTTAATGTATGTACTTCATTTGATAATTTCAAACAATGAGCCTTCTCCTTCATCAAGTTTAGTTCAAGCTCTTGAGCATGCTCTTCCATCATCTGGTACATAAACACAAGCACAATATTGAAAAAAGCATCAAATCTGAAATCCAAAACATGATGTGATGCAAAATTCAAAAGGGTTTGCATTATGAACATTACCCACTGATATGATCTATAATTATTAAACCATGTACAAAATAAACTTTTAGAAAGGATTTCAGCATGAATTGCTAGCTCCAGAATATGGGAAGCCACTATTACTTACTATGTCAGTCTTTTCCTCAAGACTAAACCATGCTAAGTTATAAGTGATATCTTATCAACTCACAGACCATTCATAATACTCTAGAGTCTATAAAAAATAATGAAAGAAGATTAGTGATGACAAACCAGTCTAGACTTATTCTATTGTACAGGTAAAAGACTAGCACACATGTTAATCTCCATTATGAAAAAATTATAAGGTCACTGTTCCAAGATGTTAAAATTATAAATTCAGCTTCCTAACAGTATCCACAAGTTTGCATATAATCCAATAGAATTAATCAAGTATTTTTATAGAATATATCACTTCCTAAAACACATTGATGAACTACATTTCAAAGGACAATAAAGTTAAATAGTACACTGCCTTGACTATAAAAACAGACAGGAAACCCAAGTCAGAGAAAATACAACAAAACCAGCTATGCATCAAAAGCCACTGGCAAGTCTAAATAACAGTAACAGAGATAGTAAAAAAGGGATCTAAAAGTGTACCTTGACTTCCACTCCATGGTCCTTCAGCACAATGGCTAATGCTTATTTATATATTTCCATATGTCGTTCATGGATTTCAAGCTCTTTAAGATTTAATGCATATTCAATCTCAATGGCTATCCTCTCTTTGAGCTCCTCTTCAGTGAACACTAAATCTGAAGACGGATCCCTATTAATTGATTTCTCTTCCACTTTACCACTCACAATCTTAGATGAAAGGATACCAGATGAACTCCTGTCCTTAGCCAAAGCTATGTCCATAAAAAGGCCTCATTAGAAGCCACAAAATAGGTAACTAGCAATGAAAAATTGTCTAAGAAAGAAACTCTTAAATTTTCTAATTGACAACTTAGTTGCACTTCAAAGAAATACATTATAAGTAAGAGAAGCCTCACCAATGGAATCTTCACTCTTTACTTTCTCGTCCTTTTCTGTCTTGATGAGCAAACTTTGGGCATTTAAATGTTCCTTAATACGGCCATATTGCAAGAAGTTGAACACAACAGTGAGACACAAATCACACTAAAGCTAGAAGCATGAAGAAAATTTCAATAAAATAATAGTATTTGCACAAATGACCAAGGAATAGGTCAATGGGACTAGAAAGTGCAATCAGTCAACCATGGAACCCACAAAGTGCTTTCATGAAAAATCAATAATATTTCATTTTGAATCATAGATATTAAAAATATGATTTTCTTGACTGCATTACTAGTATCACACATTGTTTAATACAAATGTATGCACATCTCAGAATTTTGATTCACATTCACAAATATGTGTAAGGCTTAAGTATGATCCCTCTAGTCTTGTGCATTAAGATGTGGATATAAATGCAAGAAACAAATAAGAGGTCCATTTAAGAATAAGAGAAACAACATTTTCCATTTGGTTCAATCTTTTTGTCCATGCCTATGAATGTTGAAGGTGTTTCTCTCTATCAATTCAAGCAAGTCTGATTATAAGTCATCCAGGAGTTCCTTTATATGCCTAGTTAGTGAGAAAACCATGAGGGCTAAAATTTTCCAATAATAAGCTGCAGCATATAATTGATAAGAACATGTAAATCAATTACTGATATTCCAACTTCTAAGATAAAGGGATTGCCTGTAGTTAGATAGATTCTTGATTTTCTATGCTTATTTTTTCGATTCTTACTCTTACAGGTCTGTGTTGTATAGTGTCTAGCAGCATACAGCATGCCAATAAAGGATAAGAAAGAAATGCACTGAGCAAGGAAGCACAAGTACCCATGTAATGGTTACACCAGTGACAAGAATGGAGTTTATGTTACATGTCCTCCTAAGATGGGCACATTGTTATAGGAATAAAATAAATATTTTATATAAAGATAAAGTATTCTCCATATCCTGATAATGGTGCAGTACACAGTACAAAGCTGTGGCCATAGTTGAAAAAAACATATCTTGCACACATACAATGCAATCCACAAATTCAAAGCTCAGTCCACGCAGAAAAAATCAATTGTCTTTTTTTCTCTTTTTGAGTTTTACTTTTGTTTGTGGGTATGGTTGGTCATAACCATTCAGAACAATCCCCAGCAAAAGGTCCATTACTGGGAAGGTCCTAGAAGTACCAGGGCACATACTGCAGCAGTTTGCATAAAATGGGGCCCTTTAGGGATCACTCTTCTAGAAAAACTACGCTACAGTTACCCAAACCCAGGTACCCGACATATTGCAGTAAGAACTGTAAATAAGATACAATATCCTTCATATTTCCATAATGGTACATCACATAGTACAAAAACATGGCTGTAGTTGAACAATCATACCTTGCACAAGGAAAATGCAATCCACAAGTTAAAATTTCCGTCCACTCAGGGAAAAACTCAAGTGTCTTTTTTTTTCCTTTTAACTGTTGATTATTTATGGCGGTATGGGTGGAAATCCCCAATCAGAACATTTCTTAATGAAAGGTTTATGAATGTTGAAGTCCTAGATGTCCCTAGGAACATACTGTAGCAGTTTGTGTAAAAATGGAAGCGTATCCCTTTTCTAAAGAACCCTCCCTATAAGTAAATAAACACAGGTAATTGTGGTATTCAAATAAGAACTGTAAAGACATAAAGTAGGCCTTTCCCTTTTGTATAGTGCTTGCATTGCTTCTTAAAAAGCCTACAACAATCTGAATAAAGAACATGCAAATATAACGTTTGCAATTTGAGCTTAGAGGGGATTTTAGCCATCATTTCTTGTTGGTACCAAAATTGGTGAAAAAGGGGAAGGAGAGTTATCTTATGAACTATATTTCCATGCATGTTTATGCAATTGCATATGAAATTGATATTAATAGTTGTTGGGTTTGTTAGAAGAGAAAAGTTAGCCTATAGTTGAGAATCCCTAAAGTCCCAATAGTGAGATTTCTTGGTTGGCTTATGCTGAAGCACTGAAAGGAATTGGGATAACTTGAGGGACCTACTTGCAGAGAAGTGGATCCCATTCCCAGTGTTGTGCACAATGAGGGGGGAGTGTGTTATTTGATAGGGATAGTAGTAGAGAGTGTTTTGGCACCAAAGAGTTTTCTGAGTTGTGGGTTGAGCAAAAGACACTAGGATCTTCACCATTGTGAAATGATAGCCTCAACTTGAATGTGGCCTTTTCCATAAAAATATTTAAGTGTGATATATTTCCCCAAGGTTAGGAGGACTATCCTTCATTTGCAACCACTTGAAGGAATATTTCCATAAAGATAATTGTTTCGAATGTCTTGAAATGCCATGTTTTATAGTTATGTTATGCATTTGATTATTTTGAAAATTTTCACTTGTGTGTGTGTGAAATTAAATTATCATAATTATTGATGTATGCATGGTAGATCTTCATCTGTGTTATAATATCGAAAAATAAATAATTAAGGTTGTTGTAGTTTCCTTTTTCTATTAGTATCTACACTTAACTATTAAAAATGATATTGGTATCAGATGACAAATTCTACTGTAGAATTAAGGTACCACATAGGCTTTACAATGGGTAGAGGTTATTGGGTACATGGCAAGAATAGTTTGTTGATGATCCTATTATTTATGAATCACTCCTATGTTCTCAATCATAATCTATCTACGTGAGAAACCTATACAACAACTCTTTAAAATAGATAACCCAAACTTACTACCTGGTACCTAATATTATACAATGACTAACATAAGTCCAATCCATCATTGGACTATGATGTATTACTCTAATCATATTTCCTACATCCCCCTTAGTACAAACATAGTCCAATATGTGGTAGAGAGAAGATTTTTGCAGTTGAAAATAGTGTCTATATCTGAGGTAGGTAGGCTGACATTTTTAGCCAACATTGACTCTCATTCAGTTGTAGAGTCAATGGTCAAACATGTTAACATATATGCCTTTTTTTGTTAGACTATTTGAAATGGTTAACATATAAAAAATAAACATATGCTTGTTTTGAAGCAAACATGGTTGTGAGTCTGACTCTGAAACAACAAGGGCTGGAAAATGCATTTTGTATTGAATTGGAGCCTTCAAGGGAAAAAACTAATTTTGGTATATATCCGCATGAAAATCCTTTCTGAAAACATAGATATGCAGGAAATATATCTAACCAATGGCAAAGTCAGCATAAGACCCAGCTCATATATAGTATATGACGTTTGACTCCAATCATTTTGCAATATGCATTTATTATAACATGTGTACATACCAAAAACTCATGAGTTCTTTCTACATATCCAAGAAATTGCAAGGGAAGGGAAGAAATTACCATTGGAATAATGATAAGAAACTTCAGAGATCTTACAATGCATTGATGCACCTCCTAGATCCTCTGCAGATATTTCTTCTCCAGTTGCAGCCTACCACAAGTATTACTCTTTAAGATGAACATAAGTTAAAACCCAATAGAAATGCATCACATTACAAGAATTGATAAATCATATAATTCTTGTATAACAAAAAATGTGAACATCAGATGATATAGTGAATTTAGACAAACCTTGACAAGAGGAGGTCCAGCTAAAAAAATAGTGTCATTTCCTTTGACAAGAACACTTTCATCTGCCATTGCAGAAATATAAGCTCCTCTAGCAATGAAAGAACCTCATACCAAAGCAAGCTGTGGAATTCCCACAGCTGACATCAGTGACTGATTGTAAAATATTCTTCCAAAATTCTCTTTGTCGGGAAAGACTTCTACTTGTCTTGGAAGATTAGCACCAGCACTGTCAACAAGATATATGCAAGGTAGATTGCACTGTGCAGCAATTTCTTGTGCACAAAGATGCTTCTGAACAATAATAGGATAATAAGTCCCACCTTTGACAATAGGGTCATTGGCTACAAACAAACACAACTGTCTAATAACTGGCCCTATTCCTGTCACAATTCCTCTAGAGGGTAAGGGCTCCTCATACAATTCATGTCCTGCAAGCTTTATAATGTGGTTGTGTTAGTAATGGAACCTTTTCCTTCAAACCCAAGTGTCTTTGAACTGATTACAAAATTTTTGAAACAAAATGACCACTTTCCAACAAACCAATGAACCTAGCATCAAATATTCTTGACATGAAACTTCTTGAAAAGAATGTGTTTGTGCTCTATGTCAAAATCCTTCAAAATTCCATAAAACAAAACTAGAGTCTAGAAGAGAAATACCTGTACTGAATGATGGTTTCAATGTGAAAATATGTTTAATAGAAAATGGCCTAGAAACAAAAGAAAGAAAGTCCAAAAGATTTCAAAGCTGCACTTTCCATTTAGGCGGTTGTATAGACAATTAAATCCAACAGTTGTGAAACTTATGAGGGCCAAGAACCAAGGGATTTCAGCTAAAGTTTTCCCTCTCTTAAGGATTGGTCTCTCCAAGACAGGAATGGCTTAATAGTTTCTGAAGCTTACAAAATACTCTAGCCACTGAAATCCATTTTGATATCAAAAGTTTCACAAGCTTACAAAATACTCTTGTGAATCTCAAGGTTGAATTGAATATCCAGAGTTACAGTATTTGATATGTTACTCATTTATGTCAATTCAAAATATGGATCCTTAAGTTTCATCAAGCAACATTTAGATGGGTATTTACTAATATCCATATTCAATGTAGCCTTAGACACACATACACATGGATTACCTCCACCCCATCCTGGGATTATGGATCAAATCATCCTCACCCAAGCCGTATAATGCATCTCTTATCGGAGCCAAAATTTTCAAAATAAATTAAAAAAAAGAGGGAATTCAACAGTACCAATGATTTTTTAAATCTAAAAAATACAGAGTACAAAAGAGTTTCTATAGTTTCGTAGAGCAAATTCAAAGAAAAAAAATTCAAAAAATATGAATGAAAGACAACCTTCCACAACCATTATCCCCATTAAAAAAAACACACTAATAAACAAAAGTAAACCATACACTATAGCCATTGGCAATCGCCCAAAACCCAAATATAATTCAGCCAAAAAATGGATGCTTCAAACAATCCTTATGGACGAACAAAAATAAAAATGTACACGATATTGAGGATTGCTTACAAAGTGAATAAAATGACCATTATTCCTCACCTATTCACCATACATTTCTGCACCCTGAGAGCTTTAGTAATCCTAATGATAGAGGGTCCATAAATTATACAGTACACAAACTTTAGTACTAATCAAGAAGAATATTCTAAGCACTTCCTCCATATACCCACATAATTAATTCCCCTCAATCAATGTAGCCATGATTGGAACCATGCCTTAGGATCTTAAATGAAAATGTGGGGATTGATCATTTTTTCATCAATTCATTGATTCATGCTGAATAAAAATGAGGTCAGGAGATTTAAAAGTTTTTGAATAACACGTACCACCTAACCTCCCTCAAAATGCACCCACACTTAGATTCAGACACTGAATTCAAATGAAGTGATCTCGACCATACTTTCAGAACAAGGGAATGATGTGGAAATGATTATGAACGTTGTAATTAGGTTTCTGTTTGAAATTTTGAATTTGACAAGACTTTACATTTAGGGAGATTCCATAGCTATTTTTGGATTTTGCAATTGGATTATGCGAGAGCAAACCCATAGTTTCATATGCCCCTCTAATATTTTGACAGGTTTGTCCTATGTGTAAATTTGAAATATGCATATGTCAACAAGAAGTATGGATGACGGATCAGGGGCATTATTATACACCATTTAATGTATTATTTGCAACGTTGAGGTCTATATTGAACCCAGGTTTAGATGGTTATGTGCTATACACAGTCTGTATTCAATTTAGCTAGCTGCCAACCCTAAGGTGTATATAGGACTGAATGGTATAATGTGCTAGTGTATTTAATTAATATGCTCAATACACCATCTGCATTTATCCAGCCCTGCAATGTGGAGGTTTATGTCATCCTCGGGATTAGATGGATTCAATCTTGCTGTGAAAACTTGAGGTTTATATCAAACCTAGCTTTATATAGGTATGTGCTAGAGTCCATATTCAATGCATCTAATATACTGTCTAGATTATATCTAGCTCAGCAATCTTCAAATTTTCCATACACCCAATACAAGGTCTAGGTATGTCCATATGCCCATATTCAATACATGTCTAGGTATGTGCTAATGTCCATATTCAATACACCCAATATATGGTCTAGATTCAATCTTTCTCTGTAGCCTCGAGGTGTATATCAAACTGGGGTTTAGAAAGGTATGTTCTAGGGTCCAGTATTTAGTCTAGATTCAATCTATCTCTTCAACCTTGGGTTTATATCAAACCTGCACTTATATTGTAGCATCCCCAACCCTCTGACAAGCGAAGAGGACACTACCATGGCATTAACATCCGGGCAACCAGCCCCATGAACATGTATGTTCATAATAATTGAATAAAATGCATTGAAGTATAACATGCACAGATACATAATTATTTATCATACATAGTGGAAGAAAACATACATTCATTCATTCAACATGTTCATCATAATTTATTAACAGTAAATATAATTACAGGAGTAAAATAGACAAGATTACTTATCTTATAAAGAACTCGTCCTGCAACCAGCTACATCGCTGCAACATTCCACCCAACCATAGGCTAGCATGCTCCTTAATATCTTAGTAATGCTGCCACCCCTGAGCTGGGCATGATTCCCAAAAGGAATAAAAAACAAGAAGGCTTACCCATAGCCAAGGATACACAAAACACAGCCAAGCCAACGCAGTTGGGTTTATTAGACCCTCAACAAGATAGCCAAGCCAACATGGTCAGGTTTATCAAGCTATCAAGGAGCTGGGAAAGGCTAAGTGCTAAGATAGTGAGCCCATTATAGAGCTAGGAACACCTACACTAGAACTAGCCTGACTTCTAACACACCCACACACACCCAACACAAGGAATCAGTCCCTTCTCTGCTACATAGTCCCTCTGGCCCTGACTTCCCTTCCGGTGCTATTCAAGGGTTGTGGAGAAGAAAGCTATCCCTCTAGCTCTGTCTGTGTGGTTTCCAAACACACCAAGTTTATCAAGCAAACCAAGCCCTCATCCCTACTCCCAACATAGTCCGAAGACCAACCATTACACGCATGCAATCAACCAGCAGTCCCAGCTTAGACAGGGAAAACGACTCCTGATTCGGTCTTGGCCATATCATGACCAAAATGACTCCCAAGAAAATTACAGAAGTCCCAAAATGTATCAGAAAGCACAGCTCACAACGTGGGGAAAACAACAGCCCGTCCTGGACAACGAAGCCATCGGGAAGACTTACACAGATTGCAATGGGGAAGGAAAATCTGCCTCCCAACCTGTGCATGAGAGAAATTTACACCAAACCCTAGAATTCAGATTCAAAACACACTAGATACCACTCCATGGAAAACGTGAATGACAGTCGAAAATGGCTCCCTCTCCTGGCTACGTGAGGCCAAAATAGAAAAAAAATCCTCTTTGTGAGACACAGGACATTTTTCCTTGCGTGAGGATGAACTGACAATGGAGAGATGGGCATAGTGGAGAGAATGGAGAGTCCACCTGCATGAGGAAAAATGATAGTGAATTCCAATCCGCGCATGAGGATGAGCCCGAATGGAAGGAATCCATAGTGGTTTTCCTGCCTATGTGAGGGTCAACCTACTGGTGGAGTGTGCATGTGGGAAAGGACTGACAGTCCTACCACACTACACTCCCCAGCCATAACTGCCCCAACTAACAGCATAAATTTTAATGGTTGTAGTTGGATAATACAAGGGAAGGTGAGCAAGTTAAAAGGGATTAATAGCTAACACATGGCTTTTCCCCATAGGTTCAAAGTTTAATAATCCCCCCCCTTATCCTTGGGAAAAATCATGCCCTTTTCAATATGGTTGTAGTGAGCATAGATGGTTGGGTTTCTTTAATTAAATATGCATATTTACATGATGAAAAACTTAATATATGATGTGTGCCACGATATACCCTCGGCAACAATTTCGCTTGTCGAAACATAACACAACTAAATCGATGGTGAGATTTTGCCTTTAGCTCCACACCACGATTCATTACAATATATACATCATGTACATTTAATGCAATGGGGTCAAAAACAGGGTGTTACATATATGTCTTTGTAGTTGTGTTTATATTCATTCAACCCAATACACCATCCAGGCACAATACAGCTTGGCAACTTCAAGTTGTATATGAGACCAGGGTTTAGATGGGCATGTGCTCATATCCATCTTCAGTATACCATCTACATTTAGTGTACTATTTCATGGACATGCCCATATGAAAAGTTTATGGATCACCTCAATCCCCCACCTTCACCCTGCTTCTCTCAATTAAAGATGCAGATTTGGAACTTTTTCACTACAACTTTACCATATTCCAAATTAAGCAGTTTTAGGACTCTCTTAGGCCTGTTGTTTTTTCGTCAATGTTTTGTGTATCCATAGAGACTAGTTATAAATGTATTTTTTGAGATCTAATAACTTTGTTATTATATCATAAGCATTACATGATATTAGGATCACCTAATAATGGAAATCGCTAAGGTCACCTGATCTATGTTATCTTGTTTACTTGTGAGCTTTACTTATCCTGTTACAATTTGTGATAAATTATAAATTTCTAACCAATTTTGATTAAATTTGTGCACTCATGAAGAATATTTAGGGGAATCCTCAACAACCTATTGTTTTACATTAATTCCTTGACAAATTATCTGAAATTTCCATAGTTTGAATTTTTGAAACAAAGTAGTGTCTGAAATTTCTGAGATATCAAAGATTGAATCTCCAATGTTTCCCTGATTTTTTGGATGCCTGTTATCGTATTGAGAAAACCTGACGTGAAAAAAAAACCCAAATAGAACAATAATAGCAATACTGAATTTCTAGCAGCAACACTTTAATACCCAATGTGTGAGATAAAAATTACAGTGCAAAGAGATAGAGTAGGATCGCAGACAATGCACAAGCATTTAAGTGGAGAAACTCCACCACCAATGAAATTCAGTTTTATTAGAGAATATTAATGGTTACAGAGTTTATTATCTCAGGTTTATTGTCAATCTGTATGTTGTCGCTGCGTATAGACTGATGTGAATCTCCTTCAGAAAGCCTAGGAGGTCTATCTCTCCTTATCTCTTTTTTTGTCAACATGGGTTGGCTACAACAGCTAGTTGTGAACCTTTCAATCTTCTTGTCTCTTCTGCTCTATTTTGGCTTCCTACATCTCTTGCTATGAACCCTTCCTCTGCCTCCTTTTTGTATGCGGGTTTCCTCCTTTGTCGCAAAACTGTTCTCCAACTGCAGGTTTCTTGGGAAGGTGGTTCTTTCCATATGGTGTTCTTCCCCTCTTTTTCCAATACACTATGGATCAGACCTCCATATTTTGGGGTTTTTGTTCTTACAAAAATGGTAAAACCCTATTGAGCCAGAAAACACTTCTATTCCACATTCTACCTATTTGTTTATAGGTAAACTATTGTTTGAACACTTTGCGTCTAGAGCATGATCACCTTGTGGCTCCACTACTTTCACTCCAAGTTGCTTACTTGTATTGACTAACCTCTTCACCTCATTTTCTGCCTTATGCTTTCCTTTATAATCGTTGATCAGGTATGGTTTTAATGTTTCTATCCCTGAGCATCATGCACTCATGTTCTCTTCGAAGAAAATTGACATCTCAGTACCACAATTAGGGACTAACAAAAACTACTTCACAAATATTGAGGGGCACCACATCACATTCAAACTTGTGAATGTAATTGGCTGAAATGTAAAACTTGAATTTGCATTGATGGGTGATTTGCATTCGAACATCCTTTTGAATCCATACCAATGGGTTAGGTTCAGGGTGTTTATCAATTTGAATCCCCAGTTGGTAGGGTTCAGGTTGTTTATCAATTTGCATCCCCAAATTCTGGACCAATGCCTCAGAAATGATGTTATTTTGGCTTCCCAAGTTAACAATGGAATTCACCACAGATTTCCTGATTTGAATCCTCACATGGAAAAGTTTCTCTTGTCCTTTCGTGCTTGCCTTATCCTTTCTTGCTTGTTGTGTCTTTGTTGGAGGTTGAGAGTAAACCATGAGGGTTAACCTCTCATCTACTTCATCTCCTCCTTCAATATGTTGTCCTTCCCTTTGGCTTAGCAAGGATCTTTGTTTCTTTGATTTAACTCCTGCTGAAGCTTCCAAAATTATTCTTCCCACTAATCTTTGTTGCAAGAATTGCAATGAGGCCTACTGCTGCCCTTTGACTGCATAGTGTTGGCAGTATTCTTTCTTCCATCTTTTCATTGTGGGGTTTCTTTCTCAGGGTTCCCATTTCTAGATGTCATTCTAGCTTATGTTCCCTAACCTCAAAGAATAAGGCCTTTTTGCTAGCATCATTGATTTCAAATAAACTAAGTTCTCTTCGAGTATGGAAGTGAAGGTCTCCAAGATACTCCATCAGGACCCCCTCATTTTCTTATGAAATATAATAATATTCAAAAGAATGGCTTGCCATAGGAATTCAGATATACAGTCTTGGAAATTCTATCTTTGTGTTTGTCTGAAACAATGCCATTTGATCTGTTGTTCTTCCTCATATCCAATAGGATAGAATCAGATATGTTACCTTCTAGACCTACACTTGCAAATATTCAATTCTAACAGTAAAGATGCAAACATAGGGAAACTTGAAATTCCACCTATTGTCACCTTAGTGGATAGTGCTCTCACGCTAGTCCATCTCTCTTATGGAACAAGGGAGATTCCCTGATTAGATTATTAAGTATGTCCTCAAAACCTTAAAACAATATCAGACTTATCAATACAAGGGTTTATGATATGCAATAGATCTATGGTGCTGAATTCAAGTAGATTAGTGCCTTATTCTTGGGCTTATAGAGTCAAAACTCTTCAATATCTTGGTGATCATAGAACATATCAACCATCAAACATGCTATGAACAATTACACACATAGGGAATTTCTCCTTCAAATCAGCTTATTATTAACTTAATCAAAGCTTACATTTTCTAGGGCTAAACTCTTATCCATAAAAAATGGCTCCCTTTAAATATATGAAATAAGCTAGAGATTATCCAAATGTAGGAAGAAGTGAGAAATAATTCCCAAACTATGCATAGAACATAATCTTATCTGGGTATGCAACCTCATAGCATTGGTTGTCTGCGAAAACCTTAAATATTCAAGGGAATTTGACGGAAGAGTGAACTTCCTTTGTAAATCTTCCGAATCATAGTGTTATCACATTATCCAAAGATGAAGGTCAAATCGAATGGACAAAGAATAGTAGTATAGGGGATTACATCGTCAAGTTAGGTTATGCATCCAGAATTGAAGAAGATTTGGTGGAAGAAAGAGTTTGGTTGTGGAGAGCTATGGAAATTGGCATGCCTTTTTAAAACTAAAACTATTTTATGACTCACTTTAGTAGAAAAAACTCTAACATGGGATAATGGCCAGCAGAGAAATTAGGAAGGGCTTGATAGGTGAATTCTTTGTAAGACTAGTGCTAAGTCTGTAGACCATTTTTTGTGAACTACACATTTTCTTTGATTTTTTGGAAGGAGGTTACCCAAGATCTAGTGGGTTTAACCAAATGGAACAAGATGTCTCTGGTTCACTGTCTCCTAGACTGGCTAACAGATAAAGGCAGTTACTAACTTCTATTTACTTCCTTCTCTGTTCATATATAGAATTTGGTGAACCAGGGGCTCGATGGCCTTCCATTATTTGACCTTTACCCCTATCCAGATAGCCCACAGGATCAAATTGGAAATGGATACCAAAAGGGTCATCCCAAAAAAACAACTTGACAGAATCTTATTGATGCCAGGTATAGATCATGAAAAAACTTGGGTATTTTTTAATGGAACAAGTCAAAGGATCCCAGGTATATGTGATGTTGGGGCTGTCCTTTTGCTTAGATTCAAAACATTATTTTCATTTAAAGTGCACTGCTGGGAAATAAAATAGGGCAGAACTTTATGCTTTATGGGTTTTGTTAAAAGCTGTAAAGGAGAGAGATTTGGAGCACTTCCAAGTCTTTGGTGACTCAAAACTCATGAGTCGTGAGAGATTGGGAAAATCAACAGTGGAACATTGGAAACCTAGGTCTAAATGCTATTATGAATCAAGTGAAGGAGGTAACTGCACGCCATGTTGG
Source organism: Pseudotsuga menziesii (assembly GCA_001517045.1). Classification (NCBI taxonomy): domain Eukaryota; kingdom Viridiplantae; phylum Streptophyta; class Pinopsida; order Pinales; family Pinaceae; genus Pseudotsuga; species Pseudotsuga menziesii. The sequence goes on from LPNX010348334.1 coordinate 484,967, forward strand.
TGACAAGGAATATGGTGAACTGCACACCAAAGTCAAGAATGACAAAAGTGGCATTTTGCCAAAATTTTCAACTGGCAAAGATAATTCAAAGAAACTTCCAAGCAATTCACCAACAAAGATAATTCAGAGAAAAGTGAATGTAGCACTTTTCTTGCTGGTGCAATTCTCTGAATGTAGCATTTTCTCACTGGCGCAATTCCTCTTGAACTTGGAAATTTGAAAGTTCAAAATAATAGAAATTTCCAAGTTTCCATAGAACTAAAGAAGTGTGTCATAAATGAGTAAGTCACTTGATGATGTGAGAAAATGAGACCTACTTGAACCCTGGCCGTATTTGTCCCTTGTTGAGGTTGCCATACTGATCTATTGTAGCATAGCTTGTGTTGAATTTTAATGCAGTCTTGCACCTCATAAGCCCATTATAGATTCATCAACATCGCACTTATATATTTAAGTTAGCCAAATTTTTGCATCAAATTTTATCTTTCATTAATTTAGGTTATCATTTACTACAAGGATGCACAAGGATAATTCTAGATTTATAGAAATCCTCTAGTACATATTTGTAACAAACTTTCACCCCTTCATGATATGCAGTCCCCAAAGAGATGAAATTCCCTTGCAAGATTGTTAGGCATTAGCTAGCTGTTGGTTGTTCTTGGTTTCTTCTTATTTTCTGAATCCTTGTTTTTAGAATTCTTATTTTCATTATAGAAATGAGGTTCTTTGCACTACATTCACTCTATTTATCTTCTGAATTTTTTATTTTAAAAGAGAACATTTTTGAAAATGATGTTTTAAATGCATGGTTAACATATCTTTATAGTTTTCAACTACAAATGGAACATTGGAACATGCTTACTCGTGGTACATGGTCATTTAAAAACGGTACACAACTATTCAGTTGTGCCCATAATTATACTGTACTGGTTGTTACATGGAATTTCATCACAGTAAGCCATAGGAAATTATACCTTAGGGTGATGTATTAAGTTGGAGAGCATTCTGAACACAGCATGATCATGGTGAAGTCCAGAAAGGTTATAGCACAAAATAATTTGTGGAAATAGTTAGCTCTAGTTATATGTGTGTATATTTTCTACCTTGATTGGTGAGAAATTTGCTCAGGATTTTAATGTGTGTGTGTGTGTGTGTGTGTGATGTCTTACAAGTATTTACTACATTTCAAGGTAATAGAAATCTTGCTAGGTTATGAAATACGCCAAACTTATGTCTGAGAGGTTCCCAGACACTAGAATATAGATAGGCATCTTCTGGTAACTATATGGTAAAGGAGGGGTGTTTCATATAACTTATCTTTCAGTATATAAGCATTAGTGTTGACCATATAGTGCCAACCATTGGAGGAGAGGCATGGTGAGAAGTTAGGCCAGCAATACAATTTTCCTATAGGTGCAACAATGTGCAGGCAATGTTGGATTTAGTCATATCATACCCTATTTGGTTGGTAGGCATGCATACATGCCAACACTATAATTATCACTCTCTTATTTTCTCTTGTGTTTTCAGTCTGAAATAGGTCCTAACATAATAGAACTTAGAAGACTACATTGCATGCATTTTGCTACATTGTTGTGAAACTTGCATCTCATTCTTGTCAATCCAGGGAAAATATGTCACAAAAATACTCTTGGAATCATATGGGAAATAGGAATGCTTGTCTAAAGAAATTTACAGCATATAACTTTTCACTTGCATCTTTGGATCACATCAGTGTGTATGACCTTTAAATAAGTATAGTCTAGTATTTTATCCTACGTTTGGATTGTTTTTTACCATCTATTCCTCTTCAAGATTCATGTTGTGTACGTATATTTAAAACATTTTAATCCAATCAAGAGGCGAACTTCCATACCAGTTTCTAAGGAATTCATATAAAAGATGCAGAAATCAAACTGCAGCTGTTGACATTAAAAACATACAAAATAATGATATTTGCTAACATAGAATTTGGTGAAAAAAACTCCTTAAACTTGGAATTTTGAAATACATGACTCCTTATGCTAAGATGACAATACCCAAAAATCATACACAATTATGGGGGAAAACCATCATTACCATTTAAATAAGAGAAAGAAAACTATATAAAAATCCATTTTAATTGAACTGGTCTGCAAACACTTTAATGATTGAAAAAATAATCTACGTTCACTACAGAATCTTATAGAAGCATTGGTTAAACTTACATATCAGGATTCTGGGAAATATTTTCAATAAAGTCTGCTTTCTGTGGATACAATGAACCAATAATTCTTTCGACCACAACATGTGTGCCCACATTGAAGTAAGGCTCGTATGATGTAATGTTGCACAACCCTCTCCAGCCATTTGATGGTTGTCCATTATGTTCACCACCTACATTAGGTAGAGCAGATGGAACTACTCTACATAAAGTTCCATGCATCATTTACCACTTTGCAAGATGTAATTTCCTAATAATGTAGCCCATAGAGTTGCGAAAAATCATAATTATTCACCTATAGTGAACTCAACAAATAACAGTTCATCATGTCAGAGTAGAATGTTAGCAGTAAACTGTTTCGGTGAAAAACCATTACAATACAGTCCATGGAAAATCAGAGATTCCTGAGGAGATAATGTTAATTTTCACCCCATGTATGTGACACAATGTCCCTAAGGTAAAAATGGAAAAAAGACTAAGATTATTCAAGCTCTAGATGTAACCATAAGAATAGTAGGAATAGGTCATATTACACCTCAAAATGCATGCACATGCATTTAGAGGCATTATTTCCAGCAATGCAAATTTGTGTGAGCTTGCTGGCCTACCTCAGCAGCTAAGGAAGCACATTAGGGACTGTTTTGACATTTTATTGTGCATACTTTCCAGACAGATTTTGAGCAACATTTGGAAAAATCAGATCCTACAGATTTTGATGTATAGGGATACGAATGAACGAATTATGTAGACATGTTGTCCCTATTACAGAAGTCATTTGAAGACCAGCCTGTGCAGAGAAGCAATGAAGCTTTTTTAGGTGAGCTAATTTCAGGATTTGGCTGCAACCTGGATATCTGCAAATCAATAATAGTGAGAGCTCATCCTCTTGGAATAAGAGTGATAATGGATTTTGTGTAGGGTGCATGTCAACATCTACAATCCCAAAGTTCAATTTGGAAAACTGCCCTATTGTATTCAAGATGAGGCTGCAATACAAGAGGTTTTTCAGGCAGCTTGCAGTGAAACTTTGCTAGGGTATTGCCCGCTTCTGCTCCATTTTATAACTATATTTGAATCTCCATCGACCAAATCCAACCACAAACTATGTAGGTTTGCTAATGAAACTAATTAGTCCAAATAAAAGCATGAAATTGCATCATTGAATAAAATGGGGCACACTGACTATTATTTCATCACCTATATTCCTCTAGTTTAGATGGACATTTGTGCTCCTCTTGTATGGAAAGAGGCAAAAAGTGATGGAAAAAGTAATCCCCCCAGTCGAGAATTGTGCCTTTCTGCACACCAATTCGACTGCCATATCCAACACAAGTTAGAGGATCATTTGCGTTCTTCTGCTTCTCCTCTAATGGAAGATCAAAGAAATCTCTCGATAACTCATGTCTAGCCATGAGAAGATCTGGAGAAACTCCATGATTTATCATTTGGAAGCATCCCCAGTCTCTACATGCATCTGAGATTTCCTCCATGGTCTTTCTCCGTCGTTCATCACAGAGACCAGAGATATCTATGATGGGTATCTCCTCTTCCACAAGCTTCTGTTCTAAGGGTTTCTCGTCATCATGTCTCATGTATCTCGAAGGCACACAATTGATGCCGCTCTCTACAAGACACTAGACACTCTATATTGGTTTAGGCCATTCCATTGGAAAACAACCTGAAAAAAGCTATCCACTGCTAAATTAAGACAATTGCTAGCAAATTTCTCATACAGTTTTCACTTCCTAGCCATCAAAGCATATATAATGTGTATATACCTTAACCTTCATGGGAAAAAAAATTAGGACATTTATCCAAATAAACACAAACAATGTGTAAAGAGTTGAAGCTATCGAGGAAGAAATCCACTCAAGAAAACAAATTTATATTTATATTTTTTTTAACACAAAGAGTTAAGCGACGTATTGGACAAGAAATAAAAAAAAAGATTCTTGCAATAAGCTCTCGAACAATACCACAATCTTTTTGAATGCTTGAAGGTTTGCAGATGCTTGTTCTGTATAATAATTTCCTTGAAGGACTTCTTCCTAGAGACCTGATTCATTTGAAAAACCTGACTAATGTCAATTTCTAGAACAACAAATTGAATGGAAGCATAATTCCTCTTTGTGGTTCAAGTTTTCTCAAAACATTGGAATTGACAAATAATAGTTTTTTCACGGGAAATCCTATCCCAATTGGTTGATTCCAGTTGATTCCAGAGGTTTAATCCGTCACCGACTAGGTAGGAATGGCTTGAACAACAACATTCCTAAAGAGATTGGCAAGATGTTGTAGCTCAATCTGTTGGAATTATCTTGGAATAAGCTCACTGGCGGGTTACCTGCAAAGCTTGCTAAGTGCATGAATATGAGTCATCTGGATATGAATAATAATCATTTCTCTATACCTATCCCTGGATGGTTTGGTGATTTATGTGGACTTGGAGAGCTAAAACTCTCCTTCAATGAATTTAATGGAACAATTACATCCTGACTTGGGAATTGTACTAGTTTACTCACTCTTTCTCTTGGCAATAATAAGCTTTGGGGTAGTTTACCAAGGAAGGTGGGGAACCTTGTTTCCTTAAATGTTCTCTATTTGCAAAAGAATAAATTTTTTGGACTAATCCCTTCTTTTATCAAAAACTGTGAAAAACTTTATGACTTGAGGCTCTCATACAATTCTTTGACAGGATCAATTCCAGTGGAGATTGGAAATATTGGTAATCTACAAGTCGTGCTAGACTTGAGTGGTAATTTTTTGTCTGGAAGTATTCCTTTTTTACTTGGGGATTTAATGATGCTTGAAGTTCTCAATCTCTCCAATAATCAACTTAGTGGTCAAGTTCCTGATGAGATTGGGGATTTTAGAAGCTTGGCTGAGTTGAACTTATCCAATAATTTTCTCCAAGGACAGTTTCCATTGGGCGCTTCCAAATGGAATTGGATCTATTTTGTGGGAAATCCTGGACTCTCCAGAAAGCCATTGGCTACCTGCTCACAGGTTTCATTGGAATCTTCAAAATCTAGAAGGAATCAACTAACAAAGAGAGAAGTATCTAGCATCTCTATTGCAATTGTATTCAGTTTAATCCTTTTGGGTGGCATTACGTTCTTGGTTTTATTGAAAATTTATGCTATTTGGGCCAAAGCAATTTCTTCCTCTAGCTCAGTTTACCACGGGCATGAATTTGAATTGAACAACGAAGAATGTAAACGGACGTTTGAAAGAATGGTTGAAGAAACATACATAACTCAGGATGATTATAACATAGGGTCTTCTGAGAACCTTAATTTACCCTAAAGAATACGTATATTCCAAAAGAGCCATGGGGAAGAAATAAGTTTACAATGTGAGAATCATGCTGATGCAATATGTCCTTGAAGGAGATGACATTTTTGTGTCGAGCTTCATAACTTTTTTGGATTGCAGTCAGTTTTAATTGAGAAAAATATCTACAAGGGATGTCTGCTTTGATGAGATCATTGTAAGAAGATTATTCATTTGGGCTGACTGATAGCACTAAAATGTTTTAGGTATCATTCAGTGTGGAACTGATCTTGGCATTATAGTCTCATCACTTGCCACAACTGCCAACTGTATATGTTTATGGCCTCAGTCGAATTTCTTGGAGCAGAAGAAGATATTCTACTAATAGTGTTCCTCACATAACCTGTTATGTTTCCTTTAGCATTTAAAGTGGGAGAAGCTATTTATTTTCTGAGGACCCCTAGGAACAAACATATGGGCAAATAGCATTAAAGCAAGCTACTCAAACTTTAAATTGTCTACAACACCTCCCAAATTACATACCCCTCAGTTGTAAGCTAGTACCACACAGTCAACTTGAATAGCAGAGATGAATTACAGACTAGTACCACATGACTTGGACAGTAAATAGGGAGTGCGCCCCTCTCATGGAATCAATATTTGTGGCAACTATGTATTGTACCAAAGCCTCCTCACAAAAATGGTGTTTTCAACATGGATGTCCATTCTATAGATGTCATTCTACTTGGACCTGGGACAACTATGGATGGGTTCAATGGGGTGGGTATTAGGTGGGACGTGGCTAAGAAATAAAATCCTTGGGTTCTAGTTCTAGGTCTAGATCAATTTGCAGGTGGTCGGTTGGATCGACACAGCTTGAGACCCGCGAGCTAGTAATGTGTCGCATAGATGAGCGAGCACACAAGACGAGGTGATGTCGGTAGTTGATTTGATGCCAAGGGTCGATGTCAATGCCCAGGATAAATTATAAAAATTCCCAGTAAAAAGAAACGTATTAGCGATTTTAACCTAGCTACCTACTCTTCAGGAAAAATTTACCAATTCGCATTAAACCAAGAAACTTTCAGTATTATAATCGGGAAAAATTTATCAATTCACACTAAACCAAGAAACTTACCAGGGATTTTGTATGGAAAGAAGGAGATGTTGACACTAGAGCTGCAAAATTTTTGGCCCCTCTCTTCACGAGCCTCTAGGTTCTCTCCAGTGTTGTTTTATCTTGGCAGCGATGGTAATACCGAAATTGTAAACCATCAACCACGGTAAATATCCATACCAATCTCCTCAATGATATTGCAGTTTGGACAAGCTATTTGGTGCCAACGAGATGAGTAGTCATTAATGGAATTAGAGGATGAAATATCCATGTGGTTCAGGAAAATATTCCATCATGCCCTAACAAAGGTGGGTGGAAAGCTACTGGGTAGAGAGTTGGGTGGTAGAATAGATTTTTTTGTTTTATTTTTATTATTTTATTATACAAATTATATTGATTTTTTTGATAGATAAATTATATAGTTTTTTTTTGTTTTTGTTATATATATATTTTTATTATTTTTATTATTTTATTACATAAATTATGTTAATTGGTTATATATTATATTTTTTTAATAATTATTGTATAATGTGTTTAGTTTTATAAATGGAGTAGTCTATGGAGTCGATGATTTGGCCCGGAAGTCAGTCGTAGTCGCCACTTCTTGGCCAAATCATCGACTCCGACCTGTACCAAAATATGATCAATACTCTTCAGGATGGCGACCAGTGACAGCCATAGATGAGGGCCCTGCATCCCTACGAGAACCGACCATTTGAATGTGCCTCCATGTAGACTTACCAAATGCATCCAATGCATGGCCAAAAAAACACATCAACTTCGGATCTGTGGGTTGAAAGTATCGTTCAACCCCTGCTCTACAATGAAATTTGCAACAAGTAAACCTCCTTGCAAAGTTTAATCACTTATTTTAATGTCTTCTTCAGTTTTCCTTTAGAGCGTGTGAGGAATGTTGATGTGCAAAAACCAGTGACCTTTGCAATTAGTGGAATTGCAGGAGGGTGCTCATGCTTTTCTCAGGCTAAAAGATCAAAATGCATATGGTTATGAGCGCATAGGCTGGAGATGGTGATAATTGTGAATATAAAGTGGAAGCAGTAACTTTGGCAGCATTGAGACCTGTAAAAAATCCATAACAACTGGTTATTGATTGGATTGATGAACATGATCGGAGCGACAAGAACCATACTTTTGAAGCGCTCCGACTGGTCACTACGAGATCCTAAATCGACCTATCGTCTAAAATAATAGGGTATCAAGTGCAAAAAACAGGGGAGCAGGGATCGAACAATACCTTCATCCCATAGATCCAAAGTGGACGAGTTTTTTTTGCCATGCATTGGATGCATTTGGTAAGTCTACGTGGAGGAGGCGCATTTGAATGGTCGGTTCTTGAGGGGATGTACTACTATTGTTCTTCTAGATATGTATCAATATGGTATTGGTTCTTGTACCTAATTCGTAATTGACGTAGGAACCTAATTTTCCTTTGGAACGTGCTTAGTCGGGTTTGCTTCAATGGTGTAGCAAGGATAAAGATGGTCAAGAGAAAATTCATGCAATTCGTTTGGTGAATCTTTGAAGATTGAGGTGCATGGCACCAATATTACTAATAGAAGGTGTTACAGTTTGCAAATTTTAATTTACACTTCATTGTCAAATTTGCAATTTTTCATGACACAATTAAAAATGACTAACATAAATGACTAATTCATATTCTTCTAGATAGTCATTTTTTATGCCGTGACTAAATTAGTCGTTTATGTTAGTCATTTTTAATTCTATCACTTATTATATAGTCATTTTTCTTAACTGGTGACTAAATTAGTCATGAATTTTAGTCATTTATAGTTGGATCAATCAAAATTGCTCATATCTAGTAGTAATTCACTTGAAAAACCTATGGTGACTAGAATTTTTAGTCACCTAGTAGCTAATTCCTCATTTTGTACTAGTGTTTCCTCTACTGCATCCTGCTGCATAGTATGGACTAGATACATTGGAACGATGAAAAAATTAAGATTCATATGATTAATATCCTTGATCATGGAATTGTGTTCTGGTGTTCCTAAGTCAATTTCTTTAGCGATCACTTGGATTTTTATTTTTGGTGGAATCGACAGTAGTTTGATAGGTCTCTCTTGAGATGGGTCAGCTTCATCCTGCGACACAGTCAAACACGGCTCCCACTCAACCACTACTCTAACTTCCTTGCAGTACAACGCATTTGCAATAAATATGTAATGTTCCTTACCAATTCAGTGTGACACTCATCCATATTTTTGCATATTTCATTTTCCACTTCCTCCATTCGATATGAAATAAGGTTATATTAATCATTAGTAGTACCAACAATTCCAAAAATAATTTTGGCCTTCCTCTTCTTGTGACTCTTCTTAACCTCTGCAAATTATTCGCAGAGCTAGAAATAAATATGACTCCTAGTACACCTCTTCGGCTACTGGAAGCTCAAACAAAGGTATTGAATGAAACTACACAAAAATTCAGGAGGACAAGGCACTTTGTGCCAAATTATATGAACATGTTTCTAAGTCATGGGAAGCCTTGATGGATGAAACAGAGCTAGAACATGTAACATAACAACTTCATAATTCTAAAGAAAATATTAATAAGCTGAAGAATGATTTTAAGAAATTTACAAGAGTAGAAAAGATGAGCAAGGATGTTGATTTTAAAAGATTACAACAACAAGTAGCTAGAATTTGGACACAACAACAGCAAAGAATAGATCATGTCGCAGAACGACCGAAAGAAGTAGAGAAGGCTACATGAAAAATCTACCCAATTCATCAAAAAGTGTGGCATGCAATGGGTGCAGCATAAGTAGCAACTTCAGAACATATCAGTTATGAACTTGTGGAACAAATACATAAATTCTAGGAAGAGGTGCAACAGGAAGTTGAAGCAGTAATGAAAATATGTCGGGATTTTTAGAGAAAACTCGACATGACAAAAATTTCAAACTAAAGTGGATTAGGACGAGCCACATGTGAGTGTTGGGGGCCTATTGTCCCTACAAAAAGATATAATAAGTTTGGTCAGAAATATGAAGATCTCGGTCGCAAGGAAAGAAAGACTACGATGGAAAAGGATTCAACAAAAGAGGAGAAGAGCAAGTTGAAACCATGAGTTCAACTATTTCTGCAAGAGTTAGTTACTAAGAGTCAATTAGACTAATAGTCTACTTTTGGAATAAATTAAGTTTGTAAATGGGGTTGATAGTGCCTATATTTAAATGTAACGAGATCCTTTGGGTGAGTAGAACAACCTATCGAGTGACAATTGAGAATCAATCGACGAGTAAATCAAGAAGTGTAAAAAGCATAAAAAGGGTGAATCCAAGATGTGTGTGAATGATCAGAATAAGTGAGAACAGAGAGGAAAAGACTGAAAGATAGAAACCTAAACATATGCACATGAGATGAGAATTTATTTCATTGGTTGTAAAGAAGATATAAAGAGGATTCTATAGGATATGTGCATAGACCAAAGGCGTTCAAATATTACTCATGCCAGATGAAGAGTGCTGTTACGATTTTCTCTGGATGGGTTTCCACATTATACATGTGTCTTTATTTCTTTGTGTCTATGATTGAATGCATACCTATCATGAATGAATCCATTTTAGTGTGTCAATCATCTAAGTGATATAATGGTATCGAATGTTAATGCATGTTAAATACTATAGACTATATTTTGTTTTTGTATGTTGATGGATCAATATGTGGTATCCTTTGATGTATGTATTAAGGAAGAATCATATCCCCTAGTTTCAGTTGAGTGACCTGATGGTGATGTGATAATGAAATTCCCTCCCATAACTGTAGTAACATGGTTCTAGAAATCCCCATATATATCTCAGGTGAGACCTCACTTGCATCTCAAGTGTTGCTAATAGAGTTATACTATGTTGGGTCGATATATTAGGATTTTTTCATAGATAGGGAATTCTAAATCTGGGTCAACAGAACCATTTTTTGGCGTATTTTTTGATGACCCGGGTTGATAGTTCCCTTCTTGTCAACAAATACAAATATATTGGCCTCAAATAGTATAACTCTGTCGGCAACACCTATGACACAAATGAGGTCTCACCTGAGATATCTATGGGGACTTCCATAACCAAGTTTCTACAGTTATGGGAGGGGATTTCATTATCACATCACCATCATGTCACTTGACCGAAACTAGGGGATAGACTTATGTCTTCATACATACATCAAAGGATATCGCATATTGGTCCATAGATATACATAAACAAGATATAGTCTATAATATTTAATACATATTAACATTCAATACCATTATATCATTTAGATGCTCAACACACAAAAATGGAATCATTCACGACAGATATTCATTCAATCATAAACATAAAGACACATGTTTAACGTGGAAACCCATCTAGGAAAAACCACAAAGGTGCTCTTCATCTGACATGAGTAATACTTGAATTCCTTTGTTCTGTGTGCATAGCCTGCAGTCTCTTCTCTAGATATTCTTTACAATCAATGAACTCTTTTCTCGTCTCATGCTCTCAAGTTTAGGTTTCTCTCTTTCAGTCTTTTCCTCTCTTTTCTATCTTATTATGAACATCTGAACATAGCTTGGATTGACCCTTTTTATGTGTTTTACACTTTTTGATTTACCTATCGAATTATTCTCAACTGTCATTCGATGGGTTGTTTTACTCACCCAAAACATCCAGTTACATTTAAATATAGGAACTATAACCTTGGTTTACAATCATACTTTATTCCCAAAACATACTATTAGTCAAACCGACTCTTAGTAACTAACTCTTACAAAAATAGTTGAATTCTTTGTTTGGAATCACTCTTATCCTCTTTTGTTGCAACCTTATCTGTTGCAGACTTTCTTTCCTTGCAACTAGAATCTTCATCTTTCTAACTAAAATTTGGTTATATTTCTCTTGGGCCAACAACACACAAGAAAACAAATTTAAATTCAAGGAGAGATGCTCTCTTAGATAGTCTCCTTGTGAAAGAACAAACATATATGTGTACATATGATAATGAGTGGCTATGTTATCGACACATAAACCTTGTTGGAATACATTGTTATTTAATACAAAAGAAAAGTTATATTTGTAAAAAATAATTACAATAGAAGAGACAACATAGTTAACAATGTTCTAACGCAAGAATGATATCTACAACTTAACATGTTATTTATAAATGTATTATTGTAGAGAATAGAGTGGGCATTAATATTATGATGTGGAGGCATAGGTTCCTAATATATTTACATAAATCTCTTCTCTTAAGATTGAATTATGTACATTGATGCAAAGATTTAGATTACTAAACCAAAAGATAGAGTACGGATGAACTAAGTGAATGTATTAAAACAAAGATGAATAAAAATTTATGTGTGGAATATGGATCTAATTTATAATAAGGACTAGTGTGTAAATCATAGTGATTAAGAGATACTCACTCTATCAATGAATTGCTTCCTTGTAAAAAAATGCAAATCTTGTGGAATAAAATTAATTAAAATACATGAAATAAAAATCAAATGTATCTATATAAGAAAATGACAATCACAAAAGGATAAATACAAATAAGTAGCATATCACGTGGACTGAGTGGCCTTGCTAATCTGGTAATTTCCACTAGAAACCTTCATGGGAACTAAATACTCTTCTTGGATCAACAAAAAACAATTCTCATTTACTTAAGATAAAAAAAAACTCTTAGTTATAAAATGAGAGCACTAAGCTATTTTGATCTCCAATACAATATCAATGTCAATCTTTGAGAAAAAATGAAGATGCTTAAACTTTAAAACTTTTCTTTAATAAGAAATCACAACATATCTAAGTCGCATAAACAACTCAATCACATAAGACACAAGATGTACCCTTGGAAAACCCTCCAAATTAGGAGGATGAAAAATTTAGCAGTCCATTGAGTATGATAGATAATTGCAGAGAATGGTTTTCAATATATGAGAATATTTCCTGATAAGAGATCTCAAAGAAGTAGTAGATAATAGAAAAAGCTAGGAACATTGTATGAGCCTTGCCAAGTACATAGTACTTTAATTACAAGCTTACAAACATGCACAAGAGAAGGTAGAAAATGGTTGCTTTCTTTTGGTGCACTAAGAACACTGTGGGGCACCAAAATTAATTTACCACCTTAAACATTATCTCCTTCCTTGAATTGGTGTCAAATTGCAACCCCAAATTCTCTTCCATGCAGAATATATGCTCCTTCCTTCTTTCACTGGGAGTTAACTGCCTTTAATTGAATGTGAACTAACTGAACTGAATGTGAACTGACTGAACTGAATGTGAACTGACTAAACTAAATGTGAGATTGATTGAAATTAACTCAATCATCAACTGACTACTTGAACAATAGTTAGGAGTTTAACTAAATGTGTTTATGTGAGCAACCTCCTACAATAAACAATGAAAATGCACTATATAACAGAAATACCAGAGCAAAAAAGAGATTTTATTGATCACGGGCCACTTCATGGGGGAAACATAATTTGAGAAATCTCAATACAAACTAACTTGTGGATTCCTTCATTCGCCTCAACATGTACTTATCTACTAAGTCTAATATAAACAACTATTACTCCCCATGAATGTGGGATAATACAATATAATCTCAAGATGACTTACAAAACATATACTTTCAACAAAAATATACTAACGAAACAAAGAGGATGGTTGATATAGGTTCTTAACATCCCCTCTCTCTTAGGAAATCTTTGTCCTCAAAGATTTAGATGTGGAAATTGATGTTGAATCTGAAGGAGTGGTTCCCAAGTAGCATCCTCTGGTTGCATGTCGTGCCACTAAATTAAGACCTTTGTGATGGACCAAGAGCAATGCTAACAAGTGCACTTATTGAGGATGGCCTCTTCCTCAAAAATTATGGATCCTTCGGTATCCAGTTATGTTAAAGTATTTTGTGCTATGATGTTGGCTCCAAATGCTTTCTTAAGACAAGAGGCATGAAATACTGGGTGAATGTAAGAAGAAGGAGGAAGTTCCAATTTATAAAGAACAAAACCAATATTCTAAAGAATGTTATATGACCTATAGAACTTTGGAGCCATCTTCTGACACCCTTTGAGTTTCAAGGAGGATTGCTTGTAAGGTTGTAGACGAATAAAAACCATATCACCGAATTTAAAATTGCACTCAGAATGGTGTTGATTGACTTATTGTTTCGTGCAGTTTCTTTCCATGTGAAGATTTTCCTGCATAATATTATCTCGGTTTCGGAGAGCCATGTCAACTTCCTGAATTGGTGAACTATTTGGAGTGTATGGAAGCAGCACTGGAGATGCCTGACCATAAATTTATTCATATAGAGTCATTTTAGATGCACTGTAGTAGGTACTAGGAATTATTGTACCACTATTCAATGAGAGGGATCTAGTTTTCCCAGTGATGTTATTATTCAAAGGTGAAGCAATGAAGATAAGTTTCCAAACATTTGTTGATTACTTAATTCTGACCATATGTTTTTGGGATATTTTCTCGACTCATATTTTTTTTGGTGCTACTTAGGCATAATAGTTCTGCCCAAAAATGACTTGTGAATGTTGTGTCACGGTCTGAGACAATGGAAGAAGGGGATTCCATGAAGAAAGAATATCTAGGCCATGAAAATTTTTGCGACTGAGGAGGAGGTAATGGATGGCTGAGAGCACAAACATGACTATATTTGGAGATTCCATCAACCAAAACTAATATTATTGTCTTTCCTCTAGATTTAGGGAGCCCTTCAATGAAATCCATTGAAATATATGTCCAAATCCTTGTAGGGATGGGAAAGGGTTTGAGCAATCCAGGAAGGAGTTCCATTTCACCCTTGTGGCATTGGTAGGTATCAAATTCGGCCACCAGTTATTGAATTTCCCATTTCATTCCCTTCCAAAATAATTTATGGTGTGCCCACTCATACATTTTGAGGAACTCAAAGTGCCCTGTCGATGGAGAAGCATGGAGTTCATATAAGACAACTTGTTGAATATCTATGATATAGGGAAGAACAAAACAACCCTTGTATCTTAGTGAAAACCCATCCAAAGAGTAATGTGGTACGATAGAAGGGTTACTAGCCAACTGTTGGATGATTTCAGATAATGAAGACTCATCGACATAAATGTCACGTACCCCAATTTCAATAACATTTTATGTTTAAGAAGACATTATATTTTTTTTTATTGTACAGTTTGTGACTATTGACCATGTGGAGTCAAGGAGTATGTTGAATGATTTTCAACTGACTCACTGGGAGGAATAGAGTGGGGTGAGAGTAAACTAACACATGGTAGCATCCTCAACAACTTAAAGTTGTTGCAGGGGGAAACTTACCTAATTTTGTGGTCATTCTCTCCAAGAATGTGGAACATATCAGGTAGCTCATTAATTGAAAAACTGACCAAAAAAAACTACACATGCATATATCTATCCATCGAATTTAGCAGGAGGCTGTTCTATCATTACCTTGTGAAATTTCTGAAGTTGAGAAAGGTGAACAAGAGATTCAATGAGGGGAAAGACATAAGTGGATTGATTATTTAATACTATTTTTAGAACTAGTGCAACTTGTTAGCTAAATTATTTACTGATGAAGACAGAAGTATTGTTGTTAAGTACTTCTGTGGATTTGTAGGGGATTTTAATCCCATTTCTTTACATGGTGCTTTCATCCTGGTGGATCAATGGACAGACTTGGGGGTCCTAAGACAAGCAGTTAAGGTATCTTCAGGAAAAGGTTGGGTGGAATGGGCTCATTGGGTTGTTTGTATCTTCTACAAGTTATCAAGTCTTATTGTGTTATCTTATTTATTTTATGCAAGAAAATTTCTGGAACAAAAATAGTCATGATTAGTTTTACTATAATTACTTGGATAATTAGCATCTACAAATAGACTATTTAAATCTGTATTTTATTCAACAAAGTTTACTTGTACAAGTTTATCTAAATAAATGAACCTAGAGCTAGAATGGATTGATTAATGAATAAAAATCCCTTTCTGTATTTTTCCACTCATCTTGAGATGAAGTACTCTAGTACAAAAGGTTTTTTTAGAGAAAAATAGGAATGATTGTACATTTTTAATATAATTTAAAAAGTTCTTAAAAATTGGAATCTTTTAGTGTTATTTAGCTAGGTCTCATAATAATCCCTTGTCTAGAACTTTTTCTTTTATTTAAAACCTCTAGGATTATTACCGAGTGTCTATCAGGGTAAGCTTAGGTCACATAGATATTAATATGTTTGAAGTATAATAACATTAGAAAATACTTAATACAATGTAATTATTTACACTTAGCAAACAAATAGACCAATCATAATTTTAATATTGTAAAACCTAAATTTATAAGCAATGTTACTTTTTTTACACTATGGAAAATAATGCTCTCGTAAACCTCAAACTATTTCTATTAAACATACAACATGGAAAGTTCTTAAGGCACACAAAAAGCCTGGAAATGGTTAAAAAAATTAATACCTATTGTATTATAAGTATGAAAAATAAGTATTTAGTAACCCTAGCTGTAGCCAGCATTATAACTCTGATAATACTATTAATATTTGCAAACTATTCTTCTAAAAAACCCTTCTCTTATTTATGAACTTTCTTATTAAATTTTAGAACCGAGTTAAGAAGAAAAGAATATTCCACAACTAGTAATTAATTTTAAAATAAGACAACTGTAAAATTCAAATAATGAACAAATCATACTCTTAAACCTCTGTCAATCAGCTATTTAAACCAAAGTTTAAATTCCAGCCCCTCCATTTAAAAGGAATACTTTTACTTTAATAACTGTTATTTATACCAAAAATCAAATGATAACCTAATATCAAAACTGTTTTTTTAAAACAAACCTTAGGTTAATCATCTACATTATCTCTTTTCCAAATAGTATTACAATAAATGAAAGTATCCCATGGCCTTTTCATTTCGCAACCATAGTTTATCTATATTTGTCCAAACTATTTGTTAAACACAAACCCTAGGATAATCACAAATTGTGTAAAATAAATTACAAATAAAAACACTAAAGACTCTCTTCTAAGCTTATTACACTATGCATTTGATTTATCAAAGAAGAAACAAATGCTAAATGGAGATTTACAGAAGAACCGTAAGCTCTGCACCTTAGTAAGAAAAATATTAATAAACAGAGTTTCCTTTTTAAACCTTTACAGTTGTTACATGATCCAATGCTTTAAAACAAAAAATGTCTTAGCAGTTTCGTAGTTTCGACAGAGTTACAATGGTGAAGCTTCCTCATAACTTTTCACCGTATAAAACTATGATATCAAAACCTAGAAATGTTATTAACCTAATCTTTATTTACAAAGAGTGGTAGCTCGCTGGTGAAACCCTAAGGGTTTACACTGAAGATGGCTATACGGACTCCATTACTGAAAACAAAACAAAAAAACATTTTGGCTATAAGCTTTCTGAGCACCGCGGTAATAATCCACAAGCATCGTCGATGATACCACAGATACAGTCATGACAAAGGGAACTAGGGATAATACCGAGGCTTACCAAGCCTATGGAGTTCAACCCTTCTGTTCCAAAGCAAACGCTTTCACCTTTAACTGAGCATCGTCAAGTTTTTCACCTACAAATAGTATGTGCTTTGATCTGTTAGTTTTGGCTTTGTTTCATTAGATGATTAAAAGAAAAGAAAATTTATTAGAGTATTTTGAAAACGACTTACCATAACTTTAACATGTGGACTCCATGACCAAGTTTGGAAAAACAAAACAATGGCAATGAACCAAAGCTTCAACCTTGATAATGCCCTAGGTAAAATAAAATTTACCACTGTGTAAGTGATGAGCTAAAGGAATGGGCTATGGCAAAGAAACAAGAGCAGAGAGCCTACTAACTCCATGATCGAGTCAAATACAACGATATTGGCAAAAAAATTAGAGAGTTTCAACCTACTAAATGCCAAGGGCAGTTAAATGGTGACAATTTTTACAAAAGCCCGAATATCCTGAGGCCTGTCAGCCCACTCTCCCATGCCAAAATTAAACAATCAATGAAGCCAAGGAGTGTTAGGGAAAATATTCAATGTTTTGTACATAGGGTTTAACAACAAAACCCTTCCTTAAACGAGCAGTATCCATGTGGAATCCACTAACTTTGAAATCTCATACTCGACTGATATTGTTGGTTCTTGCGTTATGTATAGGAAAACAACACCACGACCTTTAGTTAAACATTATACAAAATATTATATGAAAGGTAATAATATTACATTGGTTTACAATTAAAACAAGTTATGGTTTTCTAGGTCGAAGCTTTGAGCTAGGTTTATTTTTATATATGCACTGTGTGATCTTAGCTAGGATATAGATAGTATTATATGCATTAGTGATATGCATAAGTTAGTATTGTTATTATATAGTTAGTTTTAAAATACAATTTAATAATGATAATGGTTATTCCTAGGTTAGATTTTATGTTGTGCATCGAATGCATACTTAGGTTAGTGTATTGATATGCATCGAGTATATATGCATAGGATAGTTTGTTTATTTCTGCAATGAGTTTCTAGTGTATAAGAAACAAATTAATAATGATAGATTAGGGACTTAGGAAGTTCTAGGTTAACATGGCATAATGCATAGTAATAAGACTTGGAGAATGTATTTAGACACATATACTGAATACAACTTAAAAAACCATGTTGGATGACTTCATGAGATAATTTCCTTTCTACCAGAACAACTAATCATCACTACCAAATCCATTTCATTACCTAGGTAGAGCAGTCTTTTCTTTAGGCCTGTGAAATCTTCCACGTTGATAATCTAGACAATAAAAAGAGTCTAAGGTTTTTTCCTAACTTACTCTTTAGTCTTCAGATCTTTAATATCTTACATCATAACCTAGAAGAAAGTTTTACTTATGAATCCTATACAAGAATTGAATCTGAATTAGCTTTGAAAAAAGCTAAGTAAGCCTCGGGATAACCTCATGCCCCTTCAGTAAGACAAGAAAAAAAACTATCAGAATCATACACATGCTGGAAAATGAACAATGGATCTAAATTCAATAACTTTCTAACCCATTAACTTTCAATACTAAAAAATCAACACATATTGAATACTATTAGTATCATGTGTATTATAAGTTAGTAAATAATTATGTAATGCTTTTAGTTACAGTTAGTCAAGAGTATTAACTCCTAAGTTTTTTGTTTTATGTCTTGTTTTTATAAACTATCCATCGACCAAATTAAAGTTAACCATTAAACTAGCATTATGGTTAGGATTTAGAATTTATTATTACATAGAAAAAGTTTTAAATTTTTATGAAATTTGGAGGTGTTACATATGGTATCAAAGCACATGTTTAGACACTAGGCATGAAGTGGCTCAGCACACGTAAATCAAAAAGTAAATAGGAAGTATGGATATTGATTTATGATTTTTAAATGTTGTGTACATAATATTTCTAAATTATATTTGCAGGAATGGAAGGACTCGAAGTGTATGTTGAAGAGAGGTCCCCACTAAATGAACAGATTAATTCTGGAAAAGAACCTGCTAAAGAAGATATAAGTAATAATTCATCTAAATTACTACAAATAGTTAAAGATCTAAAAATTGAAATGGAGACTGTTAAAAAAAAATGAGAGAATCCTAAGAGCTCAGGAGGAGCTGAATCAAATACAGTTGGAGAAGTTTTATAATTAAGAGAAGGATAAATTGATAGAATTTGACACTATATCCTGTCAACATAAGAGTAAAAGGTCAAAACACTCTAAAATTGAAAGTAGTTCTTCTTCTAATATTAACAGTAATTCACACAGAAAGAAATGCCAGAATTCTAGTGACAGTAGCGAGAGTAAATATTGCTCTAGAAAGAATAAGTACAAATCCTATGAAGAAATTTATGGGGAGTTCAAAAATATTAAACCACCAAATTTTAATGGCGAAACAAAAAAAGGAGAGGAAGCCAAAGCATGGCTGTCTGAAATGAAAAAGTACTTCCAGATATATAATTATTCAAATTGTTAGGATATTTAGACACTTAGGAGTTAGTTAAGATCAACTTGTGTAATATATCTGTTAGGTAAAAGTGTGTTTCTTTAGTATGCATTAGTATGCATTTGTAAATATTCTAATCCGACGGTTACGATATGTTCTAGACATAGAGTAATCTGACGGTTCAACTTCTCTTAGATCATACCTACCATTGATCCGTGGATTAACACTCGATTGGTCTATGATCTCTATTTAAAGAGCATAGAGGGTCCTTGGCTAGTTGATCAATTATGAGAAGCTCATGTAACTTTCTTTCTTTTGCATAATAAATTGCTCCAAGTAGCTATTTGGCTGGGGCCATGGACTATTTCCCTCTCAAGGGTTTTAACCACGTGACAAACATTGGTGTGTTGATCTATGATATATTTGTGTGAAATGATATCTAAATGTGTTCGGTCTTTTTGGAGTACCCTGTGTACCGGAACATGATATCAGAGCTTTTATGAAGAGTCACTTTGGGTTTTAATCAAGATCTGGAACCGGTGTTGCTGAAACTTTGAAAGGGTTTCTAGTTCTATATTTTTTGTACGTTTTTGGCCTATTGGAGATATTCCATTGCATCTGGAGCACCGTTTCCATTGGGAAATAGTTTTCATTTCACCAAAAACTGTTTCCCTTTTCTCTAGAAACACCCATTTCAGCAAATCTAAAGGTATAATGTTACAGTGACAGATTTGTTTTTTTTAAATATCTCATATTTTATCATTTTATTATTAGATCCTTTATGTTTTAGTCTCAGACTGTTGTTTTCCCTGATTGCGTACACTCTTTGCCGTGCACCTTACGCGATCGCGGTGAATTAGAAACAGTAAGGGAAAGTTTTTTTCCTTGTTTTCTCGGCTACGTATGCTCTTTGCCATGCACCTTGTGCATGTTGAAATATTGTAACTTTGAAGAATATTCTATATGTATCTTTTTGTGGTCCCCGATGGTCCTACCGGGAGAACCACTTGTATTACATTGTACCCCGATGCTCCTAATCGGAAGAACTAATAAGAGTCATGAGGTAGTCCCCTCTAATTGTAAAGGTGGGTCATTAGCACCCCATTGTGGTTACTTGAGCCTACATGTGTAACTCGAGCATACATGATTTAACTCGAGCCTACATTTCAAATGAGTTAACTTAAGTGAATGGATGAATATAAATAGAAGTGTAGTGCTCCTCATTTGTGACACACACACTCTCACTTGTGTAGTGCATTACTGGAGAAGAGAAGTAGCTAGAGAAGGAGGACGATCATGCTTTGATCTCCTTGCTGGTTTTATCTTTTATCTTTTTGGGGCATCTATATTGAGGAAGATTTTGCTGGG
The DNA here is from genome assembly GCA_001517045.1 of Pseudotsuga menziesii. Classification (NCBI taxonomy): domain Eukaryota; kingdom Viridiplantae; phylum Streptophyta; class Pinopsida; order Pinales; family Pinaceae; genus Pseudotsuga; species Pseudotsuga menziesii. Next base: position 505,935 of record LPNX010348334.1, read on the forward strand.
TTTTTCCCTTTAGGGTTTTTCCAGGATAAATCTTTGTGTTCATTTTTTATGGTTGTGCTTGTCTATCTTTCAGTGATCCTATTTATATGCTTTTGTCATGAAAATGAAATGAAATACTGATGTCTTAGCTAAGCATATGAAAATTTAACATGGTATTAGAGCCACCCTAAAAAGAAGACATTGTGCAGCTACAGAATCTAGGGCTTCTTACTTTTTGGTTCTCTCTCCACAATTGATCAGAAAAAGAAGGCTAGGCTGACTCTCCATTGAAGGGCGCATCTTTCTGTCGAAGCAGAATTCGATTCCAAGCATTTTCAGTTTTCGGTGCAGGAAATTAGGGCTTCTTGCAGAAGAAGAATTTTTGAGTGAGCCCAGCATAGGATTTCTCTCCTCATCAAAATTGAATTCTAGAGACCTGGATCAAGTTTTTTAGTTGGGTGAAACTCTAGGAAAGTCAAACCCTAGTTTGACCCCGAGCTAGAAAAACCCTAAATACTAAAACTGCTAAGTTTTGGTACATTCGCTATATCCTGAGATTGGAAAAATTTCAAGAGCTGAAAATTTTAGAGGCCAAAGATAAAATCCTTCTGTACATTGTGTCCAAAATGCATCCTTATATTAGCTATATTATGGGAGATATGATCCCTCCAAGTTAGGGTTCCAACCTCTTCCAGAATTCATATCTAAACAGGACACCTGGGGAAAATTGCTATAGCTTGGGATACAGAAGTCCAAATAGAATTCCTGAAGATTTTCCACAAAGGGCACAGAATTTAATTTTTTTGGGCCAAATTTCAGACCCATAATATGAAACAGTGACACATGGCATGATGTACAACTTCGCTGTTCTGAACAGTCCTGTAACAGGTCACCTTGGGAAAATGATCATAAATCCAAATTGGTGAAACCAATTTTGATTAAACATGTGCTGTTGGATCAGGGACATATGAGGTTACCTCAATGAAAAATTTCAGACATAGAGGGGACACAATTACGGAGATATAATAGAAACAGTGACAAAAATTTCTGCAGAAGCTGAATCGTCTGATTTGAAAGGTGAACAATCGAGATTTCCAGAATCCAAGTACATCAGTCAACTTACTTAATTCAAGCACATCTCCTAGTAAGGTCAGTTTCTCATTCCAAAAAATTTCAATTTTTTGTAATTCTCTAGCAAGATGACTTCAAGCACTAAGCTTGAAGACAAGCTAGAAGGCATAGATAATTTTTGAGCATGGAAATACAGGATTGGTCTCATTCTCCAAGAGAATGATATTGATAAGTATGTCAAAGAAGAAGTGTAAGAACCTGAAGAAGCTGAAGCCAAGGAGAAGCACATAAAGGATATGATTAGGGCACAAATAATTATTGCTGACTCCATTAAGGATCACTTGATTCCTCAAGTGTCATCCAAGAAGACTCCAAAATAAATGTATGATGCCCTTTCCAGAATGTTTGAGGGAAGAAACATCAGCAGGAAGATGAATCTAAGAGCTCAACTGAAGAGCATCAAGATGAGTCATGGAGAATCCATCCAATACTACTTTTCAAGGGTTTCCCAAATCAAAGAGAAACTAGAAGTTATTGGAGATAAGCTTGATGAAGATGAAATGGTTATGACTGCTCTCAATGGTCTCACTAGACCATGGGAATAATTCATTCAAATGATGTGTGCCAGGAAGGAAAGCATGCAATTTGATGTGGTATGGGAAGACTGCATTCAAGAGGAGACTAGAGTGGAAAATAGAGAATCCTTACTAAAATAGGATGATCAAGCCCTAGCCACTCATACTAGAAAAAGAAGAAGGAATCAACCCATCTTCAAGAAGGGAAGTCACAAAGAGCATCAACCTCCCAGAAGATTCCAAAGATCGAAATAAAGTCTATCAAGTAAGGACTACTCTGGTTTTCAATGCTTCCACTGTGACAAGATAGGACACATTGCCAGAAATTGTCCTATAAAGAAGCAAGAATATAAACAAAGGATCAACAAAAACAAAAGATATCATGCTCATCTAGCTGAAGATGAGGATGAAGAAGAAGAAGATGAAGGACCTTCGAGAAAGCAAGCAAGAGAAGAAGATGCGGAAGAATATGTACTATTTTTTTCTCTCTCTGGGTCTGTGACTCCTGGAGAAGACACTTGGCTTATTGATAGTGGTTCTTCAAAGCACATGACGGGACAAAAGAAAACTATTTCCAAACTTGAAGAAAATATCTCTCCTCAGAAAGTATCCCTAGGAGATGACTATCAATATCTGATCAAAGGAGTTGGTGAAGCAAGCTACAAACTTGAATCAGGTAATCCCTTAAAAATGAAAGATGTATTATATGTACCTAGTTTAAAGAAAAATTTACTTTCTATCTCAGCTTTAGATAAGAAAGGATTCAGAGTTTCTTTCATAGATGGTCAAGTACTTATGTGGCCCAAAGGAAAGAATATTGAATATGCAATCATCATTGGTGAAGAAGAAGGGGGCTTGTATAAACTCAAGGGGCACTCAGAAACATCCTTTGTGCATGAGTCCACTGACCCTAGCGAACTATGGCATAGAAGTCTTTCCCACATCAATTACAAGGCTCTACCTCATGTGAACAAAGTAGTGACGGGATTACCAGACATGAAGATCAAGCATGAAGGAATTTGCAAAGGATGTGCGAAGAGGAAGAACATCAAGAGTCCATGTTAGAATAATCAACCCATAGTATTTACCCACTTAGACATTATTTCATTTATTTTGTCTTATTTGCCTAGTCCATGAGTCCCACCATGTGCAAG
>LPNX010348342.1:0-83775 GCA_001517045.1 Pseudotsuga menziesii
AGTAATTATATCCTACTGTCAGTATTGTTTTTATTTTAACTCTATAAGGTTAAATCCTTTTTAAACTAGAAGATAACAATCATAAAACTTAAACTGCAGAGATACTTAATCTATTTTTTTTTATTACAGTTAATATTTACAGAAAAGAAAATACACTACTAGAAATAGTTTTTAAGACTGTAAGAAGATAACTTATGAATTTGTAAAAACACTTGTAGTAAATACAAATAAATTAGGAAACTCGGTTTAGAAGAATACTACTTCTCAACACCGAGATACTGTGCTGGAGTACGGTCTGGTGATACCGGATGTGGAAAAACACAGTAACTATTAACATATTTAACTACTGATATTCTAAGATACTAACTTTACTGAAACTAACTAACTACTCAGACATATAAATAAACATAACATACATCCATTCATACTCAGAAAACATAAGGAAATAAATGACAGAACCTGTTTAAGCTGTGGACAACAACAGCAATGGGAGGTCGTTCCTCCCTACCAACTCCTGGAGAGCGCTCAGACAGCGACTTCTCAGGACCCCCAAGCTTGCTCTGGTCTCCCTGGCTGGAACTAGGTGCAGCAATGTCAGATACCAGTCCTCAAACTCAATATGAATACAGAACTTATCAGCAAGTCCTCCCAGCTAAAAGCTGTAAATAAAATCAAGTTACTGTAGCAATCCACTCAGAACACTTCCTTACTGTTTTTCCCTCTTTCCTCAATGAAATTTCTAAATAACATTCACCTGAATGAATACTCTCTAGAATAAAATCTGAGCAGCCTCAGCTCTCTTCATTGAGTACTTTTAAAAGATTGCCTAGGTCTTTGTTGGGTTAACTGTCATTTAATGAGCCACCTGCTCTGATTCCACTTTCTTGGGGAATCGTGACCCCAAATATAGGGAAGTTGCCACCTACAACTTAGGAAGTGTTTGAGGATGCTGCCACTTGTCTTTTTCCTTTCCACCTAGTTCCATCCACCAGTTTGACCAGTAACCTCTTTTAACAGCTCTCCCATGCTGTTGTCTCCATAATTTATTTATTAATAATAAAATATTCTGAATTACACTCCATTACTATTGACTCTGATGAGTCATCAATCCTTACTTAGGATTATGTTTAACATAATGTCTCAGAAATATAATAAAACAATTTACATAATTTTACAAAATTGGGGTATGTGACAGGATCAAGCATTTAGTGATATAATTAGTAAAATCATTGCAATCTATCAAGATGATTTAACAGTTTTTTCTAAAGAGAGGGGTGACCATGTGAAGCACTTGAAGAATATTTTTTATAGATGTTGTAAATTCGGAATCTCTTTAAATCCAAAGAAATTTGTTAAATTTGTGAACCATTGATCTATAGGAAAACATTAAAGTTGTAGGCAATTTCAAAATATCAAATCTCTCATGCCCAACTGCAAAACCATTTGAATTTGCAATCATATGTTAGTACAAGCCTTTACACATCGACATGTGCACTTTCTTAGAGTTTGTCACACATGGATAGACTTCTCTGGACAAACTCTAGAGGGAGCAACACTATGATTCCAGGAATTATGTGGAAACTCAGTTGCTTCTGGTGCACAATGGAGGTCGGTCAAGGTTTGTTGCTATCCTAAACAAGGCTTTGATACCATGTTAAATTTGTGAACCATTTATCTACAAGAAAACATGAGAGCTATAGGAAGGAAATTATGCAATGGAATAATCAAAGAGAATGTACACTGAACAGGAAATTCATGCCACAAATTTCAGATAAATCAGACAAGAATTGCTCAGATAATCACAACATTAATCTTCATTCATTAATCAATAATACAATGATTATACAATAAATAGAATTCGAATGTTGAATATAGGATTTGAATCTATCAATTCTAACTGACTGATTAGCTAACTCAGTTTGTCTAAATCACTACTGGAGCTCACTAGTCTAAATCCAGATGTATAAATCAGTCTACAATCAGTTAGTTGATGAGGTAGGTGGGAAAAAGGTGCCGCTCTCCCTTCATGCATTCAAAACTAATGCTAGGATAACTGAAAGTGATATAACTGATTGTAACTGGAGGTTAACTTCAGCATAACTGCTTACTTACCACAACCAACTGATGGAGGTTGTTGGTGGCATTTAGAGTGGGATCCTATAATGTAGGGATTTCTCCCAGAGGCACATAAACTCATGCATGCACATGCAGTAAGTGGTAGATAACCTCTAGGTGTGTCCCCATACTCCAGTAGAATAATAATAACTCCCTAACTTAGGAAAAATGACCAAATAAACTATATTGGACAAAAAAAATCAATTAATCCTAACAAAATCAGCTTTTGGGATCAATGAGGGGAAGTTACTAGTGCATATTGTCTCGAAATATGGAATCCAAATTGACCCAGAATGGTTTCAAGCTATCAATGCCATTCCCCCTCCTCATGATATTCCATCTCTCCAATATTTCTTTGGAAATATTAATTTCGTATGAGGATTCATCCCAAACCTAGAAGAAATAACCAAGCCTTTGAACACCTTACTAAAGAAAAATGAAAAATTTGTGTGGGATAAAATTTGTGACATAACATTTTCAAAATTGAAGAAGGCGATATCAACTTCACTTGTATTAGTGTTCCCTGATTATAGCAAAGAATTCATGATTTACTAATACATTTTGGAAGATACAATCACAACAGTCTTATTGCTAAGAACAATGAAAATAATGAGCAACCCATAGATTTTATCAGTAAAAATCTTAGGGACGCTAAATTAAAATACACTACCACTGAAAAAAAAAAGTGTACGCGTTAGTTAAATCTTTAAAACATTTTAGAACTTAGATTGATTTTTCCAAAATTGAGGCTTATGTGCCATACCAGGTGGTGAAAGATGTATTATCCAAGTCTGATGGTATAGGTGTGAGAGGAAATTGGAATTCACGGATTCAAGAGTATGATCCATAGATTAAGCCCATTATAATTGTAAAAGAATAGGGATTGGCTTAAATTCTAACAGAGAAAGAGGTTTCAATGAATTGTGTGGAAGAAAACCATGGAAACACAAAAAAAGAACAAGAACAATATACATACATCATATATTATATGAAAAATCTAACTTGCCATGACTATCCGGTCAACCATCAATGGAGGGCCTTGAGGCTAAAAGCGTCAAAGTATATTCTAACACAAGATGACTTAGGATGGAAGAATCCTGATGGAATCATTCTCAAATGTGTCAATCTAGAAGAATCAGAAGTCACTACAAGAGAGATACATGCTGGGTTTTGCAGTGGGAGTTATGCAGATAGAACAACTACTACTAAAATTATGCGTGCAGTGTATTATTGGCCTACGTTATTTAAAGATGTTCATTATTTTTTTAGGTCATGTCAAGAGTGTCAATTCTTTTCATGGAATACATGGTTTCCTACCTTACCTTTGAACCTTATAATTGTTGAGGCTCCTTTTTAGCAGTGGGGAATGGATTTTGTTTGGCCATTCAATCAAAACTCAAGTAACGGGTTCAAGTACATCTTAACATGCACTGATTAATTCACCCATTGGGTTGAGGCTATCCCTACAAAAGGCTACCGCTGAAGTCATAATTAAGTTCTTAGAAGAAAACATTATATCAAGATATGGTTTTCCTTTAAAATTAACCACTGATAATGCCAAAGCTTTCAACAAAATAGAAATGAATAACTTTTGTTTCAATCATGGCATAGTTTTGTCACATTCCTCCAACTACTACCCCCAAGGAAATGGTTTATCTAACTCTAGCAACAAAAACTTGGTAATACTTTTGAAAAGAATGGTGGGAGAAAACAAAGGAAGTTGGGATAACAAGTTTAAGTATGCCTTATGGGTAGATAGAACCACGGTAAAAATGATTACTAGAAAATGCCCATTTGAGTTAGTATATGGAAAAGATTGTAGGCTTCCTGTTAATTTGCAGATATCAGTATATGAGTTGTTACATCAGTGCATATCTCACCAAGAAGCTATGTAGTCCAGAGTAGATAAGTTGGTAGAATTAAATTAAAGGAAAAGAGAAGGTTTTGACAAAATGATGATTGAGAAAGAAAGGATCTGAGGGTACCTTCGACCAAAGAACTCGAAATGAAGATTTCAAGGTTGGAGATGTAGTACTCTTGTGGGATAAGAATAAAGAAAATATAGGAAATCATAGTAAGCTTGAGAAAATTTGGATGGGGCCTTACAGAGTCAGTTGAATAGCAGGGAAGGGGTCATTTTGGTTAGAGTGATGGTGATGAACTTGAATTACTATTCAATGGGAGATTACTCAAAAATTATTTTCCTCCCATAAATTAGATCATCTTTTCACCATCTGTTAGAGTAGGTAGAATTGAATAAGCTCATTTTGAGTAGTAGTCTTTTTCTGTCTCACTGTTGCATGTGTTATGAAACAAATTATACAACCTGATGATAATTATAACTATTTCTCATTTTTTTATAGTGTTTATTTATTGACTATTTTTAACTCGAATTGAAAAATGGTGATATTGGTAGCACACAAATTTTTATCAGGGATAGATTTACAAAATTTTGGAAACTTATCGACTAATTTGTTTTAAACACATAAAAATACCAATATTATTATAAATGCATATTGTTTTTTAAAGAAAAAAAATTGTCCATCAAATTGAATTTTTTTTTAAAAATAAACAAAATTGTTAAAAAACTATTCAAATTAAAATATATATATTTAAAAAATTTAAAGTATTAAATTTTAAAAAGCTATTAAAAACATTTAAAATAATTTAAAAAAAAACTATTAAAAATGTTGGAACATATTTCCCATCTAGACCTTGTTTAATAATCTTTGCATAAGGTTCCAAGTGTTTAGCGTAAGTTGCTCCATGTGAAAAAGGTTCTAGTTCCTAGTCTATTGTCTTGGACCAAGAGTTTGTCCATATTTGACCCACTTAGACTAGTGGTTATGCCATAAAAACTTGTTTGTCCCCACTCATTTCCTTATTCTATGGAGTCAATGTGACCCTCTATACTACATTTATGGGGTAGTTATTGAATTTCCCCGTTTTAAGGAGACTAGGTGCGCCCTCTCGAGGATTTGGTCAATTTGCTCATTAAAGGTCCAAAACCAAGCCACTAAACCACCTCTAGCGCCCTCATGATGGTTCCTTTCACACTTGTTGACTAGCCTAACCACTTCATGGTCCATCTAGGTTAATTTCACCTCATTATGGCCACTACTTGGAGTTACACTTGACACAATGTCATAGATTAGGGGAAATAGTCAATATAAGCCAAAAACAAAAAATATTGTAAGTCTGCATTGTAATAAACTATCGAAACAAAAATATTACATCCAAAAATACATCACAGACATAGTTTTGGGGTGTTCTGAAACCCACCACCCCAACTAGTCGATACTATGAGCATGTCTTTCAAAAATATGGCACAAAAGCACATTTAAATGATGGGGGCCAAGCACTACACTACAAAATCAAACTCATATGTTTCATAGACAAATTACACAGTATTCTAAAAGTAAATTGAAAAACAAAGAAACTGGACATAGCATGTAGAACATAGGTGGGGCAAACCGACTTCTGGCTCTTCAACAGAACCAAGCTGAGGGGCATAATTTTCCTCTATGATGGGGCATCCCCCCTGGAAATCTTCATCGTTCATATTTTATGGTTTCTTAACAGGAAGAGGAGAGGATTTACGAACTAGTACCTCAATATCCCGGGCACTCTTGTTATTCAACGGTGTGATGGTGGAGGGCACAAGAAATGGTGCATCCGTCGTGGTGGTCATCGCCTGAACCGAGCTCTTTTGCAGAGATGTTGTTGGTTCCCCCGTAACATTTTCGTTTCTTCCTTCGGCATTTCCTGTCGTGCAGAGACCCATTGCAAGGCGTTTCCATGTTGAAGTCGCATGCAACTTATTGAGTTGGGTATCTAGTTCAAATAGCTTAGTCTTCGCAAGGAGGACCGAGCTGCGTGTGTAATTCCAATTGTTGACCATTTCTTCCATTAGAGAGCCCATCATATTTTTGATAATCCAGTAATGGTTAAGATGTCTGCCGCCAATTCCTATGGCCAAATGTTCAGTGACCAAGCGGGCTTCCCATTCATCTATTAGTGTTCTCACATGCATGGAAACACCTATCTCATACCCATCTTCCAGCCTCGGACTCGTACAATGTTGAAGATAAGCCAACATTAATGTGAGATACCCATGGTATTTACCCAAGGTATTGCGTGTGATAATGTCTATATATTGTACAAGTTTTGCTCAATATGTACAGTAATGAAAATATACTCTAGAAAGGTTTCTCTAGTTTATGTCTCAAATTCTTCTCTCATTTAAGTCATCAAACATAGAAGTTAAAATGACTTAATTTTATTTATTTTATCCACATTTCTCTTCTTTTCATTGAAAATGTTACGTCTCATTTTGATTGAGTGTTTCCCAAGCCAGCATTGACAATTGGAGTGTCATCTCATTCTACGCCAATATATATTATAATCCATTGGGCTTTCTGGTTTATTTTTAATAATACGAAGTCGACCTTATCGTTATACTCGTCTTTGGAATGTATTGAGCACTTTTCTTTATCCCCACGCAAAGCTAGTTTCACTTTCACATATAAGTACCGAAATTAAAAATGTATACATATACATAAATAAAATACACGTAGATCAGAAGACCAAGACACGTTTAATTGTGAAAGATGGCTGGCGCCTACTCATCCTCAAAGCTCTTCAATCTCATGATCTCCTTGATTGCCATTCTCCTCGTTATGAATCATTGTTATGGAGTATCAGTTGAACCAAATTTGTGCCACAAGTCGTGTGAAATCGAAAAATTCGATGAACTGATGAAGATGCTGATGTCTTATGGTAAGATTCCAGGAGCTCAACTGGCTGTGGCAAAAGGAGGAGAAGTCAAATATTTTAAAGCTTTTGGAGTGGCTAATCGCGAGACGGGTGAGCTAGTCACTACACAACACGTTATGAGGTATAATAGTATCTCCAAATTTATCACCGGTGTTGCTATTCTCAAACTTATTCAGGTGAGACCAAATTATCCCCTTTATAAGTATTCAATAGCTATAAATTTGTGGTATATTTATCTATGAAATGTAATCGATGTTCGTGTAGGAAGGGCGACTGAGTCTGGAGGACAAACCCTTTCGCTTTCTGGAGGATTTGGATCCTCCAAGAGGCGCCACTGTGGACCAACGGCTATTCAATATTACAGTACAACAAATGTTACAACACACGGGAGGTTGGAACAAAACGTCATCAAATGTGAACATTCCAATACTACCTACAGCGCTCTACGCATCGCAGTCTCTGGGACACCCTGCTCCTCCCACAGTCTACGATTCCATTCGATACATGAAAAGCGTAGCTCTGGATTTCGATCCGGGGTCGGCCATGGAATACGCAGATATCGGATACATGGTCCTTGGAAGAGTTATCGAGAAACTTAGCTGAATGAGTTATAGGGATTATATGAGTCAACATATCTTCAATCCAATGGGTCTGACGAAGATGAAATTGGCACCGTCTCAGGTGGAACATTTGGCACACAATGAAGTTCACTACTATGGATTTGATGGCGATCAAGATGTACGCGTGCTCTCCATATTTCCCGGGGAAGGCATTGTAAACGCCAGTTACGGGATCGTGGATTATAGAAATTTGGACTCAGCGGCAGGGTGGATAGGGAATGCCGGTGATGCTGTTAGATTCATAGATCATGTGGATGGTCTACGGGAGCCTGCAATTCTAAAAGAAGACATGGTGTATGCCATGCTTAATTCTCCAATGCCCTCTAAGAGATTTTTAGCCGGAGATCCTTTGTTCGACCATTCACAGGGTTTGAATGTTTTTGTTTCTTTGGATGGGAAGGGGAAGATAAAGAGTTTCCAGCATGGCGGTGCACTCTACGGCGCTATGTCTTACGTGGCGAGACTGGTAGACAATAATATTTCATTCGCCTTTCTTTTCAATTCTCTTCCCCTGACGCAGGTAGGTTTCGTGTATCATGCAGTTGCCAACCTCACCCAGCTCGCTAATAGCATTCATACCTGGCCGAGTGGAGACCTAAGGGCCTAGGGAGTCGGCAGACATATAACTTGGTAATCTACTCAGCCTGAATATGTTTCACAATAAATAGGAGATATGCCATTAGGCACATTGTCCATGTTTTCTATTAGAAACGCTTTTAGAAGAATTGCCATTGTCCATGTTTTTTTCCATGAGAAATGCATTTGGAAATGTCATCACAATAAATAGGAGATATGCCATTAGGCACATTGTCCATGTTTTCTATTAGAAACGCTTTTAGAAGAATTGCCATTGTCCATGTTTCTTTCCATGAGAAATGCATTTGGAAATGTCATTAGGACATTATCCAGCTCTCTATTAGAAAAGCATTTTCATCTCACTATGCTGAGCATTTATTGCTCAAGTATGTTTGATGTTGTATATGTAAGAGCATTTATTGCTTTAATTGTGTTTTTATTAATAAGATTATGAAGCTGATAAGTATTTCTAAGACTCTCAAGGTGATAATTTTTATGGAATATTGTTAATATAGGCAATAACAATATTAATATTATTTGTTTGTTTGGTATTTTTATTTTAAAAAGTTTAAAAAGCTTTATGAATTCTTTAATGTTATAAATAACTTTGAAATCATGTTTACAACGGAAGAAGTTTTCTCTTTAGAAGACATAGATTTTGGGGTTAAGCGTTTGGCGAATGGAAAAGCTAAGGACATTAAAGGTTACAAGGCAGAAATCTTAAAAATTGGAGGACATGTCCTCATCCCTCACATTCACAAGCTATTTAATCAAGCGGTCAAGCAACGGTTTCCTAAACCTTGGACTAAGAGCCTCGTTATCCTTATTTTAAAAAGTGGGGATACAAATAACCCCTATAATTATTGGACAATTATGATTAGCCCTCTCTTAGCCAAGTTATATGGTATTATATTGGAAAAGAAGATCAACATATGGCTTGAAAGTGAAGGTAAATGGGCTAAAGGACTTGAGCAAGTTTTAGAAGACAACACTCAACAACGGACCACCTCGTTACGCTTAGGATTATTGTGGAGGAATGTCGTAATAATAAATCCAAACTCTTATGTTTCTTTGTCGACTTTAGAAAGGCTTTCAATACGGTACCTAGAAATAACCTCTGGAATAGATTAGAAGAGCTAACTTAGGTTTCTTTCGCGTTGAGAGCTACCGCAATAAGGTTATACGAGAATGTCATTGCCAAGTTTAAGAGCAATAAGGGGTGGTCGAAAGATATTAAGTGTAATATTGGAGTTAAACAAGGTTGCCCCCTCTCCCCTATCCTATTTGGCATTTACATCGATAAGCTAGAAGGATGTTTAGAGGAAACAGGTTGTGTTGACACGATCTTAGCTAGAATAGTCATCATCCTTCTTCTCTATGCTAATGATATTGTTCTTCTGGCAAGGTGGACCCATTTGATCTTGACAAGCAACTAAGACTTCTTAAGGATTTTTGTGCTACCATGGGTATGACTGTTAACACTGAGAAAACAAAAGTTATGATTATCAAATCCAAGAAGGACACTTACGCTAACTTTGTGTATGACAATAGCAACTTGGAGGAAGTGCCTTCTTACAAATACTTAGGAATTGATATTCATCACAAGCTCAACAGGAACTATAACATTGGGAAAAGGATTAATGGTCATGGGTGGAAAGATTATTTTGGTAATGAAAATAATTGTAAAGCATCAAACCTTGTGATAAATTGTATAAACGGTTTATTGTAAAAAAATAATTAGTTTATGTGACATGCTATATATATTTGTTTTAGAGAATTTTTTATATTTACAATTATAGCTATAAGTAAAGAGAGTTAATTTATAAGATATAGTTTTTGAAACATATATTGAATTTGATATAAAAGTTATCAATATTAAAAATAAAGATAAGTAATTTTTATTTGAAAATTAAAATAAATAATTTTAAATAAATTTTTTTTAAAGATGAGTAATTTTTATTTAAAAACTAAAATAATTAATTCTAAATAAAGACAAAAGGTTTATAATAAAAATCTAAACTATTGAAAAATTATTTATAAATTACTAAATTCATAATATTATAATATATATATTTTTAATAAAGTGAATCCATTCAAATATATTTACATAGATTAAAACCCACTATGTTTATTTTTAAGTTTTATTCTTTAAAAGGTTAAAGAAGGTAAATTTTCCAAAATACGCACTCATTTATTTAAAATATTTTTAAAAACATATTTACATATTAAGTTTTTCATCACTTTTTATTCAATTTAATTATAAATACCACAAATTCAAATCAAGTTTCTACTCTAAGTTTAAAACAATGGTATAGAAAAATTATAGATTAGTTTTTTTATATAATATTTATATAAAGTGTTTTGAATTAGTGTTTTATTTTTCTATAAGGAATAACGAGGAATTATATTCAAAAGATTTCTCATTAGAATCATGAACATGGAGAGTTTTAAATTTTATCTATGAAAATTTGAAAAATAAGTAATTAAAACAAATGTTTTTTCACGTTTTGGTAGAATTTTAATGCTTTTATTGTATTTTTTTATATCAAATATAATAAAATGTTTAAATTTAATTGTTGTAATAATATTTTTTTGTTAAATTTTAATTAGATTGATAAGATTAATTTTAATTTCATATATTTATTTTTGAATTAATTAACATAACTTTAATGAAAATGTGTAATCTAATAAAAATATTGAATAAAATAATTGTGTCTATTAAGACCATTGTATAACCTATTATAGTGGAGATGTGTAACTCTTTTTCTATGAGACATTTCCTTTATAAAACATAAAAAAATATTACGGCGACACTTGCAATGTGTTTGTAGGAGCGATGGTTTGACGTCTCAAAACATTCACCTTTGGAGCGATGGTTTTGTCAGATTGGTAGGTTAGACTTTAATTCCGAACAACTTTTGGGGGGGATTTGCAGACCATATTTTTCGTACGACCTAGATTTTGATTTTCTGGCACTGATTGAGGGTGCCACGTTCTTTCTTTCCTTTACTGCCCCTACTCAGACACTATCATGTCGCTTAGAGAGTTTAAACACTTGGCTTGCACGCCGCCTAAGGGTTTTGATGCAGTTAAGAAGCCTTGGGGGAAGAAACCGAGGGTTGATGACCCTGTTACACCTCTGTGTGTTGATTTTTTTTCGTCTGGTGAGGTCGAAGGGATGCCCCATGCTACAGGTGAGAGTATGGTTTGTGCTTCGTTGCATCCTAGATTCGCAGTGCCGGTTGGTGATGGGTTTATTTCTGTTATGGGTAATGAACATTCTGTATCCTCTGATGATGCTTTATTGAAGGTCGGTCTTGGTGTGGGTTTATTTGTTGAGGATTTATCTGTGGGTTTATCTGTTGAGGACTTTTCAGTTAAAGGTGAACTACGGTCTGAATCTCTCGAGATTGATCCGAAGCTACAGGATCTATTTTTTGACCAGCATGTGGTGAGGGATTTAGCATATCCAGTTGAAGATAAATGCCCTAAGCGGCCAAGACAAATTATCAGGAAAGTTGGTAAACCTGTGATGATGATTGCCAGTGAGGACGTTTGTTTGAACGACATTGTTCTGACAAACGCCACGAATCTAGTGGGGAGATTCAGTTGTCTCAAATACAATTCTGACAGCGTCAAGAATTGGGCAGCCGTTACATGGAAAGATCACGTTAGTCTTTGTCCTGAAGTTTTCATTCTACCCCATAGATGGATTGCTTTCAAATTTCTCTATGAAGCTGATGCGGCATCAGTTCTTCCTGGTGTTTGGAGATGGCATAATGTCGGTCTATTGTTGAAAAGGTGGTCGCCATTGTTTGATCCGAGAGTTGAAAGGTATGATTTATTACCTATCTGGGTTAAGTTACCAAATTTTCCTTTTGAATTCTGGTCTATCGTTTTCTTCAAATTGATCGGAAATATGTTAGGAAATTTTTTGGAGGCAAACCTTCCGTTTCTTGAATCGGGTGTTTGTTGTTTGGGTAAAGTCCTGGTTTTACTTGACCTGCGGAATGGATTAGCTGCGGATATTTTGATCAAGAGGGGGGGTTCTGAATTTAACCAGCCTCTAGATTATGTGGGTGTTCCTTTTCGCTGTAACAGGTGCCATGCTTATGGTCATCTGGTCCATGACTGTACTTTTCCCTTTAGTAAATCTTTTAAACCTACTTCTGTACCTAAGACCAAATCCTTTTGGTGCGTTAAGAGCTCTGAGGTTTTATCTGGGGTAAAAGATTTTTCTATTATTGATGATGTTTTGGTTGAGGGAATGATGGGTTGTACTCTTGTTTCTGGGACTCGCTAAAACCTCTAAGTTTTTCAGTGATAGATAACCCTAATTTTTTACTTGAGAATTTAAAGGTTTTTGGGGTTGGGGGTACGGATCATATAAGACGGAATGATTGTTATCTGGGAAATTTAGGGTTTGTTTCCCCTGTTAGAAGTAAATCTGTTTCTTTTTATGGTTATTTTCTTCGATCTTGTGCTAACATTGTGAAGGATAAACCGCTTATTCTGGACAAAGATTGTGGTCTTAAACGGAATTATATTTCTTGCACAGACCTTGTTGGTGTTCATTCGGGTTTGGTTTCTATTGATAAGGTTGATTCTTGGGCACTTAGAGCTGTGCTTACCCCCTTGGGTGTTCTCTTATGATTGTTATGACCCTAAATTGTAGAGGGTTGTCTGGCTTACCCAAAAAACTAGCGGTGTGCAAGTTGATTGGTGAACATTTTATTGATGTTTTATTCCTACAAGAAACTATGTGTGGTGGTGATATTCTGGTGACTGAGATGGAATCTATGCTTATTGGATGGAAGTTTTTATCTGTGGATGCTAAGGGTAAATATGGGGGGTTACTACTAGGATGGAGGACTCATCAATTTCAGTTGATTAATGCCTGGGCTGTGGGCTATAGTCCGTGTGCTTTGTTGCATTCTTTTGAGCTTAAATTACCGATATGTTGTCTTAATTTGTACGGACCTTATGTGGATAGAGAGAGTTTCTGGTGCAATTTGTTTAAAATGGAGGGTTTAATGAGCTCTAAAATGATCCTGGGTGGGGATTTGAACTATTCTGTAGGAGTATCTGAGATTTGGGAAGTTAAGGCTAGAGCAGATATTTTATTAGATTTCTTCATTAGGCAGATGGATGATGTTGTTCTTACTTCCCACTTGAACTAATCGCAGAGTTGGGTGTGAAAATATTTGTAAGAGACTAGATAGGTTTCTACTATCAATTGATTTTCTAGATGGTGATCTTCACTTTCAGCAATGGGTTGGTTGTGGCGGGGATTCAAACCATAATCTTGTTTTTATGCAAATCTTGAATAAGGATACTAGACCTCGTAGTCCCTTCAAGTTTAATACTAATTGGTTGAAGAATGAAGAGTTTGTTACCCTTTTAAAATCTTCTTGGATTGGTTTTTCTGATAACTTAGAGTCTTCTCCTGCAGCACACTTTGCCTCAAAACTTAAGAAAATTAAAGTTGTTTCAATCTCTTGGTCAGTTGAGAAAAAATTACAGGAGAACAAGGATTTAGTGTAGATTGAAACATTATTGGCCAAGTCTTTTCATAAGATGGGTTTTGGGTTTGCATCTAAGGAGGATAAGTCTTCTTTGGTTGAATTGAAAACTCGTAAGAGAAAAATATTATTAGAACGAGAACAGGAGGCTAGAATGAAAAGTAGGGATTTGTGGCTTTTATGTGGAGATGACAACACTCATTTTTTCCATAAGTATGCCAATTACAGGAAACTTATCAATTCAATATGGAAGATTGCAGATGGTGATGGTAACATGATTGAAGGTTTTGATGCTATTGCGGAGGCAGGAGTTAATCATTTTGAGTCATTGTTCCAGGAGGAGAGCAATCTTCATCTCCCTGAAATTGTGATGAGTGTTGGGTACTTTACCACATCTATTACTGAGGAGGAGAATGAAGATCTCATGAAACCTGTTACTTTGTAGGAAATCCAATCTATCCTTACTCTGGGTAAGAACGATAAGAGTCCAGGACTGGATGGTTTACCTGTCGAGGTCTATAGGGTTCTTTTTGATGTTTTGGTTGTGGATTTATTACGGGTTATTGAAGATTCTCGAAAAAATGGTAAAATCCCTGCAGTTTTTAACTCTACTTTTATTGATTTGATTCCTAAGACTGATCATCCTATGTGCTTTGAGGACTTCATGCCAATATCTTTGTGTAATTATTGCTACAAGATTATTGGTAAGATTATTTCTACTCGTATTAGAAAGGTATTGGGACGTTATATTTTTTGTGAACATTTTGGTTTTTTACCAAGAAGACAGATTCTTGATGCAGTGGGGGTTTTACCGGAAGGTATGCATACCATTCATTGTAAACGATTAAAGTCCGTGGTTTTAAAAAATAGAGTTATCTAAAGCCTATGATCAGGTTAGTTGGACTTACCTCCAGGTCATTTTATCCAAAATGTGTTTTTTCGGGCCTTTTATTACTTGGGTAATGAGCAGTCTATCATCTATATCATTTGTTGTACTTATCAATGGTGCAGCTTCATCTTTTTTTAAGCCTGGCAGGGGGCTCAGATAGGGTTTTCCTTTAGCCCCTTTACTATTTATTATCATTGCTGAAGGATTGAGTAGGGCTCTATACTGTGCCTAAGATGGTGGGGTTTATCATGGTATTTCTTTTGGAAATGATATTTCCTTATCTCATGTACTCTTTGTGGATGACATTGTCATGGTTACTGATGGATCTGAACAATCTTTATCTTCATTATATGAGATATTATTGGTTTACTGTAAGGCATCTGGAATGTAGATAAATGAAAAAAAATATGCATTGTATTTATCTAGCTTAGATGAGTATGAGATTATTACTTTACAGAATATTTTTTTATTTTCTGTTGTAATTCTTGAGAATGGCATGAATTATCTTGGTCTCTATCTTAAACCCTACAGATACTATTTGAAGGATTGGGACTGGCTGATTGCAAAAGTGGAAAAAAAGATTATGAATTGGAGCTATCGATGGTTAACTAAGGGAGGTAAGATCACTTTGGTCAAAGCTGTTCTTGAAGCTATTCTGATTTATTGGATGCATTTCTGGATTCCAGTGGGTATCATTGAGAAGATTAGGAAGCTATGTTTCAAATTATTATGGTTTGGAAATAAGGATTTTGCTGGCTTACCATGGAATTCATGGAAAACTTTGGCTTTTCCAAAATTTATGGGTGGATGGGGGTTGAAAATCCCTGTTGTTTTTGAAAAAGCCCTTTCAGCCAAGAGTGCATGGAATCTTATTGTAGGTTTGGGACTTTGGTTTCAAATTGCAGTTCATAAATATGTTCATCCTTTGTCTATTATGGACTGGATCAGAGTTTCAGACAAGAAGAAAAAGAATATTTCTGTATGTTGGAAAGCTATTTTATGGGCTTTTGATATTATTGGTAATCATCTTGTTTGGAAGGTTGGTAATGGTGTTGATATGTGTATTGGTATTGACCCATGGGTGGGATGCAAATGGAGACATAATTTACCATCTTTACTGATTGACAAATTACATTCTGCTGGTATTTTTTTCCTTAAATATATTGGTGGTCCTGGAATGTCTTATTTGATAGAACAAGGTTGGCTATCTGCACACAATCTTGGGTTAACAGATACCCAGGATGTTTTATGTTGGAATGGGTTCCTAGATATTCTCAAAGCTAGTCATGTAATATTAACTAACAATGATGATATTTTGGTATGGAATTTGTCAAAAAATTGTAAATACTCTCCAAAAGAGGGCTATTTACATTTGTTGCAGGATAGGAATGGGATGGAATACTCTTGGTGGTGGAAAGTTTTATGGAAACTTAAGTGTCCCTTGAAATCCAAAATTTTTTGTTGGTTTCTTTTTTCTGAAAAGGCACTCACATGGGATGTCATGGTTAGAAAAGGCAAGGAAGGACCTGGTAGGTGATATTTGTGTAAATTGGATACTAAATCTAATTTCCATCTAGGTGTGGAATGCCCTTTTACAAAGAGTGTTTGATTAGATATTGAAGAAAAGTTAAATTTCAGGAATCTTTGGTATGGGGATTTTGTTATTGCTTGTTTGAAGAATTGGTGTCTTAACATGGAGGTTAAGCATATTAGGCCTTTACCTATTATTGTAATGTTGTTTATATGGAAGGCTAGAAATCAAAGTTGCTTTGAAGACCACACATTGATGCCTTCTCAGGTATTCTCTTTCAGTCTTGGATTGTTGAGATCTTTTCCACAAGGTGATTTTGTTATGAAAATCAGACCTGTGTTTGCAGAAATTATTGACAAAACTTACCCTTGGGGTTATTTTGATGGTTCGGCAGCTGATTCATGTGGAGCTGGAGGTATGCTTTACATTTCTGATAATCATTTTTTCTTTTCTTTTAAAGCTAGTTTAGGAGCGGGTTCTAACAATTCTGTTGAACTCCGTGCTTTAAAGATTCTACTTACTCTGGCTAGGAAGAAGGATATTGCAAAAATTCAAATTTATGGTGACTCTCAGTTAGTCATTAACTAGGCCAATGGTAAATTCAGAATGCATAATTTAGAGTTATCCCAAATTCTACAGGAAGTTCACAGAATTTCTGACAGTTTTGGGTTGGTACAGTTACAACACATATACAGTGAAAGGAATAGTCTGGCTGACTCTTTGGAAAAGGATGGAGCGGTGGTCCCAGAAGGCTTCTAGCATATCAAAGAATACTGAGAGGATGCAATCTATGAAAGTTATCAAATTTTCCGACTGGTTTTAACTATGACTAATACTTTAGGAGTTTTAATGTTGATCTTTTAATCACTTTTGAGAGTTTTTGGACTATAATAGGGATGGTGCTGGTGAACAGTTTTTAGTTTCAGGAGTTTGATCTTTTGATTACTTTTGATAATTTTTGGACTATATTAGGGATGGTGATGGTGAACAGTTTTCTGTTAATGGGCCTAGTTGATGTTTGCAGATATAATGGTGATATTTTATGTGGGTGGTGAATATGATCATTCTGAATGGGTCTGACATATGGGCCTTGTTTGAGGTTTTTTGAGATAATTTTGACAATATTTGATCATATTTGAGGATGATGATGAGTTTTTATCATCTTTATTTTGAACATTTAATTTTGTGGATTGCGTTTTTGTTGTTTAGTTGATTTCATTTCCATGACATTCTATGATCTATTGTAAACAATTGCGATATACTTTGTGAGAATGGACATTTTGGTCCATCTACGGAATGTAAATAATATTTACGATTTTTTTTATGGAATATATATATATATATATATATATATATATATATATATATTTGATAAATTAAAACCATAAATATTGCATTACACACTTCCTCAACATTTTCACTCTAAAAATGTTGGAATATATTAAACCCACTCATAACTTAGGATAAAATAATTAATCATTATTTGATTAATTAGTCACCTACTAGCTTAATTAGTTGGCATCCACTTGCACCTTAAACTCAATACATGCCATATATATCCCAGGAATGCTTTATTTCTAAATCTGGGTTGATATTGACCACCTTTTGACCATCTAGAAATAGTATACAACACATTACAACAAATTCTCCTTTATTCTGCTTTTTCAGCTTTTCTGTGGATAAGATAAAAGCTAGTCAACTAGGAAACTGGTAGCTTTTGTTTCCAACCCATACTCTATTAGTTTTTTCTCCATTTTCTAGGATTAGAATGTTTTTCCATATCCCCTGACAACCCACTCATGATTTTTCCAATTCATGAGGTCCTTGATAGATTTGGGAAATGCTTTAGCCACCTATGGGGGTTTGCTATATTTTGGTAAGTCAACATTTTTGAGCTTTATGAGTTGTCTCCATACAACTCGATTTTCCTATGAGGGATGTACTATTTATGTACACTATTATTCATCATTATTCAATGGAAGGATACATACCAACATTCATCTCTTCATTCATGCGATTCAGTCCCTTTTCTTCTCTCTAGTTTTCCTATGTATACTTATGATAATTCTTAGTAGCAAGATCTATTTCCCGTGATTTTTCTTAGAATCATTGCTCATAGCATTGATCTATTATTTCTACATGGTATCAGAGCTATAAGAAGCACAACCTTGCCATCTCCTACATGGTATCAGAGCAGCAAGGTTGATCAAGTTCTACAGAGTTGAGGAGCGCATCCAATCTCCTATCCCTCTCTGAAGAAGAGCTTGTCTAGCTTACAAGATTTTCTCCTAGTTTGTTTTGCAGGTTGCAGAGATTTTTTTCTTGAGCACATCAATTCAGCAATATGGATTCTTCATCAGCTATAATTCTCACTTCCTTCAACTACCACGAATGGAAAGCCAAAATCTCCATTCTATTGCATAGTAGAGGATATATAGAGTTACACTAGCTTTGGAGAATGAGCCCAATGATGTGATTGAGAAAGCTAAGTGGCATAATAGGTTGGATGAAGCCTATAGATTGCTTTACCTCTCTATTTCTCCTGATCTACTCTTTCATCTAGATGGTTTGACCACTCCAAACCAAGTATGGACTCAATTGGAGTCTCTCTTTGGAGTTCAAGATGAGCTAAGAGCACATCAATTGGAGATTGAGTTATTCTCACTGAGTCCAAGCAATTTTGAATCTCTGGAGGGTTTCTTCACCAAGTTCAAGTCACTTGTTCTAATGCTCAAGCAATGTGGGATTGAGAAAGTAGATGATCAATTAATCATTTCCATTCTTTCAAAATTGGTTCTTGATTACTCAGTTTTTGTGTCTACTTTTCATGCTACTAGGCTTGTTGTTCCTAAGTGGAAAATGCCTTCTTTAAATTCTTTTCTTGATTCACTAACAAAGGAACAAGATAAATTGATCCATATGGGCATCCTTAATTCTTCAAAGGGCAAGGATCATGCTCTCTTGGTTCAAGGAAGCAAGAAATTTAAATCAAAAGAGAAGCAAATTGTGAAGAAGCCAAAGCCAGAAATTGAAGATGAAGATTCTTATGAATATTTAATGAAGAAAGTTAAGAAGAAAGGGAGCACATCCAAGTGTTCTTATTGCAGCAAGGGATTCCATTCATAGAATAAGTGTTTGAAGAAGAAGAAGATGGAAATCATGTCTCAGCTTCTTGAGAAGCACAAGATCGAAGTTCCAGATGAACTAGAGAAGCCTGCTGATTCCTCAGAACAATGTCATATTGCGCAGTTCCAAGGTGATATAATTTATGCTTTGAGTGCCAGAGTTCTCTCATTTTCTCATGTCTCTGATATAGATTTAATATCTGATATATCATAATAAAAAATATTAGATCCTTTCTTTTATAATCCTCCTCCTAGTCTACTAGATTCATCTCCCCAAAATTGTGATTTTTCACTAGATATTGACTTGTCTTTGAGCAGCTCTTCCTCACAAGCTTGTATATCTAATTTAGAAGATTGTTTGCAGGCTGATATGCATGTCATGACACATATAATACCACCATCCATACCATCCATACTATCTACCATACCTTTGAATAATCCTAAGACTATACAAATCCCAAGTTCACTAGTTGATTCCTCATTGGTCTCTTATGCAATGATATTTATTTTACATGGTTTGAAGTCTTTCCTATCTTTTAGTAGCTAGTTATCCTTGTCCTTAGTCATATTTGGACTGATATTAAACATGTTTGGATCTGTTCTAAACACTTATGGTTCAAATCTTATGCCCATCCATCATTCATATTTTTACACCCATCAGTTTTCCACAGTTGCTCATAATTTTCCTGGTCTAGCCCTATATCCTCATGGATCCACTGAAGCCTTTGTCTTTGATGTTCCATATGCTAATATTTTTGATATATCATATTTTTATCAGCCTCATAACAGATCTATATAGGTGCTACATCATATTGGAATATTGACATGTGATTCACATCACAATTTTGTAGCTACTCAAGGAATTGGATGTGAAATAAATTGTCTTAATTTTTGTACTCTTTGAGAAAGAGTACTCACAGATCTCTTTTCCATTTCAGATTATGTTTGCAGATCAGAGTTTAACAACAGCAAGAAGCATTCAGATAATGCTCATACTTCATCAGATGATGAGATACAAGGAGTCCCTCCTCTTCCTTCTTGTAGGTTCTACACTCAAACGCATGATCATGGAGTTCATGATTTATTCAACAAGTCTTCCATCCAGAAGCAGTTCACTTAGCTCATTCAAGTAAAGATAAGGATATGTTGAAGACATATTATTTCAAAATTTTGTGCCATGTCCTTTCTTAAGGGAGGATTTTCTCCATGTGGTTTTGCTTCTTTCCTCACTTTTCTAGACATAATAATTGTTAAATGGTGACCATAGCCTTTTTGATGGGCCCTATATGCATCTATATTTTTTGTCACACCATCATAAAGTCGAACTTATAAGGGGGTGTTGGAATATATTAAACCCACTCATAACTTAGGATAAAATAATTAATCATTATTTGATTAATTATCCACCCACTAGCTTAATTAGTTGACATCAACTTGCACATTAAAGTCAATACATGCCATCTATATCCTATGAATGCTTTATTTCCAAATCTGGGTTGATATTGACCACCTCTTGACCATCCAGAAATAGTATACAGCACATTACAACATATTCTACTTTATTCTGCTTTTTCAGCTTTTTAAAAGCTAGTCAACTAAAAAACTGGGAGCTCTTGTTTTCAACCCATCCTCCATTAATTTTTTCTCCATTTTTGTCCAAAGGAAATGCGGGTGATGCTATTATTAGATTCATAAATCATGTGGATGGTCTACGGGTCCCTGCAATTCTAAACGAAGACATGGTGTATGCCATGCTTAATTCTCCAATGCCCTCGAAAAGATTTTTAGCCGGAGATCCTTTGTTTGACCATTCACAGGGTTTGAATGTTTTTGTTTCTTTGGATGGGGACGGGAAGACAAAGAGTTTCTAGCAGGCGCTATGTCTTACGTGGCGAGACTGGTAGACAATAATATTTCATTCGCCTTTCTTTTCAATTCTCTTCCCCTCACGCAGGTAGGTTTCGTGTATCAAGCAGTTGCCAACCTCACCCAGCTTGCTAATAGCATTCATACGTGGCCGAGTGGAGACCCAAGGACCTAGGGACTCGGGAAACCAATAGCCTGAATACGTTTCCTAATAAATGGGAGCGCCATTAGCCACATTATCCATGTTTTCTATGAGAAATGCTTTTAGAAGAATTGCCATTATCCATGTTTTTTCTTTAAAGAAATGCATTTGGAAATGTCATTAGGATATTATCCAGGTCTCGATTAGGAAAGCATTTTCAATTCACTATGCTGAGCATTTATTGCTCAAGATGTATGTTCGATGTTGCGTATTTAAGATCATTTATTGTTCTAATTGTGCTTTTATTAATAAGGTTATGAAGCTGATAAGTATTTCTATCAAGGCTATGAAGGTGATAATATTTGTGGAATATTGTTAATATAGGGAATAACAATATTAATATTATTTGATGGTTTGTTATATATTTAAATGTATTTTGTATTAAATTAGTAATATTATGAAATTAAATTTACTTGATTTAGAAATTTAGATAAATTAAAAATAGATTGTATAAACTTATTAGAGTAAAAAATAATTAGTTTATATGACAATTCTTAATGTATTTAGAAAAAGAGACTTAAAATTTTGTTTTAAAGAATTTCTCATATTTACAATCATAGCTATAAACAAAAATAATTAATTTATAAGATATAGTTTTTGAAACATATATTGAATTTGACATAAAAACTTATCAATATTAAAAATAAAGATGAGCAACTTTTATTCGGAAATTAAAATAATTAATTTTAAATATTTTTTAAATATAAACAACTTTTATTTAAAAATTAAAATAATTAATTCTAAATAAAGACAAAAGGTTTATAATAAAAATCCAAACTATAAAAAATTATTTATAAATTACTAAATTCATAATATTTTTTAATAAAATGAATTGTTCAAATATACTTGTACATTAAAAAAAACCCACTAGATCTATATTGAAAAATCTAGAAAATGCAAGGTATACGTGTTATATCTTAAAGTTTTCCAAAATACTCATTTATTCATTTAAAATATTTAAACATATTTACGTATTAAGTTTTTCATCACTTTTTATTCACTTTAATTATAAGTACCACAAATTCAAACCAACTTTCTACTCTAGGTTTAAAACAATTGCGTAAATAAAATTAAGTTTAGATTAGGTTTTTTTTTTTATAATATTTATATAAGTGTTTTGAATTAATTCTTTTTTTAAATAAGGAATAACGAGGAATTATATTCAAAAGATTTCTAATTCGAATTGAACATGGAGAATTTTAAATTTTATCTATGAAAAATTGGAAAATAAGTAATTAAAACAAATGCTTTTTCATGTTTTGTTATAATTTTAATGTTTTTCTTGTTTTTTTATATCTATTATAATAAAATGTTTAAATTTAATTATTGTAATAATATTAGTTTTTGCTAAATTTTAATTTGATTGATAAGATTAATTTTATTTTAGATTTTTATTTTTGAATTTTTTCTTACCATTTCAGGATTATGAGTGGATTAAGACTAATATACTAATTGTTATAGCTTTAATGAAAATGTGTAATCTAAATTTTTTTTTAATAAAATAATTGCACCTAATAAGATCAGTGTACAACCCTTTACAGTGGAGATGTGTAACTCCTCTACTCATCTTAGAGATGACACATTTCTTTTATAAAAAATAAAAAAATATTATAAAAATAACATGCTCACCCAAATTAAATTGAAAAATATTTAAAACCATATATATATATGATAAATTAAAACAATAAACATTGCATTACACACTTCCTCAACATTTCCAATCTAAAAAAGGGTTTGCACCTCCATTTAAAAGAAAAGAGTATTATTGTTCAATTTTTCCATTACATCGTCATATGTCAAATGCTTCTGATATGTATCGAGATAAAAAAAAAAAAGTAACATACATTCACACGATTTTGACATATTCATGTCACCCATAGTGCACAATCTAATATGTTAATTAATTGATGTATTTCCTTTTTTTTCAATGATTTAATAAGCTTTATAATGGATTTTTCTAATAATGGTAATTGTTGAGAAGTTGTCCTATGCTAGCTGGAGGTTTCTTTCTCATACAGTTCGGTTCCTTCCACCCAAATTCAGTTCCAGATCAAATGTTTAAAGATTATCACATTTCCAGTTGTCTTTGCATAAATTGGGCACATAGATTTTGAAAATTGAAGGCCTAAAATGTTTGTGTGTCTCCATTCATGGCCAGGTCACTGTGAAAAAACTTGGATCATTGTTTAAAGGTACAATCAAAGTACCTCTCATGCATAGACAATTGGACAATAGATATGGAGATCAAGATTATAGATATCATTCTCGTGCATTTCATGTCATAGAAATGAGAATGAAATCATTCAAATCAATATGATTTCTAGGAAATATGATTGCAACTGATAAATCAGTGATTCTCTATTTTTGTAATGTTGTTTATAAAGACAAAGAGAGGTAGTTTATCCCGGGGAAAGTTTTATCTATTGAAGGTAGGATCTATCTATGTTTGAGAAAGATATATATTGAAGGTAGGATCTATCTATTCCTTCTTGAAATGCATGCCCACTATCACAATTAATTACTGCCTTGAATTTCGTGCCCAGAAACTGTCTGGACAATTGTGCCTTCAGCTTTATGATTCCAATAATAATTGCAGTTGTATTGTACCTAACTTGATTTTAAAAATTGTTTCATCCTTTAAGGTTAGAAGGAATAGCTTTAGATAACCATTTCTCTAATACATCCAAATGAATCAACTTTTCCTACCTTCCCAGAGATGCAAGAAGGATCAAGCTTTCTTGTTTGGGCCTGAGCGAAAATTTTATTTTCCGATTACATCACAAGCTCTTACACAGCTGGACCTTTCCTTGAATGTTTTTTTCCCTAGCAAAATCCCTTCATTTTAGGAGAAATGCAGGTTTTATACTCTGTGGATTTGAGTCCAAACTATTTCAGTGGCACAATACCTTCTAAGATTGTTGATATGGGAAGTATTTTGTATTTAAACTTGTCAAACATTCCCCTAACTGGGAGATTTCCTTTGGAGATTTCATTTATTAAAGGACTTAAGACATAAAATTTTAACATGATTGGTTTAGGTGTTCATTCCGTAAAGAGATCTTATGTAGGTAGCTCTTCTAGAACTACAATATATAAACATAAAAGTTGTGAAGACCCCATATCATCCTCATATAATTTTTTCATCCTCATATGATTTATTTACATTGTTCTACAAATATGTACAACCATGTCATCGAATTAGAAACCATGATCTGAATATATAATGCTAAGCATTGGAAAAAAATCATTCCTCTCTTTTGTGACATCTTGTCTTGACTCACCCAATTTATTTTCAGTGTTCGTTGGATGACTAACCTTTGGTTCTAGTAAGCATATGCTTTTTGCAACTTGCAAATGAGCTAGCTATGTTTGGAGTTCAGAACTTGTAAATTTCCATGAATATTTGCAATTAGGGTCATCCCCATCACTCTTTTTTCTTGAGAAGTAAAGTTTCATTTCAGCATCTGAACTTGCGTGTCACTTTGCCCTTAAAAGAGGAATCGAGGCAACAAGAGATGTCAATACCAGTTTAGGTCATGTAACATCTTTTCCTATAGTGCTTTTGTATTGAATTACAAATGTAATTTATTATAAACATTATAAATAAAAACAACCATAAGGGGTGTTCTCAAATATGTAAGTGCAAATTGATTTTTGTAGGAAAAAACTACTCTCAGTGGCTTTGGTATACGTAACCCTATAATAGTCACAGAACTAATTACGACCAGTTCCACTTTGTATTACTAGTCTAGGTTTAGAAATGGGCCTTGTAAATATTTCACCAAAGAACCAACCAAGGATTGCATCATCATGCCCGTTGGCTCAAAGAGATACCATCCCTTCATAAGGGGTAGTTTGCACATTTTCCTCTACCTGCACTACCATTTTCCATTATTCAAGTAGCACAAAAAAATTAATTTACCTCTTATAGAACTTGGAAGGAGACATTGTGCACTCATTTGTTCTATCGTCTTGCCTACTGGAACAAACATAGGGCTCCCTGAACATAAACCTACGAAATATCTTGATAAACTTATTCCTGTGGTATTTATAGCTTCCAAAAGAACCCAAAAGGAGCCACCAACTGATTCAGATATAGGATGAATTTATGAAAACAATGCATTCAGAAGTGTTTATTCATCAATTGGGTCAGCACCAAGTCCAGTGACTATGCCATGGTATATGCAAGAACAACCAACTATGTCCCAGACTTGTTTAAAGCAATTGCTAAACTCCATAATTTGTATATTTAAGCTTATAGAAATTGTTTTAAGGAAGAGTTAGCTCAAAGTACATCCTCACTTAATATCCTTGGGATAACCCAATGCTGAACCATATTCATCCCTTTATATTGGGGGCTTATCTATCAAAATTCAATTTTCCCAGCATATTCAATTTATTGGATCGTCAAATTGTTGCGATGACAACAAGAACATTCCTTGAACATAATAAAGGTGGCCAAATGAAATGAATATTTGCTAATTTAGGGGGTCTCTACCTGCAAATTGAATAGTGTATCTAACTAGCATGTATAAAACTATTCCTATTTTTATAGCACGGACCTGAAAGGGTATGGTTTTACCAACATATCTCAACAAATACATTGAAGCTCCAAAGGCCACAAGAGGCCAGGATTAAAGAGTACAGATGATTGATATGAAATCAAATGATAGAATAAGGTTAGTTGATCCAAAGGGATTTTGTAAGCTCACAAGT
This sequence comes from Pseudotsuga menziesii, assembly GCA_001517045.1. Lineage (NCBI taxonomy): Eukaryota > Viridiplantae > Streptophyta > Pinopsida > Pinales > Pinaceae > Pseudotsuga > Pseudotsuga menziesii. The sequence goes on from LPNX010348342.1 coordinate 25,939, forward strand.
AGAATCAGGCAAATTAGAAAGCATGCCTTCAAATGCCATTTTCTTCAATACTAGCTAAAAGAGTAACGCATGAACAAAAAATGAGCAAAATTAGTCAAATCTCTATTTTCCAAGAACAACCAAAACCATAGCATTTCACTTTATTCCATTACCATTTGAAAATGGCAACACATCATCCTCTAAATAACAGATGTGTCATATTTATGGATATCCCTACCTTGTTGCCTATTATAACCCCTATGACAATTCTATTTAATATGTTTGCTACTAACAACAATAGTAAAGGGGACAGAGGGCACCTTGCGGTATTCCTCTAGAGGGATTGAAGAATTTGATGTGAAACAATTTATAGTAATAGAAAAAGAGTTTGACATTATAAAACCTATAATTCATGAAACAAAATGGTAATTGAACCCTACATGAAAGATAAACATTATAAAATAAAGCCAACTCATTGGTCATAAGCCTTGGAGAAATCCAGTTTGAGTTGCATAGCTGATTTTTTTTTGTTTTGATCGACTGTAGGCATTCTTGCACTGTTCTTATGGCATCAAAATATGCCTTCCAACCATTACACCAAATATTTAATGTGCTTTGCTTTACATAAAGTTCTCTTCATTGTTAAGTGCACCTATAAATATATGTCATGGGCATAAATATTTATTAAACAAGTTAAGTAGCGAAAACATTTTGGCTTCATTTTGCACAACATCACATAATAGATAAGCCTACACAAGTTCACTTTTATAAAAAACAAGATAGAGCATAGCATGGGTTAGTAGGCATGAAAATATCCATAACACCATAAAAACCAATACTAAAGTTAGATAAAACAGATACTTTATCAATCAACACATTCCATTCATCAATTAATTCCACGTAACCATATTATCATATTAATAATGGCCAAAATGAGATTTATTAGGTACACAATATGGTAAACTTGTATCAAATATGGTCGTTATCATCTACAATAGATAGGTCAATCACCAAACCGAGGCTTAGAGTCTTGCACACCCATGTGCAACCAAAAAAGATGAAATTACTACTATTACATCTTTCTTTTTTGAATTATTGTTGTTCCATGCACCATTGCCTTATATATGTCGAATTTTTAGCTTTAGTAGTATAATTTTCATCTCTTTCAACTTTATTTCATTATTTACTTCATCCCGTAATCATAAAATTATTCATTTGCAATCTAAGTAAAAACAACAATCACTGAGATAACCAAAATGTTTTGTAGAATGGTTGCCCGATGGTAAAACCCTAAAGAACATCAACAAAATCCCACATGAAAAAAACTAGTGATTGTCTCTTTGCCATAGTATCCAACATTATTCTCAATTTCCTTCCATTCATCACTTTCTTTTTCCTCATTCAATGTTGGTGCCTGTGAAAGTTGCAACAAAAGAGGTTTAAGCCTCAATCCCATCCATTTCAACTCAAGTGATTCCTTGCAAATTTGATCCATAAACAAGGAGAACCTTGTAGGTTTCTAGGTGAATGCGGTTCTCTTTAAGAGACCATGTGACAATGATTTCAACCACCTTTGGCAAGCCTAGACTACCTCTTCACTTGGAATCCTTAAGGAGTCTTCAAAGCAGGAAATTGACCCCCTCCATTTCTCCTCTAATATGGGAGCTAGCTCAACATCTAATGTGAGAGTCTCATGGTTGGCCATGAGATATTATATCTTTGAGATCTCATCCCTGATGCATGAGAGTTATTCATCTCTTTCTCTCTATGTTTTTGTATATTATTGGCTGTCAATTCTTTATGATGAATCTAAGAAGATAGGGATCTTACTTGTACTTCCCCTACATATGGATTTGGATTCCATTTGTAGGGGTGTGGTAGGGAAAAGTTATCCAAATCAAATTCACACAACTAAGCCCTTGATTCCTCATTATATTTCTAGCACACATCCACAAACTCCTTGGGTTTTCTGTCTTTAATGTGAATTACAGTACTAAACTTTGGGTCTAAAATATTTACCATTGATCCCTGAGAAATAGGTTGTAGACCTTGGCTAGTTGTCTAAATTTTATCATACCTTCTGCGAGCTAAGCCATTTTGGATATAAATACATCCATTAGCTCTTCTCTTTCAATTTGGTCAACTAATTATTTCTTAGTTTAACCCAATTTTTGTCCTTAGGTTCCTCATAAATCAGCAAGGACATTGTTTTGGTATATATGGCTACTTGCCTTTCATCCTGGACCTAGGGTAAATTCATGAGAAATCTTGACACTCTGGTAATGCTAACTTAATCTACTTGATATTATAACCCTATGAATACTCTAACATACTCCTGATTCTTTACATTTTGGAAGTTTAGCGCAATTTTAAGGGTCACTTTGTCATCATACCCTTGGAGTATATCAAAATACATAAGCAAGCCAATTGGACTATTGAAATATTTCCACCACCTCATAGTTGATACATACTTTATAGGTGTCAATGGGATCCCTTCTATTGAATGGTTGAATTCTTTTTAGGTTGTATGCAACTTTTCCCAACTCAAATAACTTAGGAAACATGGAAACAAAAAACTATTGGACACATAGAATGGTTCACTATGGGTGAGTATGGACACATACCCTACACAACTTGTGTCAGAATATGAATTGCAGGAATAGGGACTGTAATTCTAAAGGATACCAGCTTAAGCTAAAAAACATGTTCTTATGGAGTGTCTAAAATGTTTTATTCTCTATGGGTAAAACAAAAGTTGTCTTTAGAAGAAAGATAAAAGTGACTATACAGATCTTGGAGAGGTGGTTTTATAAGAATTCTGAAAACCCTTGTTTTGATTTTACAATTTTTTAAACTTCAAAAGAACAACATGAAATTCCTTGGTTGACTAGTGAATGCGAATAAGAAGAGAAAGAGAGAGAGTAGGACTGAGAGTTGGTATAATAATCTCTTATAAATGGAACAACCCAACAAAGGTGATATATTATATCATTTTATCACAAAAATGATGTATTGACTAGAAAACAACATAAAAACGAGGGTTTCAATATTTGAGCTACACAGTCTTCAAAAAAACCTCAGACTCTAAGCAAAAGAAAAAATGTACAAAGTATACCTGTATAATATTCGATTCCTAAAATATAAGCAAAGCATGATAAAAAGTATTTCTCATGGTGAATGGCTAGTTTGCTATCATATTCTACCAACTTATTTAGAATTATGATCCTCAAAGGATCATAGATGAGGAAAAGCAAGCCTTGAAGGGAATTAGAGACTATTTTTTGACAAAGATTACACATACACCCAGCAGTATGAATTTGAGGCCAGAGCACTCTGGTTTCTAAAATATGTTGATGATACGAACTTTCTATATGAGGTATGCATAGAAATTTCTCCAATTAACTATTGGTTTCTTGGGCAAGAAAAGAAAACCGGTTTTCACACATTTCTTTAGGCATGGGAAGACCACACAATCCCAAATAAAGGCCAATTCAAAAGGGGTTGTGGTGGGAAAAACAAAACGGTAGAACCTAAACAAGTATAATAGGAGGATATTTTATCCTTGAAGAGATACCAAGAACATAATCTATGCCAATACACTAGAGAAAAATGGAACAGTAAGAAATTGATAAATGGCACATGTATACCATTATACAAAGGAAATGACACAATGAAATGAATCATCCAACTCTTCATATTTGTGCAATTTCACTTAGATTTATAACAGTTATTATTTTCTTACCACAAGTTTGGAGCTTAGCCATGTCGATACAAACCCTATAATGTTGATGATACTGTTTTGATGCTTATGGACAGAATAAGAAGTGATGACATGAATGAAGAATGTTTGTGGACACAATACTCTTATGAAGAATGTGAATTGCTAGGACAGAATGCTATGGGACAGAGACATTATGAAGATTGTGAATTGCTGGTATTCTTTCTAGGATAGTATGCTCTTGGATAGTGATGTGCTGAATTGCTGATATTATTCTTGACAGAATGCTTTTGGACAAAATGAAGAGGATAGAGACAAGTTTCTGAGAAGATACTGATTGAAGAGGTGCTAGAGATAAGTGCTAGTTTGATGTGACAGTGATGAAAATGCGTTGAGACAATGAGCTTAAATTGATACAATGAATTGTGGTCCAACTCTTCATATTTGTGTAATTTCACTTGGATTTATAACTATTCTTATTTTCTTCCCACGGGTGTTTGACATAGTTAAGACTATTTGAAGCTCCTTGACTGTGGAGTGTAACTCCCTAGGTATTCTCATCACTAGAGGTCACAATTAGCATTTTCACATAATTATTTAACCATTAAAATGCTAGCTATAAAGTATGCATATCATTTCCGTATGGTTAAAAATAAATAACATTAGCTAAAAAGGTAAACTACAACAGCCAAATCACATTACCATTGGTCAATGTGAATGCTTGGTGTTTAACTTCAGTAGTTGTCCTTTGAACATGCAACAAGGGTTACCATTAATTATTCAGCATCAACAGTAAGTATTAATAGTATCAATCTACAGTATGCAATAATTATTATGCCTTGTAATTAACCAGAGATAAGTGCAGTAGTATAACTGACCAGAAAATAGTGCTAAATGTGGTTAGTACATGTCCTTTCACGACAGAATTGAATCCTTTGGAGAGGACAAACTATATCTAACTTCTAAAGCAAGAAAAATAACCCTAACTCTAATATCTTGACCATTTTACAGGTATCTAGGAGGTGAATTAGCGCACCAGGTGGAATAGGAGGTGATGTTTTAAGGAAATTAGGGCTTAGAATGGGAATCCAAAATTTTAGGAAGACTTGGAATTTGAGATTTGGAATAATGTTTTGGGTTTTAGGGTTTTGCATAATCTAGGGTTTTCATATGTTTCACTATTTTTAGGGTTTTAAGATCTAAAAATGCAGACATATGCACAAAATGCCAATGTTTGAAGTATTTCTTATAACAAAAAAAGATTGAGAGGATAACAAGTTGAATGGGAAAGCTAATTACAAGGTTTTGACTTTGAAATTATATTTAAGAAGAGGTAAAGAATGTTGTTGTAGACTCCTTATCCTTTCTACAATAAGTAAAAGAAATATCTACTGTAGAACCAGGATGGAAATAAGAGATATTGGATGAAAATGACTACGATGAGAGGATTGTTGTTATGCTACATGATCTAAAAAAGACAAAATGTATGCCTTCTCAATTGATATGATATTTTTATAATAATTGCCTTTATCTTGTGCCCAATTCTAGATTTAAAGGAGAGGGTCTTAATAAAATGTCATTCCTCTCCCAATGCTAGTCATGGTGGCATTTCTAGACCTATTACAATGTAAGGAGTAAATTCTTTTGGAAGAGGATGAAAGGAAATGAAAAAAATTTGTGGCTACATTTGAAAGATGTTGAAGGGATAAAACACAAATTGTGATGTCCAAAATGTTTGCAACCTTTTCCCATTTCCCATGAAAAGTCCATTTCTCTGAGTGGGAGGAAAAATACTATTTTTTTTGGTAATTCACCCTTAATATGGTGAATTGATCATCTACCTATAGCCAGCATGATTATTGCACTCTTGGGATGCACTAAGAATTCAGATTCAATTGATTGAGGTAGATCATTGTTGGTCTACACTGGGAGCTTACTCTAATTACTTGCATAAATCTAATTTAGGTTCACTCCATATCCAAGGCACTGGTCATTATCATATAATTACACAGAAAAACATATGTTGAGAATGTTTGTAGGTACAATAGGGTTCTTCCCTTGAGGTATTCATCTCCCAAAGAAGTGAAGGAGTCTAAACTGAGGTGACATTGGGTTTATACCTCGTATTTTAATTGCTTGAACTAGCCCTCTAGTTCACTTGGTAACACCTACAACTAAAATATTAATGAAGCCAATAATCTAATACCCCTTCATTGAATACAATTTGACATAATCAATGTGTTGGAAATGAAACATTTTTTAGTATATTTTTTAGGAATCCTTTTGGACACCCTCTCTCCCTTGCTAAGGAAAACAGATTAATGAGAGAATGAAAGGCACTATCAATTACCATGAAACTTCTTTTCACAATTTCTTTGAGAAGCCTTATAACCTTGATGTTGTTGCAATATTTGCAGTATGCACCAGTCATAATATTACATGTTGAGGTGATGGGACTCAACCCTATCTATTGCATTTCATGAAAAATATTGCATGTTGAGGTCTTGGGAGTCAACCATATATGTTGTATGTCTTCTAACAACCTAAATTCCTAACTGATTGATACCATGGAGGAGATTAGTGCCCCCTCTCTCTCAAATGCTATCACAAATCATTAAACAATTGGTTGCAACTTATTTAAATCAAAGTTGACTCCTAAATTTTGGGAACCAACTCCCTAAAAAAACTATTATGACTTCCTAAAGTCATCAACTGAACTTGACTGATTCCCATGCATCAAAGGATGGGAATAAAAAAATTATGCAGAGAATAGGATGTTGCACTTCGTTATGCCAACGAACCTCCTAAAGTACACAAGATGACTACTTGCAAGGTTTAGGTTGTAATCATGGTCAATCATACCCATAGGAAAACATAATGCAAATTTCCATCTTTAGAAGTTTGTAGGGATACAAAATTTAAACACATAGAAATCATAATCATGAAAGATGGGACTTCCTTACAAGGATGATAAATGTGAAATAAAATTGTAGATAAACATAAATCTCGAAAGTAAATATCTCATAAAAGATAACATGAAATATGTAATAAAAATAATACAAAATAGAGAGATCTGATTGAAAAAGTTGTGTTTTATTGATAATCACCAAAACGAACAAAAGAAACATTGTTCTTTTAAGTTTGAAAGAAAATGCAATGATCAAAAGGAACATTGTTCATTGATAATCACAAAAATTCCTGAAAATGGATCATTTTTTGCTAAAGCCATATCTTAAATGTATCCCATAAGATAGTTCTATCTCATGATTAATATCCACATAGTTCACCATCCTACTCATATTCCTCATGGAAAACGACAAAATCATGTTGCAAGTATCATAGTTAACTTGGACGCCAAGTACTATGAGATGAATAGTTGTCATTATCAAACTTGTAAACAGAGAATGAGCACTTGCAATATCTTCATTGTACTAACACTCTTCAATCTCCAACTTAGATGGTAAGACACAATCCTTGCAGCAAATAAGACTCTCTCGTCGCTTTCCCACCTATGAAGAACAATGTAAGTAAGAAAACATATATAGATAAAGACTCAATATATTTAAGTAACATAAAATAAATATCAATGACATCAATTACAAGTAATAAGTTCATGTAACAAAATTTACTACCTTTTTCCCATTGTGAAAAAACTTAAAATCATTGATATCTTCCAACTCCAATTGTTGTCTTACATCAAATAATGTCCAATTTTCTTCCATTGTCAAGGATCTAAAGCATTGCCCATTTTTCAAGACATCAACTTGTATGATAGGGGAGTGTGTTTCATCATCATCATCTTGCTCTATTGGAATCCAATTCCATTGTCCTGATATATGAACATATCTCCATTGACGAAACTTGAATGAAATATATAACATTTGTCCTGCTATCCAATACCTACAACAATGGATGCAACATCACATAAAATATCACTAGTAGAAACATAAAGACATTGCAATTTATTCTATTAGGAGCCATAACATAAGACATAAAAAAAACTCACCTAAATGATAGCTTGGTATGATTTACCCGGCATTCTATTTGTTCCCCATGTTTGTCATGGATTCTTGTATCCCAACCAGAATGGAAAATATCTGATAATAGTTCCTTAGAAGGTGAGGATGTCATGTATGTTTTATTTGTTTCCCTATTCTCTACATAAATGTGTACCTACGCCTCTGGATAATATTTTTTTCCCATACACATTAAATGCACACCTACGCCTCCACTTTCCTTCATTCCAACTTGTACCTATAAATATAACTTATAACAAAAAGAGCTTAAAATTATATGCTCTATATTTGGCCACTCATGGGATTGAAATGTTGGTAATGGGATTTCTTGTAGTTCTCCACATGCTCTACCTGTTTTTGGAAGGATGTAGTTGTACTTGTAAAACCAAATACCTTCATTCCTTAGCCATTTATCATCCTTGTTAGAGTACACTAATTCACCAATTTTTGAATGCACAACTTTCAATATGCTAGTGATAGACTCGATCGGCTCCCATTCTTCCCAATTTGATATGCATAAGCCTATGAACTTATAATCATTATAAATGGAAATAAAAATATAATGAATAAATCATGAAATAAGGCTTATTTATAATTGAAACATAAAAGAAATAAAATGGTAAATACTTACAATTAGCATTGATTTGAGGAAAATTTGGTTTCTTGGAAATAGACTCCTTTTGAATCTCTTTCTTGTAATATACATGAGCTACAAGCACTTCTTTCACTTTTCTTCGTCCTTCTTCCATCTTAAACTTTTTCACAATGCCCTTCCAATGTTGTTCAACATCTTCTAGGTATCTTGTTTTCACCTTATGATCACCTTTTCTAGATGGTTGCATTGTAACCCAATCACCAATAGACAATTTCAAAGGAATCCAACTCCCTCCATTGTCCTTTTTGTTGTAGAGTACAATTGAACTCAATTCATTATTTGGACGTCGATTTGACATTTTTCATGAAAGTGACCTACATACAAAGTAGTGATGATAAGATAAATGTTGTATGATTATACAAATCCTATGAATACCAACAAGTAATATATAGATATGTTAAAAGATGAAACTTTCTACCTATATATAAGGCCACTTTAGAATTTTACCATACAGACAAATAGTTATTTTTAAAAACCCAGGTTGTTATTTGCTTATACAAAGGTTTCCCTAGCTGGAATCTTCAAGGGTTTAATGTACTTGCAGGGATTTCAACCTTGACTAAGGGGTTACCCTAATGCCCTGATGTTGCCCTCATTGGCATAGCTGTCAAAATGGACTAATCCAAAATCCTTTAGCAGTAGTGTTGGAGCTTGAGTAATAAAAACAAGTTAATTCTAGACAAATAATCATGTAGTTTCCTATAGAAGCAACCTAGGAAATAAGAACTCTGCGTATAAGCTTTCAAACACTCATATAGAAACAATAAATCCTCAACAAACCCCTTTGTGTAACTCAACAAATACCAACAGCATGATTAATGAAGAGTTTGAGCAAAGAAAGGCATACATTAGTCCTAAGTCATGATTTAGGCAGTGCCCTTTGCAAGATCAACTTCAATAGCTTTTGAAAAATTATGATTCCCTAACACAATACCCTTAGTCATTATCATGTAAAATAAATTTGTTATTAAAGGAGAGGTTCATATGTTTACACCCATGGAGGATTGTTACCAGCTTAGATAATGCTTCTTCAAAAGAATTCGAAGTGGCTGATTGAGTGTGGAATAATTTTTTGACTGTTTTCTTTGTTTAAAAATAAAAACAACTCTATCAACACTGCAGGTTCAATTATTTCCATCGTTCAAGTGCATAAGAACCGCTTTATCACATAGGAATATTATAGCAACTGGTACTTGGGGTTTTGCATCGGACACCAAGGAAATCCCACCAGTTACACCCTGTCAGAATCCCCTTAGACTTTGAATTCATCCATATAGACATCGACAAAGTCATGGATCAAATGAGAAAATATGGATCAAATGAGAAAAGATGATTAACACGAAGTGTTGAAAAGGACCAAGGGCATTTCACAACCCAACTGAAAACCTATGTTAGGAAAACATTCCCAAAGGGAAACTGAAAGGGGTTTTTTCTTTATATTCTAGGGATATTTTAATCAAGATCCCAATTCACCCAAATAATGTAACTAACTATATTCAAGAAAGAAAAAAATATGAGACATAGCTTAAAGAACATACCAGAGCACACAGCAAAAAACTCTCCGGATATAAATCAACAGACCATCCACTGGAGATTAGCGGATGTGTATATTCAACTTGTTGGAGGAAAATCGATGATTCCCAGCTTAATTCAAACAAACATAGTAAACATCATTCCTTCCCTTCATATGAGTTTTCAATTGTAGACATTCATCTCCTTTCCCACCAATTGTAACAGAGTTTCATCAAATATTCCTGACTCAATGGGTGAGCATTCATTAATGTTGTGCATGTTTTGTGTGTAAATTATGCATTCTCTTAGACCGCAATTATGATGATCATTCACCAGTCCATCCTGGACCGCTTCACTACAGCATTAAAAAATAGTGTGTAGAAATGATGTTTGCACCTCGAATGTTGATGGAGCGGGTTCCGTAGGAGAAAGCCAGCTAAGAGGTTGTCTGCTGGTGGTGGACTGTTCTCAGATGTAACGGTGTATATACATTAAACTCTGTTGTTGCGTGAAAACATCTCACCACTCATTCCTGGGTATCGGTTGTGAGGGACCAATGAATTCGCCAGCCAAATCAAATTCTTCTGAGAAAGAATCAAATTCATCCTCTCATTCCAAGAGGTTACGATACCCGTCGCTAGCCCGCTATTTCATGTAGTCAATCATTGGATACAGTTAATGCTAGTATTCATCAATCTTTATCCAATATTAAATGCCAGAAGGTAAGCACAATGGGGGCACCTGCACTTCTAGAGCTAGAATTTGAGAAAGAAACAAGCCAAAAAATGAAATTCCAGAAGGTAAGCACAATGGGGGCACCTACGCTTCTAGAGCTATAATTTGAGAAAGAAACAAGCAAAAAAATGAATCTGAGTAATTTAGGTTTAGGTCAACTCATCTAAAAAATGGCCAAGATGCCCAGTGCCATTCATTCCAATGAATTCACCAACCAAATCAAATTCATTTGTGAAATAAGCAAGAAAAAAACGAACCCCAATAGACTAATTTGGCCAGCGAGCCCACTACTTGCTTTTCTCTTTTCCGTTTCGAATGAAAACCCAGTGTGGGACTAATTTAGAATTCGTTCTATCATATCAAGATAAAGTTTTATTGTTTTTTATATGAATATACGATTAACATGAGGTTTATTTTTTTATATGAATTTACGATATGGGTGTCACTGGTTGGGTCGATGTGGGTGTCACTTGGTGGATCGGTGGGTCAATGGAGGTGGGATGGAAAAATGTAAAATCAAAGTTTATTATAATTATAATTTATATAAAGGAAATAACTATAATTAAACATATTATTTTTTATATTAATATATTTTTTTGGGTGGATTAATGGGTAGGTAGACAAGAGAGAAAAAAGGTAAAATCAATTTTTATTATAATTTTAGTAAATTAAAAATAGTTTTTTTTAGTATTTAAATGTTTTAATTATTTTTGGATGTAATAATTAAATATATTTCTTTTTTAAATATTATTTAATAATATTAAAAATAATAAAAAAATTTATTTAGTGTTTCAAGATAAGTCCATTTAAAATTAAATATTATTTAGTTTTCTTTTAAAAAAATTGATTAATAAATGTTTTTAGTATTTCAAAATGCTTCCACTATAATTTTAATTAATGCGAAAGTTATGTTTTAGAGGAGTTGGAAGTAGTGATCAAATAAAATATTCTATATTTATTAGTTAAAGTCTATTTATCTTATTTCGAGGTGATCTTTTCAAGAACTTAACCAAGGTGAAGTTGATATGGAGTTAGCTATTGTCAAATAAAAATATGACACATAAGCATCATGTGTCCAACTCAACCATAATGGTTGACCAAAGATATTGAAATTCTATTGGTTTAAAAATTCAACTCAATCCAACTCATCCATGGCACATTTTTTTATAAGGCCCATTTTAGACCCCAAATTTCCTCTAATGATCCCTTTAGGATCTTGGTAGATGCCCTTCCAAGATGGATCTATGCTGGTAGTAATGAAAATTCAATACATGTTTGTTTGGTTGTTAATGGAACATTTTTTTTTAATTAAAATTCAATATACTTATGTTTTTAATTGTTAATTTGTGAGTGACTTGTGAGACTAACATATGGTTTAAGAATCACTTGGGGATCACACCTCTAAAGTGGACAATACCATTCAATGGTTGGATTTTAAATGTCATGCTAACAAGATTTGGTGAAATTCAATACTAGAAAGCTACATATATAATTATAACATCCTCAGTAAAAGCATTGTAAGTAAAAGCTAAGTATTATTTTGGATTTCCTAAGTTGTAACTTTATTTGGTAGACTTAGGATACTGAAGGTCTTGACTCAATTGAACAATTGGGGCATGAACCCACAAGGGAGAGAGGGTGAATGGATGAGAAGCCACGAGTTTTATGATCGATGTCATCTTGGTGTAGTGAGACTCAATGAAAAGTGAACCATGGGTGTTCACTTGATGATCTAAGATTATAGGTGCCATGATAGTGATGATTAAGTTATTAACGTTGTCCAAGTGAATCATGACATTTTATTTAGAGTAAAGCTAATTATTTTTATTATATTATAATTAGATTTTAACCTTCATCTTAAAAGATAAATATTTTCCAAAAAATCATATTATAATCACTTTTAAACATACATGTGTAACATACCTCAAAAATAAAAATATTTTTTTATTTATTTATATCCATATATCTGCAGACACATTAATAAAATCCTCAACTGTTATGAAACAAAACAAATAAAAAGACACCCTGAACATATTAAATGGTCAAATTCATCCTTGTATAATCATCCTCGGGTGTAAGGACCCCTGTAATAGTCGTTACGCCCTTGATAGATTCATTCTCCAACCACAATAGGCATTTCCGCACTAAACTGAGCTTTCCGCCCTTCCATCTTTCGCTTTTCGCCTCCCGTTGCGGACCTTGGAAGTTAGAACCTTCATGGATTGGTCACTTGATATTTTTCCTTGTTGTCTTCCACCTTCCGTTGTGGACCTTGGAAGTCAGAAACTTCATGCAATGATCACTTGATATTTTAGCTTTCTGCCCTTCCATCTTCCGCTTTTTGCCTCCCCCAACGAACCTTGGAAGTCGAAAACTTCATGGGACGATCAGTTGAGATTTTGGATTTTTGCCTTCTGTTGTGGACCTCGAAAGTCAAAATTTCATAAAATAATCACTTAAACATTCTGCATCATGTCTTGCGCTTTCCTCCTTTCGCTACGGAACTCGGAAGTCGGAAACTTCCTAAAACGAACAATAAAACTTTCTACATTCCGCCTTCCTCTTTTCACTTTTCGCTGCGGAACTCGAAAGTCTAAAAATTTATGAAATAGTCACTTGAACTTTCTTCTTTCTTCCTTTCAATATGGAACTCGAAAGTTGGAAACTTCATCAAACGAACCCTTGAACTTTTGGCTTTCTGCCTTCCGCTGCAGAACTCGGAAGTCGAAAACTTCATCAAACGAACGCTTGAACTTTCAGATTTTCGCCTTCTGCTTTCTGCCTTCAGCTATGGAACTCAAAAGTCAGAAACTTCATCAAATGAACACTTGAACTTTTGGCTTTCATCCTTCCGCTATGGAACTCGCAAGTCAAAAACTTTATAAAATGAACACTTGGCCTTTCTGCTTTCTGCCTTCCGCTGCAGAACTCAGAAGTCAGAAACATCATAAAAATGAACACTTGAAATTTTCATGTTCTTCCCTTCCACTTCTGTTAACCGTCAATCTCTTTGACGGATTTAACCCTGACCGTTGATCTGAATTCTTGTATGGCTTCCCAATGAAACTTTATGACTACCATCAGCCGTCGATCCGCTTTGAGGATAAGATCTCGACCATCAATTCATTTGATGCAGAAATCGGACTGTGGGAACTTGAAGCTCCATTAACTTAATTTGTGACCTTCAGCTTTTGCATTATGCATCTTCCTCCCGCACTGTTGATCCTTGCAGCTTAAACCCCAACCGTGGATCTGACTTGATGCGAAAATCGGACTGCGATAACTTCTATGAACCGTCGATCTAGATGCATATTAGATTTGGACCTTATATCTTCTAACCTTTGTGGATCAATGTTTAACTTTGCATATTCAACGAGTTTCTAGTGGATTTGGATTTAACTCACCATAAATTATTTGGATCTGGAAATTTATCCTAGTGTTTGCAACCAACCCTTGCTTCCTTCGACTGATCATGATCTCAAAACATTTAACCAACTGTGTTAAATTACTTATAGGATTTGTACAGTTAAAAATGTGGTTTTCCTCTATGCAAAATAGTTTCAACCACCATATTTGAATAACTCAGATCTAAATTATAAAAAAGCATTAAAGTTCATTTGACACCTAAAATTGTAATGCAGAATTAAGAAAGAATCACAGAATCAAATTCAGAACGAAATACACAGCAGTAACATATGATACCGTGTAAAAATAAAGGATCCGATGCATTAGATGTGGATTCATAAATTCTAAATCATTCCAGTATAACAGATCAGTGACAGGCATACCTAATTAATTCAACTCATAACTCAATAATAATGCTACAGTAGTTCATTACTAACAATCATGGATACATGTATGAATACCCAATCTGGGTTACGTTAGGAACAATTTAACATTGTATGGATCTAGAATATACAAAACCTAGATAATGGTTCTACAGAATGCATAAAAACAGTACAATATGGAAATATAACTTCAATTTAACATTTCACATATACATCCTATTGCATCTAAATCATTCATGAGAAACAGAGTAGGAACCTGGCACCAATGCTGGGAAAACACAAGTGGAGAAGTTGTTCCTCCCAACCAACTCCCAAAGTATTCAATTTACTTGCTCCAGAACCCCCTAGCATGTTTGCTGAACCACAAGAGAAAAATATCTCAATGTGTCATCTCTTGCATAATACATATGTTAATCCCCGTCCAATGCCTCCTGCTGCTCATGGACATATTATTAAATAGTATTTTGCCTAGGACTTGGTCATTTATGAGCCTCGTGCTCTTGAGCAACTCAACTAGGAGTGCAGACCTGATTTTTGGGGATGATGCCTCCTGCATCTTGAGTTCTCACTCAGTGGTATTTGCCACTTGTCATTTCCTTCTTGGGGGTCAGCAAACACTTTTTCAACAACTATTTCCACTTGTGTATCCTTCAACAATTTTTATTAATAATGAATGTTTTATTCTTGACCTCCTATCAAATAATAATAAAATAATAAACAAATTATTTTCCAACAAAATTCAAAAATATTAAATTAGAGGTATTACAACATGAAAGTATTTGATACAAATCGTCATTTATAAATTATAAGATAAATATTTGTTTTTTTCTTCTTCTATGCTTGGCTAATTATATATATATATATANGAAAAAAAAGTATTGAATTATTACTTTTAACCAAAAGTAATAATGCAATTGCAAACGTATATATGGAAACGATTCATTATATGAATTTCAGTCTACTAAATTATTCATAGGATATTAATATAATTAAAGAAATAAGTATTTAGTAATGAAATTCTTAAATTAAAGAAAATGGGAGTCATTAGTTTTCCTTATGGATTGAAGAGTTTGTTAAGGAGTCAGTTACGGTCTTTCTTTTGGATTTGGGTGGTGTCTCCTAGGAGATCTGAACCATTGTTTTTTATAGTAAAAAATGAAACTGGGAAGTAAAATGTGAACAATTGCAGAGAAAGTGAATCAATGTTATTGAAGGGACGTCACACTCTTTGAGGAGACATCTCTCCACCAAAAAAAAGATGTGAGATATGCATAAGGATAGTTTTGGTTTAATTTTTTAGAGCCAGGGAAGAAGAGTGTGTGTCCTAATAAGGAAAGAGCAGACTCCAAACTATTATCTTCATCGAACACTATTGGTCAAACTATAGATAAGTAGTATATATAAATTTTGTCTGGTTAATGTGAAATGACAAGAGATCACAGATCAAATATTGTTGATTCACTTATGTAACAAATCTTATGGAAGTGTTTGGGTTTTTTTTTTATGCTGCTGCGGTAAAGTGGGGGAGGAGTGTAACATACCCAAATTTCATAATAGCTTATTGTGGTGGAAAATAAAAAAAATTATGTGAAAATGAAACAATTAATCATACTAATAGAATTTAACTCCTTGTTTATGTAATCATAACCATTTTTTTAGGATTAGGAACCTACAAAGTACAATCACATAATGCAATTCTCACTGTATAATATAATAATGCGCCAACATTATATTAGTCGTATAATCAAAACAATTACAAGTTAACCTTGCCATGCAGTTATAGCACCATATGTTGTACTTGATCCCCTTACACATCATTATAAACGGGGGAGGCACAGTCTGTTGGAGACATTTACCACCATACACACTTATTTTGGTCAATTTGGCCTAGTTAAACCACTATCCTAAGTTTTATTGTCTTAATTGACATCAGAGGAGCACTATATGACATCAGCATGAGCACACCCACACCTACCTTCATTCAAGGAGGCCAACTAAGCCTTCTCCTTCATTCAGGGAGGCTAACTGGAGCACTCCGAGGGTGATCTGAGTGTCATAAATGCACTTAAATTGATAACTGATGGTTACTATCAGTTAAATCTGAGTGGTGAAGGCCCCTCTTTTCATTATATTGATTATTTAATTAATATTTAATGAACTAGAGTCAACAGGGATGCCTCCAACCACCTCTAATGGCCAGTTTGACTTCGGTTAACCGCATCGGGGTTCATTGGGGTTATTGATGTGCTACCACTTGTTGGTTGTCATGCAGTGACATGTGTATGAGCTACTTTCAGTTAGACTCAGTCATTTATTGCACTTCGACTTTAGTTAGGACTCAGTTGAGTCAATCAGCACTTGATCAGTTGGTTAACAAGTGTGTTTACTGTGGCTTATAGTCAGTTAAGCTACACCCATTCATTCAATTCGAATGATATCCTTAGGAATTCAAATTGTATTGGAATTCATGCACCTTGCATGATCATTTTATTGTATCATCATTCTTTCATTTGATTATACAAAGCTGCTACTTCCATTGCAGCACCATTTTGCCAATTTCATGCATATTTGTCTGTATTCTTTGTGAGACTGTGTTTTCAGTTCCTAGACCACTGTGACAAATTAATATGGTATGAGAGCTCACAACAAGATGAAGCTCAGATCTCTCAAAAACAAGTTTTTTGATAGATCTTGCATGAAAAATTGAGCAAAAGCTCAAAATTCCAGCACTGCACCAGAAGCCAAGGCTTGCCACTTAATACCCCAAGTAAAGGAAATGTTGATCAAGCTTCCTCGATCAACTATGTTTGGTGTGATGAAAGCCTAAAATGTGCAGACTATCCAACCTTATGATGCCCCTTTTGTTGTGATTTGCAGGTTTTAATAGGTGAAAGCATTCACTCCAGCAGTTTCAGATGGCTTCTTCCGTAGAACTCTTAACTCCGTTCAATTTCCATTCATGAAAAGGAGACATGGAGATCCAGCTACGTGTTAGAGGACTCTATAGGGTCACTATGGACACTGAAGAAGAGCCTACTTCTGTGACAGACAAAGCTAGATTCTTGAACAAGAAAGATGAAGCATTCAGATTCTTATGCCTCTCTGTTTCCTGGGATATTCTTTTCCATCTCTCGGGATTGAAGACTCCAAAGGAAATCTGGGACAAATTGGAAACCCTGTATGGAAAACAGGATGATTTGAGAGTATACCATCTTGAGAATGAGTTGATGTCTCTCCAACCTACCAATTTCGAGAACTTAAATGATTTTTTCACAAAGTTCAAGCACATTGTCTTACTCTTGAAGCAATGTAAGGTGGAGAAGGAGGATGATCAGCTCATCCTCGCCATACTCTCCAAAATTGGAGCTGATTATTTGGTGTTTGTCTCTACATTCCATGCATGGAATATCACAAACCCTAGATGGAATATTCCTTCACTCAATTCCTTCATTGAGTCCCTAACAAGTGAACATGATAAGCTTGTCCAAATGGGGATCATCAGATCCTCCCGTGATCAATCCCTCCATGTCTCGGAGCCCAAAGATCTTAAGGGTAAAGGAGAGTATCAAAAGAACCCAAAACCCAAATTTGAAGCTCCTAAGCCTAAAGTTGAAAACCAGCAGCATGAAGAGCCTTCCGCCCTAAAGAAGAACAAAGGAAAAGGGCATCATGGAAAGGAAAAAGTCAAGTGTTCATACTTCGAGAAGGGCTTCCACCCTGAACATGCCTGCATGAAAAGGAAACTTGATGAAGCTACCTCTCTCCTTGAGATAAATCACATCAATTTTCCGGAAATCTTTCAAAAGAGAGATCAGCAAGATCAGGAACCACAGCATGAAAGAGGTCATGCCCTCATGGCAAGCACTTCGAAGTCCAAAACACTCTTGATAGATTCTGGAGCTTCAAACCACATGATGGCTAAAAGAGACTCCTTCTCATCTTTGGAGACCAAAAAATCCATTCCCATCCACATGGGAGATGACTCCACAATCATATCCGAAGGACAAGGTACTGTAGATCTTGATCATGGTTATTTTTTCAATGTTCTATATGTACCATCTCTTGCATCAAACCTTCTAAGTGTTTATCAAATGACACATACGGGAGTGCCCAAAAGAGTATCCTTTATCCTGAATGATGTAGAGATCATAGAACTTGCATCTGGAAAAATTGTAGAAAAAGGCCTTGCAAACCATCATGCAAAAGCCTACGAGTTCTCCCATTTTGTGGCAGATGCAAAGCCCACCGAATTGCTGACTCATGGAAATGAAGTTAGTAGACTATGGAATGAGAGGTTTGTCCATCTGAACTTCAAATACTTGCAGAAAATATAGAATAATTCTATGGCTGAAGGCCTCTCGGTCATCAAAGCTACCACTGGAATTTGCAAGGGCTGTGTTGTTGGAAAGCACCCTGAACATAAGTTCGATCGGGGGAAGGCAAGCCGAGCATCATGCATCTTAGGACTGATACATTATGATATTATAGGTCCCATGCCTATCACATCCATGAATTGATCAAGGTATGTTCTGACTTTCATTGATGACTTTTCCAGATACACATGGGTCTTTTTTATCAAAAAGAAGTCGAAAGTCTTGGAAAAATTCATTGAATTGAAGGCCTTGATTGAGAATGCATTTGGCCAAAAGATCAAAATATTGAGATCTGATAATGGTGGGGAGTATGTCAGTAATGAGTTACTGCATATGTGTTCCCAAATTGGTATTCATACCTAGCATTCAGTCCCCTACATTCCCCAGCAAAACGGTGTAGCGGAGAGGAAGAATCGGTCTCTCAAGGAGATGACCACCTGCATGTTTGAATCAAAAAAGTTGGCTGCAAATTTGTGGGTAGAAGCCATGCATGCTACAGAATATATTCAGAACAAAGTACCACACTCATTTGTGAAAGGGAATACCCCTTTCAAAGCATATTTTGGACACAAGCCGAATGTGTCGAATCTGCGGGTGTTTGGGTCCACTGCATGGGCCCGAATTCCACTTGATAAAAGGAGGGATTTGCAACCGCAAAGCATAGAATGTATGTTTATTGGATATCTTGATGAATCAAAAGGTTTCAAGATTCTATATATGAAAAAAAAAACAGATCATCATTGAAAGGAGTGTCAAGTTCGATGAGCCTCTTCAGGAGGTAGAACTAGTGAAGGAGAAAACTGTTGAATTTCCTTCCTATTCTACTGAATATTTGGATGATGTAATTGGGGGTGATGACCATGATTTGGATCATATGATTTTTTATATCAGTGTATAGAAAACATCAGATGTTGAATCAGAACCTGAAGTACAAAATCATCTCCTAACTTGGGCCCAACAGACACTCTCCTCCGTAGGAGATAACATTGGAAATCTGGATGATCCAAGGAGAACTCGGTCTGATTTCCAAAGAGCAAGTATTGTGCTCTCTTGTCCTAATTATTTGTTGTCCAAATATTCTTATTTGATGATAATTTTAGACCCTAATTCTTACTACCATGCTCAAAAGGATCTGAGATGGCAAGTTGCCATGGATGAAGAGATAAATTCTCTTCAGAAAAACACTACTTGGGATCTAGTTTCTCTTCCTCTGGGAAGGAAATTGGTTCAATGCAAGTGGGTGTTTCAGACTAAGGTTGCTGCTGATGGAAGCACCTACAAATATAAGGCAAGTCTGGTAGCAAATTTTTTCTCCCAGGTCCAAGGTGTGGGATACCATGATACTTTTGCACCGATTGCAAAAATGGACTCCATCCTCCTAATTTTGGCAATTTATGTATCTAAGAATTGGGAAGTGCATCATATGGATGTTAAGTCAGCATTTCTACATGGATATATTCATGAGGAGATATACATGAAGCATCATGAGGGCTAAATTTCTGATTCATCTTTGGTTTGTAAGCTAAAGAAGTCACTAAACGGGTTAAAACATGCCCCAAGAGAGTGGTATTCCAAGATGGATGCCTTCCTTCTCTCGCAAAAATTTCAAAGGTGTAAATCAAATCCAAATGTGTATATACAGAAGTCTGATGGTAATTTGATTATTATTGTTTTATATGTTTATGGCTTACTAATCACAGGTAGCATAGTTGCTTCTATTTTAGTCATCAAAACTGCTCTCCACAATGCATTTGAAATGAGCAATTTCTTGGGCTCGAAATTGAGAAAAATTTTGATGGGATAATGGTCACTCAATCCAAATATATATCAGACCTATTATTAAAGTTTAACATGTCTAAATGTAGGCCTACACCATTCCCTTTCCTTTCAGGGATCAACCTTGAAGAAGGAAAAGCACACCTCCCTTGGACTGCACTATTTATCAACAGCTGATAGGTAGCTTGCTCTACTTGACTCATTCTCAGCCTGATATCTATTATGCCGTGAATGCTATGTCAAGATACATGCAACAACCTCATGATTTTCATTGGAAGGAAGCCAAGAGGACCCTCCATTATATTCATGGAACCAGGACCTACGACATTCACTATGCTGTAGACTCCGAACTAAAGCTGGTAGGGTACATAGATTCTGATTGGCCGAGTGATTCTATTGGTCAAAAGTCTAATTCTATATATGTCTTAATGTTTGGTGGTGGAACCATTTTCTGGTATAGAAAAAAGTAGGCCGCCATAGCATTGTCTTTAGCAAAGGCCGAGTACCGAGGAGCGGTGAATGCTTGCATCCAAGCTGTTTGGTTGCAAGGCATTCTTTCAGAGTTTGATATTGGTAGTACTTTGTCCACTATCCTCTTTTGTGACAATAAAAGTGCCATTAATATATCCACAGATCCAGTTACCAGGAAGAGGACCAAGCATGTAGAGATACACATGCAATATATCAGGAAGCTAGTGCATGACAGGACCATCATTCTGCAATACTGCCCGACTGATGAGCAGATTATAGACATCTTCACCAAGATATTTTCAGAAAAGAAGTTCACTTAACTCTGTTCACTGTTGGGGGTGATTTCATCAGGGTGATCCAACTACTTTCAGTGTTCAACTTGAGGGGAGGGGGTTTCCCACTAGGTTTTCCCTCTTTTCCTCACTTAATTTGTTTTGAGCATTGTTTGATTTTCAGTATTGTATAGGGTGACCTATCGCCTTTGTTGCCAAGGCCCTACAATTCTTATGCACTTTATGTTTTCTACTTCTCCTGAGTATAGCTTAAGGGGGGGTGTTGGAGACATTTACCACCATACACACTTATTTTGGTCAATTTGGCCTAGTTAAACTGCTATCCTAAGTTTTATTGACTTAATTGACATCAAAGGAGCATTGTATGACATCAGCATGAGCACACCCATGCCTACCTTCAATCAAGGAGGCCAACTAAGCCTTCTTCTTCACTCGAGGAGGCTAACTAGAGCGCTCCAGGGGTGATCTGAGTGTCATAAATGCACTTAAATTGATAACCGATGGTTACAATCAGTTAAATCTGAGTGGTGAAGGCACCTCCTTTCATTATAATGATTATTTAATTAATATTTAATGAACTAGAGTCAACAAGGGCGCCTCCAACCACCTCTGATGGCCAGTTTGACTTCAGTTAACTGCATCGGGGTTCATGGGGTTATTGATGTGCTACCACCTGTTGGTTGGCATGCAGTGACATGTGTCTGAGCTACTTTCAGTTAGACTCAGTCATTTATTGCACTCCGACTTCAGTTAGGACTGAGTTGAGTCAATCTGCACTTGATTAGTTGGTTAACTAGTGTGTTTACTGTGGCTTACAGTCAATTAAGCTACACCCATTCATTCAATTCAAATGACCTCCTTGGGAACTCAAATTTCTTGGCATCCATGCACCTTTCATGATCATTGTATTGTATCATCATTCTTTCATTTGATTATACAGAGCTACTACTTCCATTGCAGCACCATTTTGACAATTTTATGCATATTTGTCTGTATTTTTTGTGAGACTATGTTTCAGTTCCTAGACCACTATGACAAATTAATACAGTCTTCTAGTTGACTGAGGAGCAATAGCAAGGTTATATGGATGGATAAGATAAAAGAAAATTAATTAATAAAGTATGCACATATGCGAACTAATTTATTTTACAGTTGTCTTTCAAGAGTTATTCCAAGGATTTTCCACCATCGGAACGTAACTTTTGCAACCACCACTTTATATAACTCAAAATGCATATTAGTACTATAAATCCAAGATCATAAGTTTTATAAAGAAGATAAATTAAATCCATAAACAAATATAACTATTAAAGACTACTTCTCTTAGCTTGGACGACTGAAAGCGTGTCTACGACTTTCCTCGCAACCGTAGGCTTCATTTGACGTATGTTTATCCATCTAAAGCCACCCCCGAGCTGGGCGACGAATCCACTAAGGTTCGGGAGACGGTTAACTCCTTTGTAAAGCTTATTGTGACAAGGTATAAAATTTAACCTGAGATATTACCAGGTATTGCAGGTATAAACCCCTTTATTCTAGGCCTTAAGTTATATATCACATATTCTTATTTACACTTGGTCAATATACTATTATTTTCTCAAGGTAAACTTTCACACATACATTTATTCATGAAAAAGATTCCAATATATAAACATCTATTTATGGTAATGTTTTCCATAAATATAACTTTAAACTCATAGCAATGTTTGTCATATATATTTATAGAATTTTCCACTATACACACACACACACACATATGTTATAGCAAGGAATTTCCAATAGTAAAGTTTTCCACTTTACCTATAAATATATTCCTAGTATCAATTTTCATTTTAATATATATACATTTTATAGTAAGATATTTTCAAAATCTCTATTTATATAGAGTAATGTCTCCCATTAAAATGTTCATAGTTCATGATAAATTATGAACATATATACACATATATATAAATATGTTTAGGAAAACATAGATATTAATATATATATATACACAAATGTTTTTTAAGGGAAAGCACTGATATATATTTAGTTCAATATGCAATAAGGGTTCTCAATAGTTTTTTAATGTTTTTTTTCATTCTATTTTACTTTAATCCACTGCCAGCAACTATCATCAAGAATTGAAATCACATGGGCTTGAGTGTGGCTTTGGACCTGAACAAGTTGTCTGCTATGGCGTTAGTGGAGTTGTAGCACGTTGCCGCCCTAGAATTGGAGGAACGACAGAAAGAACTGACTGAGGGATATGTCCAATCATAGATCATAGCATAGAAGCTGCAGAAACAAGCAGATGAGCTGCATCAGGTACAGGTGCAACTGGCAGAAGAAAAAGTGTGAGAGATCGACGCCTTGAAGGCAACACAGGTTGAGATGCAGTGAAACGCTGCTGAAGAGATTACTGAACTAAAAAAGGTGCAAGACCACCTGATCGTTGAACAGGTGCAGATGTGTGCTAGGTGCAGCGAAGTTGAGCAATCTATTTCTGAAGCCTGCCATCACATTTTTTAGAACACGGTCGATCTCACCCCAGTCGAAAAGGCCAAACGATTGGGGAAAAATATTTTTCAGCTTCAGGATACCAAACTGATACTCAATTCCCTGGTACAACCTATGACGCCGCCACAGGAAGTTGTAGAAAGGAAGGCCTCCATTGAAGAAATCACAACTCAGTTCGAAAGCATGGAGCAAGAGGCCAAGACCATTATGGAGGCGACAAGGCAGTTTTGGAAGAGCGTTGTACAGGACGAGCAGCTTGATCAGCTGACTGTGCAAGTGCTAGAAGCCGAAGGTCAAATTAAGACCTTGAAGACATTACTAAGGGCCATGCCACTGATGGTACATATCACACGGGCCGAGCAACTGAAGGACCTATAGTAGAGAGTCGTCCGTGCGCACGAACGCCAACAAAAGTGTCACACTCAACTTGATTAATTTCAAGAAATCAGTGGACAGTTGGCTGTTAAAGCAGTCGCCACACTGTAGGCAGTACAAGAGAATCGAACAATGGTCGATAGCAAGGCCAGAGAAGAGCACCCAGTGCAGTAGGCTTTGACTAATTGTCAAAGTACTATCGATAAAGTCCAGTTTCAGGTTCGTGAGATCACGTGACAATTCAAATATTTCAAGGCGCGGACGCCGGCACATACCCTGTCAACCTAACGTGGCTCGAGGACGAGCCACAAGACTGTGTTGGGGGCCTGTTGGCAGGGCATTTTGTAAGTGAGTTTCGCAGTGTCACGGCAACTGCGCAAGCTCATGCGGTATCGCGCAAGGCTAGATCAGCGCGATGGGCGGAAGAATAACCGCTTTGAATATTTTATATATTATTTGACCAAGTTTTGTTGCAATAGGTCATTAGCGGTTATAAGTTAGTTAGAAGTGGACCCTCAATGTAAAGGCGCAAGCCTATTTATAGATCTAGTTTTGCAAGTAGATGGGAAAAAGGATCATGATCATCATAGAAGAATCGCATCATAGGATAATTATCGCATAAGGTCTAGTGCAATCTGGTTTTTGAAGAATTTCCTATGTATCTGTGATTTATCTAGGTTTTCCACATGTATGCAGTCTCCAGTTTTGGAGAAGAATTGTGTAATTTGGATCCTTTGCGCAAGATTAATATGATATGACAGTTGTTGCACAAATCTTGTCGGTTATCACTACTGCGATCTAATCTGTTATGATGTTGTGACCTGTTTTGTTATGATGTTACTGTGATTTAGTCTCTTTATGCTATATTGATGCAATCTGTTTTAAATTCTGTTACATTCTGTTGCACTATGAGTTGATATGTTTTATGAACAATCCTATGGTATTAACTGTATGATGCTATGGAACTGAATCAATAATGACTACATGGTTCTGGATGCACTCTGCAAGTTGTGGAAAGGACCTAACATTAACTGCAAAGCTCTGGATCTAGCAGTTATGGTTTCTCCACGTCAGATCCCCATATCCTCTGTCCCCACTACCAGAAACTCGGTTCCGACAGCTCCCCCTTGAACATCTCGAGTGAGACTTCGTCCTCTTCACAGACGTTTCTAGGTAGGGTAAAACCTGTCTGGGCTAGTGCTTGTTACCACGTAAGTTGTACTTAGTGGTTTTTATCAAGTGAGCCTGCTGAACCTAACAAGGTTAACTTGTTCGGACTTCAAAAAGACCTTTGGAAGTACTTCTGGAAAGTGCTTATTGTACTATATCACATGTTCATACCCCATGGGGTAGTTGTAATAAATGTTCTAGCATGATAGTGTTTTTAAAAGACTCGGTCTCTTAGACTTCATTTGTCAATCCGATCAGCCCAGGGTGTTTTTTCCCTTGGTTATTATTGGTTGTTGAACAAATCACTGATAATTTATGAGTTTTTCACTCCATACCTCCAAAGTTGGGGTGGTCGGCTTGGCATTTAGGCCTATTGAGGTTATTAGAGTCTATGTGTCAATGTATAAGCATGCTAGACATCGTTTTTGAGTCATATGAACATGTCTAAGTCCCCCTAGGTGTTTTTCAATTTTTCAATTTTTTAGTTTTTTCAGTGTTTTTTTTATTAAATTAAATTTTTCCAAAACTTAGGCTATTTTTTAATAACTTAATTGGAAAATTTGATTTTTTAATAAAAGTGGGCCAAATAATCGGTTTCAGTCATGTAGGTGCTCATTTTCAAGCTAAGAGCACCATGTAAACCCATGGACCCACTTTTTCCTAAGTTTTAAGTGATCTCCCATCACTCAGGTCAGAAAGCCCCAAAAATCAATTATTTATTATTTTAATTAATAAAAAGAATGAATAATGGAGCAAATCCAAAATCAATAAATCAGTGGATACTCAACCGATTTGACTGAAATCAATCAAATCTGGAGCAGATTGACTGAATCTGACAAATCCTTGACTGAAGGAGGGGATCAAATCAGATCCAGACTTGATCTACAACTGTCGTCATGGGGAATTGCGCCCTCTCTCTCTCCTCCACACCTGTGGACTCTCCTGGATGCTCTGTGGGCCGATGTGGCAGTGTATGGGTTGATGTGTCAGCTCAATCATGCCCCCGGTTGACAAGTAGGCACAGTACAGCTTCAGTTCTACATTGATGAACTCTCCATCAGTTGATTTCACTTGATTCCATCAGGAATTGCGCCCCCCCTGGGCTTGATGGCCTGTAAGTTGTATATATCCAGGCACAACCTCCTCTTCCAAGCTAGTTAGAACTGGGATTGATGTGTTGCTGCTATTGTAACTCTGTAATTATTCATTTGAAATAAAGAAAATATTTGGAGGCAATACGATGTGGTGTCATTGCATGTGTGGATGATTATTGCCATTGTTTTACTGAGGTAACCTGTATCTGTGGTCATTTTTTGCTAATTTCTTGTAGATCTGTGGTTAAGATTGGTAATTAGATTATTACAATCTTGATAGGAAAGGTGTTGTTCAATAAGTTTATTGACTATCACTCTCCTTGGATGCATGTTTAGAGATCTAGATTTAGCATGTCCTATAAGCTTATATGCATGTTATCTTGAATCTCTTTGTATGTACTGATCGGATCTCACAAGTTTCTTTGCAAGTTATTTGATTTTAGCTGAGTTACAGGTTCATACTTTGGAGAGGATGCTGATATAGTTTTCTTCTTCATTCTCCTCAAAACATTTCAAAGGCATAGTCCCTCGACATTCCACCTGAAAGCTCTACTGCGGATCTTCAAGGAAACCAGCACTTTTCTCCTCTTCTTCCTCCCTCAAAATCAACACTTTACCCGGTTACTTGGTTCAGTTCATAGCCATGATTTCATTTGGATCTATTTCATAAAACAAAAATATACATAGATCTGATATTTCATAGCTCATAACCTAGATCTTTCACTTAAAAAGGTTTCATAAGCATTCTAGATCTAGCTGTAGGGAAATCGTCTTTCTTGCATGAAAATTTAAAGGAAACTTGTAGATCGCATGCATTAGATTTCCTTTCGCTGTTATAAAATTAAATATTCTGCAATATCAGTGCATTCTTGTTGGCTGCACAAACAGCAATCCAAGATCCCAAGGAAAGCTTGCTTTCCTTGGTTCCTTTTCTGCCTGTTTAGCTAGTTTTAACTTCATTTTTTGTGAGATAAGGTAGGCTGATCCAAAGGTACTCTTAAAGTGATTTTGGGCATTTGTTATTATAATATTCTTGTTGTATTTTATCAGGTATGACATAAGGGAAAGGAATCTGCTGTCCGAAGTGGCCTCAGGAGCGCTCAAATCCCCCCAAGGGTCTCCTTTTTCACTAAAAACTCAAGACTTTTCCAAAGTTGTAAAATATTGGTTTCAGCCTGTATAAGGACCAAGAATTTTCTGATAATTTCAGTTCATTGATTCTGTAACCAATAATAAATAAAATTATCTTTGGAATAGGCTCTTTCGAGCCCATTCCCCATCCCCCCTAGGGGGATTTGCGTCGGTGCCCTTTTCGTCGCTTTCTGCTTATTTCTTTTTTACTAGCATTGATCTAATTTTCAGGGTAGTATACTTGATTTTTTTATTAATTCCATACTCCATATCTTACATTTCAAAGTAATCGTAATACTTACCCCACGATTTCTCGATTGACCCGAAAGGGGAAAGAGATTCGTGGTAGAATTAATTAAGAAACTAGAATTGTGTATCTGTTTGATTTTTTCTATCATTTGTTTATAAGCAACTATAAAATTTACCCCTCCTCGATTCCCCGATTGAGATCCACTTGGATCTAAAGAGGTTCTTGGAGGGTTTTCTTTTAAACAAGAACACCCAGTTTAAAACTTATTAAAATTTACAAAACTCCAGTGTGTATGCTCTGCACTTGGATGCGGTTCATCCGATTAGTCAAGTTGTATCAAAATCACTTGGGTGACAAGCATAATTAGGACTCACTCTCCCCAATTGACAAACCATCAGGTGAAAATCCAACACCTAGATCAAACCTTTACGATGGAAAAATACCCAAAGGAAGCGGGAACTTACTGAAAAGTGACCTCGAGGCGTCGATCTCTGTCACACCCTAATGGGTGCGATACGAACAATAGCCCTAGATACTCCATTTCAGCCCACATATTCCTTGCGGGTAGCCTTAAAGGTTTAGTTTTGGACATACTCCAAGTACTCTCGGGTATATCTGGAGTCCCCCTTTGCCTAATTTAATCAACTCATACTTCACATTTAACTTAAAACATACCAAGATGCAATCACAAAACATTCACTCCAAGCACATGCAAGCACATCGATCTTATTGATTTGACTCCATTTTAAGGCACTGGTCATTTTTGCTGCATATATACATTGTGTATCAACTTTGTGCTTTCGTGTGTTTATTTTCGTATCTCGTCATCTTTAATTGTCTATAGTTAAAATATTCAAACTCCTAAGTAACTGATTCAGTTTAACATCACCACACTAAGAAACCATCCTTAGTAACTTAATAGGGTCTACCCCCCTTGGCTTCGTAAGGAGTTGAGCCTAAACAGAGGAGTCAAGAACAAGGTGACAGCCTTGACTCGAGACTTGCCCCCAAGGACACACCGAGTGGCTTGAATATTTCTTCCACGTGACCCAGGTGTGTGAAAGGCGGCAACACCATTTTGGTGCCGTTTCCAGGGATAAATCTTTTTATTCCCAAGTACGACTTAGCTTAACTTTTTTCTAAACAACTAAAAAGATAAAAAAAAAAAAAACTTTTTATTGATCTAGTCTTTAAAAAACATAAAAATTAAAACTTGATCCATCTGGCGACTCCACTATCTAACATCCCTTCAAGAATTTCTACCCAAAGAAACCGCCGACAATTATTCAATCCTCTCCTTGATCCCAAAAGGTTTATTAGGGAAAGATTGAATAGGCATACTTCTCGTAGAAACCTTGAATATTTAGGAGACCAATCCCTCTCAGATATCCATCACATATTTGTAGAGAGTCATACTTTCCAATCTCAAGAAATGACGGATTTTTACAAACCCCTTGACTTTTCTCAGATAGCAAGTGCTCCTCATAACATTCCGAATGATGCTATCAAGAAGCTCCCCAGGTTCGAAGGAAATAATGCTACCACTGCCAAGACTCATCTCCAAAAGTTTGAAAGGCACCTAGTCAGTTACTGCGATAATGTTGCCTCTAACCATGAAGATATCAAAATGAAGCTCTTTGCTTTATCCTTAGAGGATGATGCTGCGGAGTGGTATGCCGACCTTGGTGATGATTCATATAAAACCCTTAATGAATTCCTAGAAGGTTTTAAGAAGAAATGGGGGGGAAAGAAAGAACCAAGACATTTGCTTGTTGCCCTTCATAATATAAAGAAGATGGAGAATGAAACCATGGATGAATTTAATACTAAGTTCAGGCGTGTGGTTACGGACCTCCCTAGAGACATCAAGCCAAGGGATGCCTCCATATTGATATCCTACATCGAAGCTTTCACTGGTGATTTGAGATACCAATTAAGGGATAAAGATCCAGTCGATCTAAAAACTGCTCAAGATCTGGCCGAGAAAATAGAAAGGAATATGCAATCTTCGGGCAAATCCAACATTCCAGGTTACACTAGGGGAAACACTTCGTACAAAAAATAAAAGGGAAAGGCCATTGAATTAGAGGAAAAGGAAACCTCTAAAGACCCCATGGAAAAGGTAACTAGCCTATTGGAAAAATTCATGACAAACCAATCTGAGCAATTGAATAAAATTTAGAACAGAATAGTTACATTGGAGAGAAATAATGGGCCTAGGAATTTTCAACCAAAACAGAATCAAGTATATCAAAGGAAGTTTCCTCAGTAAGATCCTAGGATTCCAAACCAGTTAGACTCAACTAACCTGGTGGATGAAGTAATTCCATGGTGCAGACCTTGTGAGCAATTCCACCCAGAAAGTACTTGATACATAGCAAACCAGGTTATAGAACATGGGATGGCGGAGGTCAGTAATCAGGAAACAACATCAGGCGAGTCTGATCATGTGTACATGGTAGGCTGAACCTATCCTCTATGAAACTAGCATTGGCAGCAGGCCACAGATTATGGTTTCGAGAAGGATCTCCTGTCTAACTTTTATGGTATAATGCCTCCTCCGAAAGAAATTAAGGAAATGAAGGAGGCCAGGTTCAAGGGAGCTATGTATCAAAGAAGAGAAAATAAATCACCGTCTAAACACTACAAGCCAAAGGTAACCACTCCTCCCCTCCTAGATCCTCCTATTGTCCCTGATTCAAATATTGATATGGTAGAATGGATAAGTAGTGCTAAGATTCATGTTTATGCAACTGATGTCCTTAAAATTCCTGATCAAAAAGAAAAGTTGTTGAAAGCCTTAGAGGATAGTCAAATTAAAGCTCATAATATTATCGAAGAGGATCCTCTTCCTAATAATAATGCTATATTTGAAGCTAAACATATTGAACCCATAGATATGCCCATAGTCCTCAACAGTGTTGATCCGAGAAGAGAAGATCACCCACCTTTTTATGTCTCCCTCTTAGTTGATAAACTTCTCCTTCATAACTGTATGTTAGATTCAGGTGCTTCATCAAATGTGATGACAAGAAAAGTAATGGAGCAATTGAATCTAAGGGTCACCCGACCCTACCACAATGTTTGTGCCATGGATGCAAGAGAAGTTGAAGTGGTGGGGATAATCTTAAATTTACAAGTTAAGTTGGCTAAGTATCCTGATATCGACATGTCGATGGATGTGGTGGTGATAGATGTTCCAGATAATTGGGGTATGTTGTTATACACAAAATGGGTCGCAACTCTTGGTGGGCACATTCAAATGGATTGGACATATGCTACTATACCTGCATCAGAGAACACTAGGGTGATTCTCCACAGAGAAAAGCTGAGGAAACGGCATGTAGAAAACCCTAAGAAGCCTAGAAATGAATTTGTTCATTTCACTGATAATTTTGGAAACTATGCCATTTTGTCAAATTTCATGGCCCCCATTAAGGAAAACATTAAAAATGAAAAGATCGATGAAGTTTGGCAAATGTATTTTGATGGGGCTTATTCCAAAACCGGAAAGGGTGCGGGCATCGTGATCATCTCTCCTTCAAATAAAGTCTACAACTTTGCATTTAGGTTAGAGTTTGAAGCACCAAACAATGTAGCCGAGTATGAGGCATTGCTCCTAGGGTTAGAAACCGCTAAAGATATGGGGATAAAGATGTTGAACATAAAAGGTGATTCAGATTTAGTTGTCCTCCAGATTAAGAATCGGTATCAATGCAAAAATGGCAGACTAAGAAAGTATAGGAATGCCACATGGGACACTATGGAATGGTTTGATGCACTTAACATTCAAAAGGTCCATAGGGAAATGAATGGGTTAGTAGATAAATTAGCAGTAGCAGCATCCACCCTCCAGCCATTGGATGAAATGACTAATGGGAATGGAAAGATGGAAATAAATTTCAGACCTTCAATTCCAGATAATATAGACCACTGGCAAGTGTTCAAAGATGATGAGAAACTCTTGAGATTCATCCACAATATACAAGAGTTTGAGGGTTGCAATATCAGTTATCAGCAGGAAGGTAAAGAGTATCAGGAGTGCAAGGATAATGAAAGGAATCACATCCCGAGTAGCCTTATAGATTTCGAGAATATTTTCAATCATCAGGATCATCATAAAAAACAAAAAGAAGAAATAAAAACTGGGAATTATATGGAAATAAACATAGGAACTGACAAGGATCCCAAGTTAATAAAAATTGGAAAAGGTACTTCGGAAAAGGAAAGGAACAACTTGATCAACCTAATCAAAGAGTATAGAGATGTGTTGGCCTTTAGTTATGATGAGCTTAAAGCCTATAGGGAGGATGTGTTTCAACACACTATTCCCCTCACAGAAAAAGCTAAGGAGGCCAAACCTTTCCGACAAAAACTTAGGCGAATAAATCCTAAGTTGGCCCCCATTGTGCAGAAGGAACTTCAGAAGATGCTAGCAGTAGGGATCATAGCACCTACAAGGCATTCATCTTGGTGCTCCAACTTAGTTGTTGTTAGAAAGAAGAATGGGTCAATTAGAATATGTATGGATTTTAGAAATCTGAATACATCATGCCTCAAAGATAATTACCCATTTCCCAACATGGAAACTTTGCTTCAAAGAGTAACAAGATCAGGAATGATGTCCATGTTGGATGGCTTTTCCGGTTATAACCAGGTGTTGGTAAATAAAGAAGATCAACCTAATACTACATTCACCACACCTTGGGGTACTTATAAATTTCTAAGAATGCCTTTTGGCTTATTGAATGCTGGCGCCACCTTCCAAAGAGCCATGGATTTTTCCTTCAAAGAACTTATAGGAAAAATAATTGAAATATATCAGGATGACTTAACTGTTTTTTCAAGAGAAAGATCTGACCACATAAGTCATCTTAGGCAGGTTTTTATAAGATGTCGGAAATATGGTATTTCCTTGAATCCCGCCAAATCAATATTTGGAGTTGATGAAGGCAAGTTGTTGGGGCACATCATTTCTAAATATGGTGTCAAGGTTGATCCTGAGAGAGTTGAAGCTATTAAGAAAGTCCCCTTGCCTCACAAACTAAAAGCTCTCCAGTACTTTAATGGTCAAATCAATTTCATAAGAAGATTCATCCCAAACTTAGCAGAATTAATGAAACCTCTACAAAAGCTATTAAATAAAGATGCTAAGTTTTAGTGGACAGATGAAGGGAAAGATGCATTCAAGTCCATCAAAAATGCCATATCCATGTCCCCGGTCTTGACTAGTCCAGATTATTCCAAATATTTCCAAATATTTTCTTTTGCCTCAGAAGACACCATTGCCGGTGTTTTACTTCAAAAGAATAAGGAGGGACAAGAGAAACCCATAGCCTTTATGAATAGAGCCTTACAAAATTCAAAATTGAAGTATACCACGATGGAGAAACAGGCCTATGCTCTTGTCAAGTCCCTTAAACATTTTAGAACTTATATAGGTTACTCCAAAATCATTGGATATGTACCCCATGCAGCTGTCAAGGATATCATGTCTCAGCAGGACTGTCTAGGAGTCAGGGGTAAGTGGGTTTCAAAAATTCAGGAATATGATTTGGAGATAAGACCTACTAAATTAATTAAGGGATAGGGTCTTGCAAAGATGTTGACCCAAGGAAATGAGAAGGCTTTAGGAATAATCTGCCATAGCAGCAATTCAGAGCAAAGTGTATCAGATGAGTTTCATAGATTAGAGCAACACCCCTGGTACACCGACATCATATTTTTCCTCTGCAACCTTACATGCCCCGATCACTTACCGGGCCATAAAAGAAGGGCATTAAGGTTAAAGGCAACTAAGTATTGCTTGACCAAAGATGGTTTGGGTTGGAGAAACCTAGATGGTTTGATACTTAGATGTGTCAATGAACCTGAGTCCAAGAAACTCATGGTTGAGTTCCATTCAGGATTTTGTGGTGGACATTTTGCAGCTAAAAAAACCACCCACAAAATGCTTAGAGCAGGCTACTATTGGCCAAACCTATTTTCAGATGTGCACAAGGCTGTCAGAGTTTGTCCCCAGTGTTAGTTATTCACCGGAAAGCAACAAATGAAAGCCTTGCCTCTAAATCCAATAGTAGTCCAAGCCCCTTTTCAGCAATGGGGGCTTGACTTCATCGGTAAGTTCAAGGATAACTCAAGCAATGGTTACTCTTGGATTCTTACCGCCACAGATTATTTCACCAAGTGGGTAGAGGTGATACCCACCAAAAAGGCAACCGATGCCATAGTCATGGATTTCCTAGAAGATAAAATCATCACAAGATTCGGTGTGCCAGCTAGAGTAATCACAGATAATGGCCCATGCTTTGTTTTTTCCGAGATGTTGTCTTTCTGTTTCAAGTACGGCATTATCCTATCTCACTCATCTAATTACTATCCCCAAGGAAATGGTCTAGCAGAATCAAGTAACAAGAACTTAATGACCATAATCAAAAAAATTGTGGGTGACAATAAGAAGGCTTGGGATAGCAAAATCAAATTGGCATTATGGGCCGACAGGATCACTAAGAAAAGTTCAACAGGGAGGAGCCCTTTCGAACTAGTATATGGCCTTGATGTTACCTTACCAGTCCATCTAAAGCTTCCAGTTTATCATCTCCTCCAGACATTCAGCTCAGATCAAGAGGCCATCCAGAATAGAATAAACCAGTTGATCGAGCTAGATGAGAGCAAAAGAGACTCTCTTGATCATAGTATAAAAAATTCAAACAATGTCAAGAGAGCCTTTGATAAGTCTACCCGGCCAGGTTCCTTCCAAGTAGGTGACACAATTCTACGTTGGGACAAACGACGGGAAAAACCTGGGAAACATGGAAAGCTCGACAGCCTGTGGTTGGGACCGTACATCATCGATGAAATAGCAGGAACGAACTCCTTCTATCTAAATGACTTGGAAGGAGAAAGACTGAGGTTACCAGTGAATGGTTTCCTCCTCAAGCTATTTTTCGCCGAGACAGTTTGATACCTTTAGTGGCATCGATGGTTTCAGGGCCAATTTCTAAACCTTGCCCTGCATGTATTTCTAAATTGTATATATCATATTGTTGTATCATAGATATTGTTGTATTATAGTTATTTTGTACCATGTTGAAAATTTTCCTTTGTATATTGGTTTTTGTAAAATATTCCTTTTTGCACATTATAGAGTAATTATGTACATTAGTTTGTTTTTATGGCTAATTTTTTCTTATATACACATGGTACTGACAAACTCTAATTGCCTTGCAGGACCCATAGATTCCAGACTTCTCACATCCTCTCCTTTGAACAAAAGATCAGTCAGAGAATGTGTCCCAAATGGAGCCAGAATGTTACCACCTAAGTTGTACTTAGTGGTTTTTATCAAGTGAGCCTGGTGAACCGGAAAAGGTTAACTTGTTCGGACTTCAAAAAGACCTTTGGAAGTACTTCTGGGAAGTGCTTGTTGTACTATATCACATGTTCATACCCCATGGGGCAGTTGTAATAAATGTTCTAGCATGATAGTGTCTGTAAAAGACTCGATCTCTTAGACTTCATTTGTCAATCCGATCAGCCCAGGGTGTTTTTTCCCTTGGTTATTATTGGTTGTTGAACAAATGACTGATAATTTCTGAGTTTTTCACTCCATACCTCCAAAGTTGGGGTGGTCGGCTTGGTATTTAGGCCTATTGAGGTTATTAGAGTCTATGTGTCAATGTTGGTATTTAGGCCTATTGACGTTATTAGAGTCTATGTGTCAATGTATAAGCATGCTAGACATCATTTTTGAGTCATATGAACATGTCTAAGTCCCCCTAGGTGTTTTTCAATTTTTCAATTTTTTAGTTTTTTCAGTGTTTTTTTTTATTAAATTATTTTTTTCCAAAACTTAGGCTATTTTTTAATAGTTTAATTGGAAAAATTGATTTTGTAATAAAAGTGGGCCAAATAATCGGTTTCAGTCATGTAGGTGCTCATTTTCAAGCTAAGAGCACCATGTAAACCCATGGACCGACTTTTTCCTAAGTTTTAAGTGATCTTCCATCACTCAGGTCAAAAAGGCCCAAAAATCAATTATTGATTATTTTAATTAATAAATTGATGAATAATGGAGCAAATCCAAAATCAATAAATCAGTGGATACTCAACCGATTTGACTGAAAGAAATTAGATCTGGAACAGATTGACTGGATCTAACAAATCCTTGATTGAAGGAGGGGATCAAATCAGATACAGACTTGATCTACAGCTATCTTCATGGGGAATTGCGCCCTCTCTCTCTCCTCCACACGTGTGGACTCTCCTAGATGCTCTGTGGGCCGATGTGGCGGTGTATGGGTTGATGTGTTAGCTCAATCAGGCCCCCGGTTGACAAGTAGGCTCAGTACAGCTTCAGTTCTGCATTGATGAACTCTCCGTCAGTTGATTTCACTTGATTCCATGAGGAATTGCGCCCCCCCTGGGATTGATGGCCTGTAATTTGTATATATCCAGGCACATCCTCCTCTTCCAAGCTAGTTAGAACTGGGATTGAGGTGCTGCTACTATTGTAAATCTGTAATTCTTCATTTGAAATAAAGAAAAGCTTTGGAGGCAATACAGTGTGGTGCCATTGCATGTGTGGATGATTATCGCCATTGTTTTACTGAGGTAACCTGTATCTGTGGTCATTTTTTGCTAATTTCTTGTAGATCTGTGGTTAAGATTGGTAATTAGCTTATTACAATCTTGATAGGAAAGGTGTTGTTCAATAATTTTATTAACTGTCACTCTCCTTGGATGCATGTTTAGAGATCTAGATTTAGCATGTCCTATAAGCTTATATGCATGTTATCTTGAATCTCTTTGTATGTACTAATCGGATCTCACAAGTTTCTTGGCAAGTTCTTTGATTTCAGCTGAGTTGCAGGTTCATACTTTGGAGAGGATGCTGATCTAGTTTGCTTCTTCATTCTCCTCAAAACATTTCAAAGGCATAGTCCCTTGACATTCCACATGAAATCTCTACTACGGATCTTCAAGGAAACTAGCACTTTTCTCCTCTTCTTCCTCCCTCAAAATCAACACTTTACCCGGTTACTTGGTTCAGTTCATAGCTGTGATTTCATTTGGATCTGTTTAATCAAAGAAAAATATACATATATCTGATATTTCATATCTCATAACCTAGATCTTGCACTTAAAAAGGTTTAATAAGCATTCTAGATCTAGCTGTAGGGAAATCGTCTTTTTTGCATGAAAATTTAAAGGAAACTTGTAGATCGAATGCATTAGATTTCCTTTCGCTGTTATAAAATTCAATATGCTGCAATATCAGTGCATTTTTTTTGGCTGCACAAACATCAAGCCAAGATCCCAAGGAAAGCATGCTTTCCTTGGCTCCTTTTCTACCTGTTTAGCTAGTTTTAACTTCATTTTTTGTGAGATAAGGTAGGCTGATCCAAAGGTACTCTTAAAGTGGTTTTGGGAATTTTTTATTCTAATATTATTGATATATTTTATCAGGTATGATAGAAGGGAAAGGAATCTGCTGTCCGAAGTGGCCTCAGGAGCGCTCAAATCCCCCCAGGGGTCTCCTTTTTCACTAAAAACTCAAGACTTTTCCAAAGTTGTAAAATATTGGTTTCAGCCTGTATAAGGACCAATAATTTTCTGATAATTTCAGTTCGCTGATTCTGTAACTAATAATAAATAAAATTATCTTTGGAATAGGCTCTTTCGAGCCCATTCCCCATCCCCCCTGGGGGGATTTGCGTCGGTGCCATTTTCGTCGCTTTCTGCTTATTTATTTTTTACTAGAATTGATCTAATTTGTAGGTTAGTATATTTGATTTTGTTATTAATTCCATACTCCATATCTTACATTTCAAAGTAATCGTAATGCTTACACCACGATTTCCCGATTGACCCGAAAGGGGAAGGAGATTCGTGGTAGGATTAATTAAGAAACTAGAATTGTGTATCTGTTTGATTTTTTCTATCATTTGTTTATAAGCACCTATAAAATTTACCCCTCCTCGATTCCCCGATTGAGATCCACTTGGATCGAAAGAGGTTCTTGGAGGGTTTTCTTTTAAACAAGAACACCCTGTTTAAAACTTATTAAAATTTACAAGACTCCAGTGTGTATGCTCTGCACTTGGCTGCGGTTCGTCCGATCAGTCAAGTTGTATCAAAATTACTTGGGTGACAAGCATAATTAGGACTCACTCTCCCCAATTGACAAACCATCAAGTGAAAATCCAACACCTAGATCAAACCTTTACGGTGGCAAAATACCCAAAGGAAGAGGGAACTTACTGAAAAGTGACCTTGGGGCGTCGATCTCTGTCACACCCTAACGGGTGCATTACAAACAATAGCCCCTGAGACTCCATTTCATCCCACATATTCCTTGCGGGTAGCCGTAAAGGTTTAGTTTTGGACATACTCCAAGTACTCTCGGGTATATCTGGAGTCCCCCTTTGCTTAATTTAATCAACTCATACTTTACATTTAACTTAAAACATTCACTCCAAGCACATGCAAGCACATCGATCTTATTGATTTGACTCCATTTTAAGGCACTGGTCATTTTTGCTTCATATATACATTGTGTATCAGCTTTGTGGTTTCGTGTGTTTATTTTCGTATCTCGTCATCTTTAATTGTCTATAGTTAAAATATTCAAACTCCTAAGTAACTGATTCAGTTTAACATCATCACACTAAGAAACCATATTTAGTAACTTAATAGGGTCTACCCCCCTTGGCTTCATTAGGAGTTGAGCCTAAACTAAGGAGTCAAGAACAAGGTGACAGCCTTGACTCAAGACTTGCCCCCAAGGACACACCGAGTGGCTTGAAGATTTCCGCCACGTGACCCAGGTGTGTGAAAGGCGGCAACACCAATGCTCAGGGAGATTGCATTGGTTGGGTGTCGACAGAGTGAGAACCCCTGTCGACGAGGATTTGTTGGTGGGTTTCACCAACAATTCCTTTATTTCTTCGAAACACGGTAAGAAATCTTTCTCTGACGTAGTATTTATAGGTGGAGCGGATGGTGGTTTTGTCGATGAAGGTATTAGCGCCGGAAATGATGGTCTAATAGGGTCTATTGAGGGCACGTTAATGCGTTCTAGTTTTGGCGCTCCTTCTAACCGTAGTCTTGAAGGCATGATTTTACCTTTGGAGTTGTCGGTCGATGTCAATCATGAGGTTGGTCAATGATGGCATGTCAATGGTAGGGATGTCAGTTGTCGAACGCTATCGACTATGTATTTCAAAATTTCTTGTCATTTTGGCTTATTAGTGTTGGCTCTTTTTGTCATTTTTGATATTTTTTGATTTTTATAGGTTTTTTGAACAGTTATGGTTGTTTTTTTTTTAATTACTTAGTTTTGGTATCGTTTTAGTCAGGCACCATTAACAAGTTTCTGAAATACTATGCCTTGTAACGTTCTTAGTCGAACTGGTCCGTTGGCATGAATTTATTCGACAATGTAAGGTCCCATCCATTTTGTGTGTAGTGTTTTAGTCTTTCCTTTTACTTGACTATTATACAGCAGGGCAAGATCTCCAACCGATAAATTTTTGTTTTTGATGTTTCGATCATGCCAAGCCTTCTGCTATTGTTTCTGAATTTCTTGATGTTGTATAGTGAGCAGTCGCTATTCTTCTATTTTTCCTAGTTGTATCAGTCGGTCCTTCCTGCCTTCTTCGACATCGATGTGTAGGATATCTACTATCACAGGTGTTTGTTGTTGGAAATGTAGGGGAACGACTGCTTCTTGGCCATAGACTAGAAGAAACGGTGTTTGGTATGTTGACCGTTTGTATGTTGTCTTGCAAACCCATAGCACTATAGGGATTTTCTCGTCCCAATCGTCCTTATCGATATTGCATATTTTTGTTAAACCCCTTGTTAGTGTTTTGTTAAATTTCTATTTCTCCGTTCAACTGAGGGTGATAAGTTGTACCTCGTCGGTGGTCAATTTTGAACTGTTATGTCAGTGCTTTGATGGTTTTGTTAATGAAGTGTGACCCTTGGTCACTAATTAAAGTTAGTGGGCATCCAAATCTAGTAATTATGTTTTCATAGATGAACTTAGAAGCTACCTCACTGGAACAGGTTTGAACAGGTTCTGCCTCTGCCCATTTGGTTACATATTCTACTGCAATTATTATATACCTTGCACCTCTTCTTTTTGCCGATATTAGGAATGGTCCTATGAAGTTGATGGCCTAAATTTCAAATGTCAGACTTGGGTTTACTGATATCAAGGGAATTTCTGTACTAGTCAAAGGCCGACCTATTCGTTGGCATTGGCTACATTAGCTAACAAACTTTTCGCAGTCCTTGTATAGAGTCGGCCACCATAATCTCGACTGTTGGCTTTTCTTGGCAATTGTATCTACTTGGAAATGTCCTCCCGCCGGTCCATAGTGTGCTTCGAGCATAATATTTTCTCTTTCGTGTTCTAATACACATCACCGAAGGATGTCATCCAAGCCCATTTTATATAAAAAAAAATTATGAAGGTGTATGGTGCAAGCTTCATGGCTAAGAGTTGTTTCTTTTTCATTCTCATGCCATCTGGTGCTTGACCATTCTCTAGAAATTGTGTTATTTCTTCTAATTATGTCAGGAAAGCTTCTATTTGGAATAAGTGTGCATCCGGCAGGTCATCCTCAACTCCTATCAACTCCTCCCCCATGTCGATTCTCGACAAGTTGTCGGGTCTGACATTTAGTTTTCCTGGTCTGATGACGACTTTGAATTGAAATTCCTGGAATATTAATAACCATCGACAAATTCTCCGATGATGTAAAGGTTTATTTACAAGGTATTTTAACGCTTGATGATCCATGTAGAATATGAAGGGATTAGCTAGCAGGAAATGTCGGTACTTTTGTAGTGTGAATACCATACCTAATGCTTCCCTCTCTTTTGTCGAATAGTTTTGGTCTACTTTGTTTAGTTTTCTGCTACTGTATACTATTGGATAGTCCATTCCATTGTCCCCTGATTGCGTTAAAATCGTGCCTATTGTTAGGCCTGATGCGTCGATATGCACATGGAATTTGATCGACCAATTTGGGAATCTGAGGATAGGTGCCTCGACTAGTTTCCTTTTTAATGTATCGAATGATATATTACATTCCTGTGTCAAATAAAACTCATGATCTTCTCTCAATAGTTATTCCAATGGATAGGTCATATCTGAATAGCATCTAATAAATTTTTTGTAGTATCCAGTATGTCCCAGCAGTACCCTGACCTATTTTGGATTCATCAGTGGTTTCAAGTCGAGGATAATCTTTATTTTTGCAAAATCGACCTTGATGCCTTCTTTGCATACAATGTGCCCTAGTAGTATTCCTATAGGGGTTAGAAAGATGCATTTCTTTATGTTGAGAGAGAACCAAATTTGTCAGGCATCATTCCAGCATGAGCCTTAGCCATTTGCAATGATCTTTCAGCATGGAGTAGATCGTCTAATCATCGAAGTATACTGCCATTGTCTTGTAGATATATTCTTGAAATTTTTAGACAACAATTCTTGAAAATACTGCAGGTGCATTTTTTATACCAAAAGGCATAACTTTGTAGGAGAATGAGCCAAATTCACATACGAATGTGGTCTTTCTTTTATCCTCTTTAGCTATTGGTACTTGGTTATACCCTGAGAATCCATCCGTAAATGAGTATCATTCATGTCCTGCAACTTCATTTAAGATTGGATATGCGTATGGCGTTGGGAATGGGTCTGTTAGAGTGACTTTGTTTAGTTCTCTGAAATCAACACAAATCCTCAGTTTTGTCGGGTCGTGTTTCTTCAATTGGACAACCGTTGGACTTGCCCATTCTGACTGGTCGATTGGGTAGATAATTCCTACTGTGAGCATATTATCGATCTCTTTCTTGACTGTCTCTTTGTATTTATGAACTAATTTGTATGGCATTTTCTTTATGGGTCTAGCATCGAGTTTGATGTCGATCTTCATTTCACCCATTTCATGGACTAGCCCTTTGAGATCTTTATCCTCAAGCAAATACATCCTGGAATTATTTCAATAGGTTATTATTTCAGTATTTTTCTCTTCACTCCAATAATCGCCAATTCTTGCCATTTTTGGTCGTTCATCATTTGATATGTCAAACTCTTTAGTTTTAACTTTGGCATCCATCCATTCTGGTGCCTTGGCTTCATTTATCAGTCAAATACCGTCTTTGAACTGTGAGAATGTAGCAGGAAAGTCTGTTGTGGTCATTCATTCGATGTCTTCTTTGTCATTTGTGCCAACTTTAAGTACTATTCGAATTGGTTTTGTTGTTTTTGAGTGATACGATTTCCATCGAAATATTTTTCCTTCTGTATTTTCATTTTCCATTTGCAGTCTTATCACTGTGGTATTATGTTGGTTTGAATGTTATTGCATGATATTTTCAGTCAATCATGGTTTGGTATCATACTGTTGTTTCTAGTCAGTTCTATGAATGCTTTTATTTGCTTTGCAGTTTTGACTATATTTTCATTTTGCGGTATAAAACTGAAGTCCTTGATGAAGTTTTCTCTAAGTTTGTTCCATTGGAATGTTTCACCTCGCGCTTCTTCCATTTTATACCATTTATTTGGTGTGTCGGCTAGATTCGAGGGAAATAAGTGTGGCCATGTACGTTTGTATTTATAACCAAGTCTTATCCATTCTCTTTCAGATGTTCTTATGTGCTTGTCTGGGTCTTGCCCTTGGATGAAGACAGGTATTTGTGCCTGTTTAGTTAGCTTCCTTCCTCTGAATCTTTCTACGAAGTAAGTCAAAGCTGTTGTCTAAGTCTGCAGTCTCGACTGATGGGTGTCCCACCATCAAGCAACTTTTCCTATAAAGGTTTCTACTAGGCTTTGTAGTCAGCCATGTTCACCTAGGTTCTTAGAGACTTGTTCTATATGCAGAATTGGGGAATCTCTTTCTTTATACCTTGGGTTTTGTCTGATACTTATATTTTTTGGGGTTAAGGTAGGGTATTCCCTATTTTTCCTTTCGAATGTTTTTGGGATGATGGATACTAGGTAGCATTGACGGGTTGGTCTCTTCTGTATAGCCTGAATGGTCCAACAACCCCTTTCTTGAGTCTCGTATTTTTCGACTTCCCAATCATACAATTCTACATCCGAATTATATCCTACTGAGTCTCGGTTTCCTAAGTGAAGCTCACCATATATATTGGGTTCAGTGTAGTCGTCGTTATTTTGAATTTGATATAATTGTCGAATGACAACTTCTTCATCGATGGGTTCAGTCCAAGGTTCGTCTTGGGAAGGATGAATAGGGACAATAACTTTCTATCCATTTCCTTTTAATTTTATTCTTTCTTTGTCTAAACATATTGATGCTTTCATTTTTCTTCCCCATGGTCGAGCTACCAAGGCTAGGAAGGAGTTGGATCCTTCTTTAGGGTCGATGATTTCAAATTCGAATTTAGTTGATATTCCTTTTATTGTCGTATCAACATTTCTCCAAACCCCAATGGGTTTGATCAGCCCTTGGTCAGCTAACTTGAGGTATATACCTAACTCATATATTTGAGGTCTACCCAATTGTTCCCATGTATCTCGAGTCATAATATTTACTTGTGACCCGAAGCCGAGTACAACTTGTCGAGAATGGTATCCTTCGATTTCTAGATCAACAAGTGGGTCGGCATCTCTCTTGTCTTTTTGGTTCAGACTGTATATATTTTTTGTTTGTTTTTCTGTATTATTACTGTGATTCATATTATATAGAAAATCAATGAATTGAGACACCAATTTATCATTCTGTACTAAACATATTAATTCTTTAACTGTGTTTTGTCGACTATCATCGACTGCTTCCTACCTAGCAAATTCTTTTTAAAAACATGTTTGATGCATCGTTATATAGTTTTTTTTGTTTTGTCGGGTTTAGATAATCATTTTTTTCTTTGATTTTTCTTAGACGTGGATTATCATTTCCAATTTTTGTCCCTTGTCAGGTTACTATGTGCAGGTTCTTTGTATTCATTACATCATGTTTTTGAACACATGACAAGACATTAACATTTTTCTTTTTATTGATATTGTCGAGCATGGTGGGACAATCCTCTAATGAGTGATCGCCCACACCACAGCTAGTACAAAACTTTAGATCGTTTCTATCCTTGTATGGATAGTCTGTGTAGTGGTGTCCTTCTTTGTAGCATGTAAAGCACTGGATGGGCCATCGTGGTTAATTGTCACAATTTCCAGAAAATTGTCCTCGACCTCCAAACCCTCCACGACGGTTGTCGAACCGGTGCTCATATCGACGACCTTCATATCTTTGATTATTCGGCTCATTTTGATCATTGCTTCTTGGGATGTTATTATTATTCTGCGTGACTGCAATTGTTTGGTAGACTACTTGGTAATTTTGTCGATTCTTTAGGTTTAGGTGGCAGTCAGTCATTGCATGACTTTTTACCTCACAAATTGCGCACCAAGATGCTTTGACATTCTTCATGTTATATGGGCAATATTTCATTGTATGGTCTCCATGTTCTTGGAAAATGTCGCAGAATCATTTTGTTTGGACAAAAAGAACGTCCTGTCGACAATTATCCTTATTGTGTCCGGTCGTGGAGGATTTTGTGCACCAGACATCCTGATTCCTGAGATTCAATTCTTTCAAATATTTCTGCATGATTTCTAGTTGTTCTTCCAACCTAGTGTTGACGGGATATGCTGGGAAATCTTCATCCATATCTACTTGCAAATCTTTGGTAAGTACGTCTTCATATGTTTTAAACATCTCCAAGCTTATGTGTCGTCATATTTTCTATGATAGACCTGCAAGAAACCATTGAATTAATAATTGTTCGCCAATTACATAGTATAGTTGGTTGAGGAGATATTTCCATCACTTATCATATTCCCAGATGGACTCTGTTGGTTTTTGAGATG
Organism: Pseudotsuga menziesii; assembly: GCA_001517045.1. NCBI lineage: Eukaryota > Viridiplantae > Streptophyta > Pinopsida > Pinales > Pinaceae > Pseudotsuga > Pseudotsuga menziesii. The sequence continues at coordinate 70,677 of LPNX010348342.1, forward strand.
TTGTTTCCATCTTTTTGGCTACCAGATGTTTTGCATCTGGTGTTTTAAAGAAAGATAAGAATTGTGCCTTAATATTAGCTTTAGATGCTTCGGGAGTTCTCTCGATATAATTCATATACCAATTCAGTGCTATTTTTTCGTAAAGCACCAATGAACTGTGCCATCTATCATTCTTCGACCGTGACTTGATTTGCCTTCCATATTGACTCATAGACGAACCAATGCTGTCTAGGGTCTTCGTCACCCTCGTAGAGGGGGATATGTGCTGATCCATGACCCATGTTAGTTTCGTTGTCTCCTCCGAGAGGTGGCGTTGGTGGGGGTGGTGGTGGTGGGGGGGGTAGTGGGATATTCGACGTACCTTGTTGTTCACAGTTGTTGTCGATGGAACTTTCATTCCCGTCGTTATTTTTTTTTTTTTTTTCTTCTCCTACCAGTAGTTGGTTCGGGTTGACTTCTTCTGTCGATGTCCAACTACAGTGATGTTCTTGCAATTCCAACTGTTCTGTTTCTTTTAAAGCTTTGTTTGGCAGGGGGGTTCTCCTTCATGTGTCGGGTAGAGCAAGTGGATACTTCGGTTGGACGGGTATGCCTAAAGTGTTACCCAATTTTCTTCCTCTAGTCGATGGATTACTAAATGATTATCATCATTTACTTCGTTGTCTATTTGGCTCCATATATCGAACTCACCAGCTCTTAGTCGCAATTCTTCTTCAATAATGGCCTGAATTCGAGTACTCAGATTCGTCGGAGGCAGAGGTCTTACCTCCTGGGGAATTTCTAGATGGAGAGCTTCTCTCTGGTCTCTCCATGAATCTTCTTCCATGGGAGATGCTTCTTCCTCTACGCCTTATTGATGTCAATCATGATCCGACTCTAGCGGATTTCCTTGTTCTGTCACCCTGGTGGCCATTCCTCTTTGCGACGCTCTAGATTGCTCTCTTCTCTCTTCCCTTATTTTCTGCCTCTTCTCTCTTTCTAGCTTCTGCAAGTCTGACATACTTTTATGTGTCACTGTTCGTTCGATTTCCTTCTTAGGTCAATATTTCATTGCTGGTGATGGTATTTTCTTCAGTTGACTAGAATCCTTTTTACCTTACCCCGACACATGACCAGTAACCCCCCCATAGCCTACCCGACGCTTTAGAAAGCTCCAATATTTTTGTTTATTTGCTTAGGAAGTACTCCCACTCCCTTTCAAAGATGAATTTTTCCCTTCGGAGATGAAATTTTCCCACCTCTTCTGTTTCTCCACCCAGTTAGAATTTGGTGGCGGTTCGCGTAGTGATGGACGAGGCTCTACGATATGGCCCATTCCCTTCTCAATTAAGAATTTGAACAAAAGGGTCAGTAAGGAGCAAAGGAACTGCTCAGTGAGGTCTGTATAAAACCTTTTCTCATTGCTTTCGATCGAAACTCTTTCCTCCATGGCTAGTTCCTTGCAAAATTCGTCTATGATCTTTTCAAACCACTCTGACAAGTTTGTTCGTCTGCCTCGAATCAGTTTCTCCAGTAGTTCTTGATCTTTAGTTTCTTCCGGATTTTTCATCCAGAATTTTTTTCAAAACCTGAGGTACCGACTCTACAAACTTCTCATGTGTTTCAGTGAAGAATTTCTCCTTCGCCTGAGCAATGGTCAATCTATTTCTTCTTGCGTAGTTTTGCAAATAATTTTCTATCTTACGCTCCCACCAATTCTTAATCTCTTGCTCTGATATCATCTGCTTATGGTCATTATGTCTGTATACGTACTATCGGCAACGAAACCAATGTTGTAATCTCACAGATCACATAAGGTTACCAATAATACACATAGAAACATATAATCATAATAGACACAAGAGACAAGAATAGGTAATGAAGCAACAGATTATATTATAGCATTACATGAGGGTCCATACATAAACAAAAACTGAACCAAGTTCTCATCTGGCTCAATAGCCTAATATATATGATTACAAACGGTTATAATTAACTACCTGTCAGTTCAATCAACCGACACAACTTACGCGGCTGACCTAATCTCCGATTAGTCAGCTACTCGACTAGTCGGCTCACCGACTAGCTCCTCCAACACTCCTCAACTCAAAAAACACAATGTTGGTGTTTCATCCATAACTCTTTTGTTTCTCAACCATTTTGAAAACAAATTGTGTGGTTCACTAAAGAACAACGACCTCTACATGCTATAAAAAACCCATTTCGAAATAATTGCACTAATACATCCAAACACTGCGCCCACAATTGACATATTGTTTTCAAGGTTTGATCACTTAGATAATAAAAAAATAAAAAATAAATAAAAATATTATTTTTTATTTTTCAAAAAATAGTCGTGCACTAGTACTATATGTTCTCTATATGTCTACCAATTTTTGTAAGTTGATTCCATATTTTACTCACTCAAAGGATGCACCCACAAAAACATATACCTTATAATTTGTCCCAAAAAAAAAGTGTTCGTTAAAAAATATCTAACTTTAGAAAGTTAACAACAATTTCAATATAAAAAATTATATATTTGGAAACGTCATTCAATTTCCTACATTTCATTTTTTTTACTCATCGCAAGATTCATTGCGTAAGTGTCTCAAAGTATTCATGTAAGTTGATGGAAGCCTATTTTTTTAGTTTTCTATTACATCTAACGTGTCAAAAGAGACCCTCATTAGATTGCACACACCCGCATCGACTCTTGAAATTGAATGCCATGAGGGAGGATCGAGTCATAGAGAAGCTAGTTGGTACCTCTTACAGGAAACAACAATTGTGAAACAAATGTGCAAGAAGCAAAAGATTAGGAACTTTGGCCTTTAGCATGTGTTTTCTTATGAAAAATGCAACGAAATTTTTGTTTTTTCAAAATCATGGTGTCTAGAGATGACTGCATTATTTATAGAGGTTCTTCTTTTCCTTTTGGAGAAAATATTCAAAGGTTTCATAGTACCAACGCAATATTTTAAATTTAACTCTCATAATATTGCAATCAACAGTGTCTACACAATCTGAGCTTTTGTTTTCTTGTAGTTTTCTTTCTTTGAACTACCAAAATATATCATATGTGAAGGTTTGATGGCTTATAGTTTGTAATTTCTTGCATCTCACATTTTAGCATTTTTCTTCGAGTATAAAAAATGGCAATTTTCTATTGAAGTATAGCTAAATTGTGGCCTTTTCAATTTTTAGTGTAGCTCATGAGTTTTAAACCCTTGCCTTATTTATGGACATTGTTATTTTTGGGAATCATTTCGGAGCCAATTGATGGATACTTGTGTTTAATTCCAGGACAATCAATATTGTCTAGTCATATTATACTTATCAACATGCATTTTCTTCCCATTTTGTATTTCCCATTTTGTTCTCATTTAGTTGTGTCATACCCTATTTTTCCCTCATGATGAATGATATAGGTTCAATCCTTTTTTGTCAATTTGGAAATAGCGTTTAGGTGAAAATATCCTAGTTGATGTAATGTCATCTTCCTCCTCTTTGGTTGTAAAAAAACCTGATAGTTTTTTTTTTCTTAACGGTTATACTTCTTAAGGGGATCAATTTGGTATCATGGTTAGTTTACTTGTATGATGGAGTGTTTATGTATAGGTATCTAATATCACTATTGTGTGTCCCCTTCCAACATGTAAAAATATATTATGTTATTTTAAGGCTACTAAATTCATGTTAATTAATTTTTTTCCTACAAATACGAATATATGTTTCCAAAGTATCTAAAATAAATTGTGTTTTTTTAATAGATAATTGTTGGGATTGTAAGGAAGTGGGTAGCTAGAAAGAAAAGAAATTGCATGGAGGATATTGGGTTCATCACCAATGAAGTGTGAGTTGGAAATGCAATTCTATTTCACAACAAAACTCTATAAAATAAGGAGACAATTGTTGGGTAAGTGTCAATAGTTTTATAGTTTTCTTACGCCAAATGGAATATTAGAGAGAAGATGTAGATAGGTCCAATAATGTCTTATTGCATCTAATACTTCTTATTTTAGGTACCCATAATGCATTCTTAAATCCAAATTATGTTAGAACATTGATGGCAAGTAGCGAGGCTTTCATAATTGTGCCAAAATCCACTTAGATTGTGAATCTATTTTCTCCAGCATAATAAAATTTGAGTATGTTTAGATGGAAAAAATTGATTTTGTTTAGTAGACCAAACATGACCGTGAACAAGTGACTTGAAAAATGCATATAAACAAGTACACCAAATGAATTATTAACATATAATGTTCATATAGACAAAAACATGTACATAAATGCTATAATTAACTAGATATGTAATTCAGAATGTATATAGACCAAATGCAAATTCAAATTTGAGACCGCGCCATGCAAAATATGTAGAAACCAGGGCATGGAGCACACATTTATACAATATTTAATATAGGAGAGACATGTTGAGACCTTCCTACATAAGAATTATGCACCACCATTGTAGACCTGACCTTATTTGTGATGAGTGACATAGCACGTGTGCAAATTTCATGAAGATAAAAGCATAACATAGGCATAGAGATTGGAGGTGTTTTTTGAAGTTTTATAGATAAATTTCATTATTTTCCAAATAACTTCAAACACAAAAGTTCTCTCAATATTTTTTGTTAAAATGGAAGCTCCTCTAGAAAAAATTAATGGGCACAACTTCCATATGTGAACACTAAAGAAACAACTACACTTGATTCACAAAAGAAATTGGGCATTAGTTAGTGGGACTGATTCCAAAACCATAAAGGTAGACCAAGTCATAGAATGGAAGAATAAGGATGAGAAATCAAAGTCAATTGTAGGGTGATTTGTATTTGATTTTGAGTTTCGTCACCTTGTTATCTTTCAAGGTTAATTTTAATGTGTTTACATCATGTTTGGGGATGCATATGTTAGTTAGTAAAATTGGTGGTTAACATTTACTAAGAAAAAACTTGGTCTATCAGACCTTAAGAGAAATGACAAGATATATATTATATGTTTTGTTTAAAATATTATTCCTATCCTCAAAAAGCTTAAAGAGACTCAGTATTGGACTGAGTGTCACTAGCTCATCATAGTTTTGAGGAGTTAGAAGTTTAGAGATGTCAGTATTCGAGAAAATGTTATGGAACTGAGATATAATGTGTGTGTAGGTAGGGAAATCTAATAGAAAGTGATTTTCATCTTCAATGCTCATAAACTCACAAAGGTGGGGAATTATTTCCTTCTACATCGTTTTAGGGGTAGTTGAGTGCATGATTTCACTATGAATCTCATGAGAGTTCCTTCTAATATTGGAAATATTATTTTTTCCGTAGATCTAGTTAAGATAGAAAGATAATTTATATCCTCAAGATTAGGTTAATGATCTCTTTATAATATCGTAATTTTATTTTGACCTCTAAATCTTCCTTACACCGCATTTTCTCTTTGAATGTAGAAGTAATGATAGATTTAATATTATCAATGCTTTTCATAGTGATAGTTTCATCAATCCCCCAATGATTTAACCAAGTTATGGCATCTTTATGCCACTAGCGCTTGAGATGTAGGTGTTTTTGGTTGGAGTTAAGAGAAATTTTAGGAATTCGATGGTCTCATGTATTGTTTAATTTGTGTTTTTACATTGGATACCTAATCATAACCATACATTCAATGGGGAGTAGGCCCGCTTCTAAGAGGAGAATAGGGTAGGGAATATTCACGGCGTATTTCTCTTAATTTTAAGATTATAAGTAATAAATTGCTTCTGGATTTTCTTAATTCATCTCCATGATTCTTTAGAAATGATAAGATCCCAAGCTTCATATATGTATATGATAACGAGAGTGACAAGCATTTCAAAGAGGAATTTCTTTATATGTCCCAAATCATAAGGTTTGTTGATTTATAGATGTTTTCAAGACCAAAGTAGGATTTCCACCCTCCATTAATCTTGTCCTCGATGTTATAGTTCAAGTTGTGCTTATTAGAAAACAGGATCGTAGAGAAATAAGACATATATAGTTAAATCATTAAACAAGATGCAAAACACATTAAAACATTACAGAGAGACACGGATATAACGTGGTTCACCCAAACGATGGGCTATGTCCACAAAGAAATTGACAGTCCTTTTATTACAGTCCAGAAAGATGAAGAGATACAACCTGCAGCAAATCCACTGCACTTCCTCTTCACGCTCTTACAGTCTCTCTTCAGATACAAGAAAATACCATACACAATCGTGTTACAATTCTTTCTTTTATAGGGGAAATACCATGGGAAAATACTACAGTTAACCCAATACCATGGCTCTGCAAAACTGTTAGCCAACACACATCCCAACCCCAAGGCAGGGGGAATGAGTGTACAATACAGCTGGAGTACAACCACAACTGAATAATATCTCTAGATCTAGAATATCGAGCTCCACAACCAACAATCTCCCACTTGGAGACTGGTCATAGCAACTCCACCGCTACTATACTTGTTGGACTATGCTCTAGACCTTGGACTTGGAAAATTTCTTATTTTCACCTTCATGCTTGAAGGCCAATAGAAACTAAGTAGGAACTCAGTTTCTCTCCAGTTAATCCCTTCGTCAACATGTCTGCAGGATTCTGGCTAGTATGTATCTTTTCCAGTTTTAACAGTTCTTCATCTAGAATAGATCTTATGAAGTGGTATTTGAGCTGTATATGTTTAGTATTCGAATGAAAGGCTGAGTTATTTGTAAGGTGAATGGCACTCTGGCTGTCACTGTACAGCCTACTATTCTCCTGTTTCTTAACCAATTCTTCCATGAACCTCTGCAACCAAATCATCTCCTTACTAGCCTCTGTAGCAGCAACATACTCTACCTCCGTTGTTGAAAGTGCAACAACCTGTTGCAGTTTTGAAATCTAACTTACTGTTGTTCCACCCATAGTAAACACATACCCTGTGGTGCTCCTCCTGTTGTCTTTATCACCAGCCATATCTACATCAACATATCCCTATAGAACAGTGTCTGAACCTCCAAAACATAATTCATGTGAAGTGGTACCTCTCAAATACCTAAGAATCCACTGTACTGCTTTCCAATGCTCTTTACCTGGATTATTCATATACATGCTCACAACTCCCGCTGCATGTGCAATATCTGGTCTTGTGCACACCATGGCATACATCAAGCTTCCAACAGCTGATGAATAGGGAATCCTAGACATGTAGTCTATTTCTTCCTGTGTCTATGGACACATCTCCTTCTTAGTTTGAAATGGCTAGCTAAAGGTGTACTAACTAGTTTTGTATTCTACATTCTAAACCTATGCAACACCTTTTCTATGTACTCACCTTGAGACAATGTCAATTTGTGTTTTTTCCTATCTCTTGTTATTCTCATACCAAGGATTTGCTTTACAGAACCCAAATCCTTCATCGCAAATGAATTAGCTAGTTTTCTTTTAAGCACATTTATATCCTGCATGTTAGACTCTGCAACAAGCATGTCATCCACATACAATAACAAGATAATATATCTTCCGTTATCCAGCCTCTTGAAATAAACAAAGTGGTCAGAATGACATCTATCATAACCTTGTTATGCCATAAACTTATCAAACTTTAAATACCACTACCTTGGAGCTTGCTTCAGGCCATACAAGCTCTTCTTCAACCTGCAAACCAAATTATCCTTACCTTTTACCTCATACCCATGTGGTTACTGCATATAAATCTCTTCCTTCAAATCCCCATGGAGAAAGGATGTTTTTACATCTAACTGTTCAAGGTGCAAATCTTCTACAGCCACTAGACTTAAAATAGTTCTAATTGAAGTCATTTTAACAACAGGAGAAAATATTTCATCAAAGTCTATACCTTTCTTTTGTGCAAACCCCTTTACAACAACTCTAGCCTTGTACCGCTTCTTGCCTCCATCTTCTTCCTTCAACCTGTAAACCCATTTATTATGCAATGCCATTTTTTCTATAGGCAACTTAACCAGATCCCAAGTCTGGTTTCTTACCAATGAGTCCATCTCTTTATCCATGCCTTGCTCCCACTTCTTTCTAGTTTCTACTTGCATTGCTTCTTCATAACATTCTGGTTCACCAGAATCAGTCATCAATAAATAATACAGTGAAGGAGAGAATCATTCAGGGGGTCTACTTAACCTGGTAGAATTTCTTATAGTTGCTGGAGTTTCAGGTACATGTTGTTGCTCTTGATTTTCTGGTGCCTTTGGAACTTCATTTTCTTTGATTTCATCAAGCACTATGTACTCTTTGTTTTCCTTTTCTTCTTTATTTCCCTGTAGTTGATCTTTGTACATGACCTTTTCATTGAATACTACATCTCTACTCCTAATGATTTTGCAATTTTTAAGATCCCATAAGCGTTAACCAAAATCATCCACCCCGTATCCAATAAAGGTACATTTCTTGGATTTAGTCTCAAGCTTCGCTCTATCATATTTATCAATATGGACAAATGCTTCACAACCAAAAGTTCTCATAAATGAGTATTTTACCTGTTTACTTGTCCATGCCTCCTCTGGAATGCCACCATACGAAGTGCATGAAGGCCCTCTATTTATTAAATAAACAGCAGTGTTTACAGCATCAGCCCAAAAATGTAAGGGCAACCCTGCATGCAATATCATACACATTGCATACTCCATGATCGTTTTGTTCATCCTTTCTGACACACTATTTTCTTGTGATGTTCCAGGGACTGTCATCTCTCTACGAATCCCATTGTGTGAGCAGTAACTGTCAAAATCCTTGCTGCAGTACTCGCCTTCATTATCAGATCTGAGACATTTCAACCTTTTTCCTGTCTCATTCTCAATCAAATCTTTCCACTTCTTAAAAGTATCAAACACATTATATTTTTGTTTAATGCAATAAACCCAAGTTTTTCTAGTTGCATCATCAATAAAAGTAACATAATAACGAGAGCCACCAAGAGATTGTACCTGAGCTAGTCCCCATAAATATGTATGGACAAGCTCTAAATTTTCACTCTTCTTTCGTTTCCCAACCCTGAGAAATATAACTCTCTTTTGTTTCCCATAAACACAGTTCTCACAGAATTCCAAACTTACCTGCTTCAGATCTGGAAGTAGTTTCCTTGAGTGGAGAATATACATCCCCTTCTTACTCATGTGTCCAAGCCTATGATGCCACAGCGCTGCACCTATTTCTGTGGAAGCTACAGAGATAGAATAATAAGTATTATGAGGATATAAATATAACGTACCTACCCTATCTCCTTTTTCTATTACCAGTGGTCCTTTAGTGATCATCCACCATGTTTCTCCAAACGTAGACAAACAGCCGCTATCTCCCAACTGTCCTATTGAGATCAGATTTCTTTTCATAGCAGGAATGTGCCTTACATCCTTTAGCAGCCATTCACTTCCATTATTTAACTTAATATGTACCTTACCCTTTCTAACAATTTTACATGGTTCATCATCCCCCAATAAAACATGTCCAAAATCACCTTGAACATAATCATGAAAGAATTTCCTATGGGGTGTAGCATGACATGAAGCCCCTAAATCTACTACCCAGTAATCGCTAGTATTATCTATTGCAAGAATCAAAGCATGTTGTCACACATCACCTACTACATTCGCTTCCTGAGTAGTCTCTTTCTGCCTCTCACCTTTCTTCTTTGGTGCTCGGCAGTCTTTCTTCAGATGTCCTTTCTTACCATAGTTCCAGCACTCTATTTTTCTGAATCTGGACTTGGATCTTCCCTTTTTAGACTTGCTGCGATTTCATGGGCTCCTTCCTCTCTCGTTTTGTCTCCCTCTGCTCTCCATGGTCAACACATTACCTAATGTCGTGTTGATGTCTCACCTGTGCTTTTTCTTCGCATTTCCTCACTAAGAATAACACCAACAACATCATCAAACTTAAGAGTGTTTGAACTAGGGACAGAGTTACTTACAGCCATGACCAAGCTATTCCATCTTTCTGGCAATGAGCACAAGATTAGAAGAGCCCTAACCTCATCATCAAATTTCACTTTTACAGAACTTAACTAATTGGTAAGTGTATTAAACTCATTTAAATGGTCAGCAACAGATCCACCTTCTGACATCTTCATATTAAATAAACGCTTCATTAAAAATACCTTGTTAGAAGTCGAGGGTTTTTCGTAGAGCTTACTCAATGCGCTCATCACACCCTCTGTTGTTTTTTCTTTCGAAATATTGAAGGCCACCGACGAAGCCATGCACAACTGTATTGTTCCCAGTTCCTTTCTGTCAAGAACCTCCCATTCTTCATCCTTCATAGCCACCAGCTATTTTTCTTTTTCGCCCAACGACATGTACAGATCCTTCTGGTAAAGATAGTCCTCCATTTGCATCTTCCATAACTGATAGTTTTGGCTGTTAAATTTCTCGACCATAAACTTTCCTTCTTCCACCATTGCTCCCACTCGAACTAAGAACCCTTCTTTCCTATGAGTTTACCAACCAAATAGACCTTTTTGGCTCTGATACCAATTGTTAGAAAACAGGACCGCAGTGCAATAACACATATACAGTTAAATCATTAAACAAGATGAAAAACACATTAAAACGTTACAGAGAGACACAGATATTTCGTGGTTCACCCAAATGATGGGCTACGTCCACAAAGAAATTTCCAGTCCTTTTATTACAGTCTAGAAATATGAAGGGATACAACCTGCATCAAAACCATTGCACTTCCTCTTCACACTCTCACAGTCTCTCTTCCAATACAAAATAATACCATACACAGTCGTGTTACAATGCTTTCTTTTATAGGGGAAATACCATGGGTCCACAAAACTGTTGGCCAACACACATCCCAACCCCAAGGTAGGGGGAATGAGTGTACAGTACACCTAGGGTACAAACACAACTGAATAATATCTCTAGATCTAGAAGATCAAGCTCCACAACCAACAGAGCTTATGATGGAAGTTAATTCTTAGATATTTATAAGAAGTCACTTCATCCAAGTTTATATTGTTTTATATAAAATTATCATAAGTTATCTTATTGGACTTTATAATCATGGATTTTGTTTTGTATGTGTTAATAGGCATGCCCATATTGGAGCATAAGTTTTTGAGAACTCTTAATTGCATCACAAGATCATAGGGGCACCTTTCCATAAGAACGATATCAACAACATAGAGAAGAACCAAGATGCCTATTCTTCCTAAGGTCGTGACAATACAACCTACTTCTTCTAAGAAACCTTCCATCTTATTAATGTAAATGTCGAAAAGTGTAGGGGAAAGGGGGAACCCTTTCTTAACTCCAATATTACAGTTAATATCATGCAACTGCCCTTCAGTGTTATTGAACTTAACAATGACGTTCTCATATAACCTTATATTTGAAACCATGTTCTCAAAAGGAACCTTTAACTACTTCAATCTATTCCAAAGGTTCTTTCTAGGAACCTTATCAAAATATTTTCTAAAGCCCATGAAACAAAAAATAAATATTGGGTTTATTCTTACAATACTCCTTCACAATGATCCTGAGTGTAATGAGGTTATCTATGGTAGAGTGATGTCTTCTAAATCCCTCCTATCCTTTAACTTGCTTTCCTTCACTTTCTATCCATATGGTAATCTTCTTTTACAAAGTAATACCACATATCATGGCTAAAAGAGGGTTAATCATTGAATGGTTAATCGATAGTTAGATGGGTTGTATTTATCTCCTCCTTTAAATATATGAATTATAAGGCTCTTAGTCGAAGGGTTAGGGAAGCCATGTTTGACTGTCATATTAAAAGGATTGTGATTGCGAGGGATGAGGATAGGTACTTCAATTTTTAAGATTCATGTTTGGTACCTTTCAATGTCATTATATTTCCCAGTGGCAAAGTGCTTGATCTGAAATTCTATGTCCTCTAAAGATAAAACTTGTTCACTTGTTAGGAGGTCTTGAGTGTTATCCACAATTTTTGGGGATTCATAAATCATTTTAAGATATGAGTTCCAATCCTCCAAAGAGATATTATTATTTTCATTGGTTTTGCAAGTTAAAATTCGCCTCAAGAATTTCTTAAGGTTCGTCTTAGAAAAGTGTAAAATCATTTCCCGTCTTTATTTATACAATAGGTTTTTTTTTTAATTAGGGCTTTGTACTTATTTACCTTGTCAACTTTCAGAGACTCATCAACATTTTTCTTGACTTTTGTGTGTGCATACTTACATTCCTGATCATACCAAGGATTGGTTCTTGTGTATTTATTTTTAGGGTGTGTGCAAGAAGTTGAGGGACCTTTTAGATGCAATCCTAGTTTTCAAAAACAAGATCACGTTACATAGAAAAAGAACGCGCTCCTCTTCCATAGCACTTGGAATAGTAAATCCGAGCCTGACATGTCAGTAGACATGTAGGCTAGGTAACAATAACGCGTGCGCATTTTGTAAATTTAAAAAAATAAATTAAAAACACACAGTCCCCCACCCGAGAGTCATTTTCACCGAACAAGATCACGAAAACGACTGCGTGCCCATGCCCAAGGAGCTTGCAAGAGTGCCCATTCCTCAATTTGAAGAAAAATCCTCCGGTGAATCATCATATTAACAGGTAATTCATTCACCCATAGCTTTTTTTTTTCAATTAGATACTTAAATTACCATTTTTTATTTGTAAATGCAATAAAAACCATAAAAAAATAAACAACCATCTCATAGCCAAAACACCAACCAACCAAAGATGATGATATGCCAATGCCTTCCCCAAGACTAAACACATAAATTGATCACATTCAATTGACACAAATGTTTCTAGGCAATGCCATTGGAAAAAACCATATTGACATGCATTATGTACGAAGACTAAACTTTTTATTTTCTTTTTCCCTCATAAAAAACAATTTAGATGCTATTCTATATCTAATCAAATGAAACTATCTAGTACATAAAAAAAAATAGAATAGTCAATAACCCAAACAATTACATGACCAAAAGAGCCTACCCTTCAAGAGAAATTCACCAGCAAACCAAATATTGCCTAAAAATCTACATCATATGCCATATATTTGAATTAAGGCCTTTAAAATTACAAGCAAGCCAAAATTCCTAGAGATTGTGAAAACCATAACCATTAGAAAAAAAACCACTCTCACTAGAATCTAGGAAG
>LPNX010348365.1:7412-35605 GCA_001517045.1 Pseudotsuga menziesii
TAAATTGATGCTCTTGAAAATCAAGTTGCACTATATCTAGAGAGCGAATCTAGATGATTTGTCTAGTAGTCAGTCTAATCGGTGCTCATTGGCATCCCCTGTTTCTTGTAAGTTATAACAGGGATTGTGCTTGTAGCGTTAAGTTCACTTGAAAGGCATTTGTCATATGCAAATGCACTCTGATCTCTTTCTCATTGATTTGTGGTGATGCCAATTTGAATGATGACTGAGCTTTTAGCTCATTGATAACTTTTTAAAACATGATTGCAAAGTCAAAATAGAGAAACCTCAGAGATAAACATGGCATTGGAGAAGAAAATAAAGAAACATAGCTAGCAATAAAGTAGGTCAAAGGTGGGGATACATGCAAATGCATGGTAAGTTAGTAGGTAGGCTGTTTTTTCATGCAGTCTATTAAAGTTGAACTACACACCCAATTACTTCTTTGAAACAATTTTCACAAGCCTACATAAGTGACCATCATGTTTTATTACTGTTAGCATATTATGTAGCATCACAATGCGAAGAAGAGAAGTGGTAGTGAAGAAACTTTGTGTTTGATTTTGGCAAGTATATTGTTACAAACTGAATGAAGGCAGGTTTGTTGGTGAAGGTGAGTGTACACTGTAGACTCTGGAAAATGTGGAAAAGCAGCAGAATGCAAGACATTATAGAATGCACTTCTCAAGTCACATGTAATTAAATTATGGTCCTGGTTCAATTCAGTTCATCAGTTTCATAAAAATGTTAACAAGATTATTACTAATTAGCAATAATACATTGGCTTTAGCTTATTATCTCTTAGATCAACAACTCTCCTGGTTTTTCTTCTCAGTTAGCTATTAAGTTCTACTTTAATTAGTAGAAAGAACTGAAAAGGCCATTCAATTAGCCATGTTTTTATTGAAACATGTGAAAATAATCTCATCTTTATTTCAATTGTCCTTGTGTGCAAGCAAATGGGAAATGTAGATGTTTCCATTCATGTTTTGGTTAAGATCCATATCCACAGCTAAAAGGTTTTGTTGAGTTGCATTTGAACTGAATAATAGGAATTCAGGCATGATTCGATTGTTCTCATTATTACTGGTTCAATGACTGTTTTACTGAGTAGATTTTAAGTAATATATTGATGATGTTCTCTTTTATGTTTATTTTGTAATTGCTTTGTCCAGTTTAAGAACATCTGATAAGGCTATGTTCTTATTTTATGGTTTATGGATGTTTGTCTTGGCTTGTGTTCATGTTTTGATGATAGACATTGCTGGAAAAGCTGAAAACAATGTATTCAGATTCTGAAGGACTCCCACCAGATCGAATTGTTCCAACTGTTGGACTCAACATTGGTCGTGCAGAAGCATTGAAATCAAAGCTTGTTTTTTGGGACTTAGGAGGTCAGGTATGTATAGAATCTTAGATACAAATATAGGTTTAATATAGGTTAATATAGGTTTAAAGTTTAAACATACAATGAAGAATCTATTTTAAGAATATGATAATCTTATAAAGAGTGTGTGGATGAAGTGTATTTTCCCAGCTTAGTTCTCATGAAACACTTACAATACTATTTTAGTTTTTAGTTTTTAACTTGAATCATTTCATTCCCTGAAATTTCTGTCTTGTAACTGGCACGATATATGTCCCTTTTTGAATATTACTGCCAGGCATAGAAAGTAAAGTTTGTCACCATTATCTATATTTTGGTTGCTAGATGTGCGTGAAAGGAGAATTTCACTCTCATTGTTGCATACTTATCACATGAAATAACTTGTATTATATTATGTTTTTATGGTTCCATTGTTCTACTATTCGATAGAAATAGAATGGATCAATAAGTGGTAAACCACAAGCCCATTAATTTGTGTTTCCCTGAAGAGAGGGCAGGGTCTTACCTGTACGAACATTGGCTCATTGGTATTAGATGCTGGATATCAAGTTGCAAAAACAAGTGGTAAACCACATCAAACAGCGATGGAAAATAACTTGACAATGAGAATGGATCAACATAAGAAATCCTCTCTACAGTTGAGTGAGTTCCATTTATTAATTATCATGTAGATTTACCATTTATAAAGATTTAAAGTCAAACCCAACTTTTTGATTGGACAGGGTACTTTAACTCAGCCCACATTATCACAGCTTTGGTGCATAGTTAACAACTTAAATGTCACATTCAAAATGGTTTTGAACCTGGGTCCCCACAATGAAAGCGCTGTTAGACTTTATCATTCAACCACAACCTGCTTGATTCGTATCAATTATTGTTACTTGAACATGTTACTAATCAGTGTGTTGAGAGGCTTTTATCATTCAACCACAATCTGCTTGACTCAACAATTATTGTTACTTGAATATGTTACTACTTAGTGTGTTTGAGAGGCCTACCACAAGTGCCCTATTCTCCAACAATATAGAAATGTTGTCCCACTCTCTTGGATAAACATGGTTAGGTTGGGGGTGATTTTGATAAGAGGTTTGTAACTGATATAAGAAATGGCATTTGTATTTTTTTTTTAAACACTTATAGCCGTCGGTTAAGCGACAGCTTGTAGGTGATTTAAAAAAAAAAAAAATTCAATACCGTCGCTTAACCGACGCTTACGTTTTCATTATCGTCGGTTAAGCGACGGCCTATAGGTGATTTAAAAAAAAAAATTCAATACCGTTGCTTAACCGACGCTTATGTTTTCATTATTGTCGTTTAAGCGACAGCAAAGTTTAAAGTTTAATATGAACTAGATGTCGGATAACCGACGATTTACATTTAACCGACGGTAAATTGAGCTATCCCTTAACCAACAGATTGGAAAGATGTCGGATAACCGACGAAAATCCACCGACGCTTAAAAAAAATCATAGTGTCGTACATGCGACAGGGAAGTGTCGAAAATCCGACAATACGACTGTCGGATTTTTGGTCGAAATGTAGTAGTGTGTAATGGGGACACATCAGCGTCCTTACCCTTCCCATAGTAGGTATCGAAACGTCGAGATTTGCAAAATCATCCAACGTAGCTCCTTCTTATTTACAATTCTCCACTGCGTAAATGACTACTTTCATAAATACTAGTTACTGGTAAGTTGTAATAGTAATAATTATGTAGTTTGTAGATTGATATCTATCATAAATTTGTTTGAATATCATCATTGTCAAGCAATAAAAACTTCTTAAAGGGTGCTAGCTCAATGGTAGAGCGCCTGCCTAATTATAGGTAGGAGGTTGGTGGTTCGATTCCTCCGTGCCCTATCATAAATTTGTGACTACAAAAACGACTAAATTCACATATATACGACTATTAGTAGCTAATTTCTTGTATCTTAGTCATATTTAGCTTAGTCATTAATATGTTAACATCTAGTAGTTTATTTAGTCGTATATTTGGTTATTAATGGTTGCAATCAGTGACTAAGTCAGCGACTAAATCAATGATTAACTCAGTGACTAAATCAATGACTAAATCTGTCACTAAATCAATGACTAAATCATTAACTATCAATGACTAAAACAATGACTAAATCATTTACTATCAATGACTAAATCATTGTCTATCAATGACCAAATCAATGACTAAATCAATGACTACTAAGTCAAGCTATTAATGACTAGCGAAATACGACTAGCTATAAGATAGTGGCAATTTGCTACTATTAGTCACCGACTCAAAAATAGTCGTTTATAGCCTGATTTTAGTCATTTTTTTAGTCATTAATTTCTCACTTTCTACTAGTGCACACACAACTGATAAGAACAAAAAGACTAGAAAGAATGGAATTTGGAATTTGGTTTACTATAGGAAAAGACAATTCCTTCTTTGAATTTAAATCTATTCCAAAAATATCTACACAAATTCATAAGGCCTATGAATTTTATAGAGCCATTGAAAGCAAAACTCAAGATCTTGAGCTTGTCAAGAATGACCTTTCTCATAAAAAAAGTAGAAACCCATCTTCTTAGTCCAGAATGGTAGAAAACAAAGAATGAATTTCAGTAAAAATTTGAAGACACAGTCTGTGCAGAAAGGACAGATGCATTTTGGCATAGAAAGAAATATTGGTTATACCTTCCATATAAGAAAAAAATGTGATGAATAAAATATTCCCAATACCAACCAAGCGGTACCAATGAATGAAAGGATGAGAGCTTATTGTAAGCAAGAAATAGGTGAGGTACAAAAAAGGGATTGATTCAAAAAACGATCAGTCCATGGGGAAGTTTTTCTTTTTATGTTAATAAAAATTTACAGAAGGTAAGTGCAACTTCTAGGATGGTAATAAACTATAAACCTATGAATGAAGCTCTATAATGGATCAGGTATCCAATCTCAAATAAATCAGACTTGATGGGAAGAATTTCCGAGGCCAAAGTTTTCTCCAAGTTTGATCTAAAATAAGGCTTATGGAAGCTCAGAATCATAGTAGAATATAGATACAAAACTTGTTTTTTTGTCCCTCACGGACATTATTGTTGGTCAGTCATTCCTTTCGGCCTAAAAAATGCACCATCAGAATTCCAGAAGGTAATGGAATCTGTATTAAAATATTGAATGGATTAGCTAATAGTTTATATTGATGATATTGTTGTTTATTTAGAATATATATAGCAACATGCCAAGCATCTTGATCGATTTAGACAAAAGATATTTAATGCTAGATTAGTCCTATGAAGAAAGAAAATGGAATTATTTCATACTAAGATTAAATTCTTAGGTCAAGAAATTGAGAATAGACTAATTAAACTACAAGAACATGAAATTGAATTTGCATATAAATTTGATGATTAGATCAGAGATAAGAAACAACTCCAAATATTTCTTGGTTGCTTAAATTATAGTTACTCGTATTACAGGAACTGTACTACTGACAAAAAACTTTTGCAGGAAAGATTGAAGAAAGAAACAAGTCCATGGACGAATGAGCACACCAAATCAATAGGGTCACTGAAACTATTATGAGAAACATTGTAAGTGGGCATTGAATTTCATCAACTTTAAAAGCAAACAAAAATTGAACCCTAGTTCCTTACACCTCTTGTAACTAGATAATGATTGAAATTTGATTGATTTAACAACAAGCTTGTTATTGTTGACTCTTCTAGCTAGCATTTTTACATGTTCAATTTATATTGGACTCTAAAATTTTCCGAGCTTGGTTCCGTTGCATATCCAATGAAAATGGTTAGAAAAGTATTCACCTTGGTGGAGATAGCATCCACTATAAGATATGCATACATTGAAGGTTAGATGATTTCCTCCTACGCAATCTATCTGGGAGATACGCTTTACATTCAATTGTGAAAAATCATTACCACTTTAAAGTAACAAAAGTAATGTCCATTTTCTTACTTGTTCATGTTAGTGATTTAATCCTCAATGACATCTCTGTATATTCCCTAAGCCATCCTAGAACATGGAAAAATGAAGAAGAGTCTAGGGTTGGCATTTAAACCTAGGTCCTCTCAACTGAAAATTACATTCAACATCCGGAGAAGAGATTTCTATGTTTGAAAACTTATAAGTAGACAATGCCTGAGATTTTATTTGATTAAAAACTTGTTTTTGTAGACTCTGATAGCTAAAGTTTTACCTAAATAGGGCTATGAAAAATTCAGTTTGTATCCGACTGTAACATTTGGCAGTAGAGTAGATTTTACATCTTGGGTTGGTTGCGTATCCAATGACCAACAGTGTCTTTACGGTGGTCACCTGTGGAGATAGTTCCCACCATAGGATCTTCATATGCTATAGGTTGGATGATTTTTCCTATGGGATATTTATGGGAGATACTCTTTCCATTCAATTATGTAGATTGCTTACTTTTTTATGTAATAAAAATGATGTCCATTTTCCCACCAGTTCATGGTAGTAATTGTTTAGTCAATGACATATTCCCCAAGCCATCCTTGAACATGGAACAATGAAGAATAGTGTAGGGTGTCCTTGCAACTAAGAATCATATTCAACAATATGGAGATGTGACTTGTATCTTGAACAACTCATAACTAGATAGTGATTGAGATTTTATTTGATTACACGATTCGTTTTGTTAGTTTCTCTAGCTAAAATTTTCCTTGAATAGGACATACACATATTCAGTTTGTATCTCACTATATCATTCAACAGTAGAATATATTTCCCAGATTGGATCAGTTGCATATCCAATGATCAGTAGACACTTTCCATTCAATTGTGATATGCATAGAGTGCAGGATAAATAATTTCCTCGATGGGCATTTGTTGGGAGATAGTCTTTCCATTAAATTGTGTACAATTAGACAATGATTGAGATTTGAGAAACATTACAAGCTTGTTTTTATTCACTCTTCGAGCTAAAATTTTAGTTGAACTATTAAGTTTGTATTTGATTATTAACATTTGGTCATAGAGTAGATTGCCAAGATTATATTGCTTCAATATCCAATGGTTAGCGGACTGATTAGATTACACAGCAAGATGGATGATGTCCTTTTATGGAATCTATCTAGGAGATACTTTTTCCATTCATTTGTAAAAAATGATTTCCATGTCAATTATGAAAAATTATTTCCATCTCGATGTAGTAAAAGAAATTTCAATTTTCCTATCTGTTCATGGTAGCGATTTTATAGTCAATGAGATATAAAGGTGTGAAATAACATGGATCAATGAAGAATAGTGTAGGGTGTGCATTTAAATCTAGGTCAAGAAGTTGAAATCTTAGTGTGAGGAGGCCTATGTTGAAGTTATTTCCTTAGAATAAATGGAGGAGGATAAATACCTCACAGTATGGTAAATACTCTTCTTAGAGCCTGCTCTATTGGTGGTAAATTTTAGAGTGAAAAGGTAAGCGTCTAGGTTAGGTGGATGGATCCTATAAAAATCACACTAAAAATAGCCTATATAAGGTTCCCTAATTGTACCCATATGGAGTCCCATTCTGATCAAAATTTCAACAACAATATCAATTTTATTAATTTGTAGTGCACAGATTTATTACCTATTGTCTTTTAAGAAACAGTTCCCATGAGGAATGCATGTTAATAATGCAAAAAATAATAGCAGATATTACCGTTGACATGACTATAGTAAGAAGTGTGATGTATATTATGATACCTTTGTTTTTTATTATGCTTGTAAGTGCAAATCCTATTCAGTTATTTTGGCATTTGTTCCTAGTGCGTTTTCTAAAATTTTAGGAAAGAATTCAAAGGCCAAGTACCATAAGGGAAATTTTTGTGTTCCTTACAAGTCAGATCTAGATTGGTCAGTAGGAATGGTTCGAATGAATATCCTCCTATAGATTACAGTGTTGAGGCTTGATAGGTGATAATAGACAGTCTAGACTCCAAATAAGTACTAGTTGTGGAAGATTTTGTGTCTCTGAAATTGATCTAAATGGTCCATACTCCAGAGTTGTCTTCTGGATTTTTGGCTCTAATTGGATTTTCTAGCATGTCAAGAGGGTCTATTCAGGATTTTCTATGCGGGAATTGGGGGTGAGAGCATATATGGTGGAAAATTTGCATGTTAGTTAGCACATTTTTTTTCAAAACATCTTTGCTTTGAACAACCTTATTTATATTGTCAGAATTGTATTGAACATTCCCTATCGCTTATCACATATGAGAATTTTGAGCTACGTCATGATGGCCCTGGTATTCTATCAATGGATAATGTTGTCCCGAACACCAATGGTTCTTAGTTCTTTATTAATTTTGTAGCAACACCTCCTCTTGATGGGTATATACTTGATTCCATATCTTGAATGTCATTTATGATTTTTTGTATTCACCTGAGTTTGTCTGAAAAACTTTACATGTTGGGTGTGATCGACATACTTTCTCTTTATCCATGAATCATGAGTTTCACTATATGGCAATTTCATTTTTTAGAAATACAAGATTCCTTTACCTTGAAATACTTGGTTATTTTCTTTGGGTGCTAGACACCAGTGTATTTTTACCATTTTACCTTTTAAATTATGATATTTTTTTGTAGGAAGTTCTTTCATTCCAGTTCAATTGGTCTATATGATACTAAGGGGGTGAGGCTAACATTTTTCTAACTAATGTGGATATCTTGGCTCTCCCCATCTCTATTTTCTATTTTACTCTCATATCATTAATGTCCCTTTTCTTATTATCTGCAGCACTCATGTCGTCTTTGGAAGAGTTGTTGAGGGAATAGATGTAATGAACAAAATTGAGCATTTATCAACTACAGATCAAGGAAGACCTATTGTTCTAGTTAAGATTTCTAATTGTGGGGAAATATTGCCATGCAAAGATAATGCTATAGTTGTAGTTGATGAAGGTTCATTTATATTTTAAGTTGTAAGCATCATGATATTCCATTGTTGAATTTTTAACTAGCCATAACTGTTATAATTCTTTGACTGATATCTTGAATGTAATTTGTATAAATGCTTTTCTTTTATTCCTTTCAGATATGAAAATTTGGATTTATCTGCAGATAAAAAGGAAGGAAAGAAACATAAGGATACAAAACAATCAGTGTCAAGTGATGATAGCCAAAAAATGCATAAAAATAAAAAGCATAAGAAGGTGCGTAAGGACCGACAAAAGAGGAGGCGACTCCATTATTATTTTGATTCAGATTTAGACACTTATGATAGTGAGTTTGACTCAGACTCTTCCTCGTCATATGATACTAGCACTTCAAGTGAAGATGATAGGGGGAGAAGAAACAATAAATCATCAAGAAAAAACAAGCATCGACATACAAAGCGATAGAGGGACAAGCAGAGAGGGAATATACATGTTCAAAAAGTGAAGAGATTAAGACATAAGTCCAACTGGTATGTATTCTTTATTCATTGACCTAGGAATATGAAATGTAGTTTTATGTCTTATATACATAATTTGTTTTCTAATAGTGTTTGAATATTTTTTTTTGAATTACAAGAGCTCAGATAGTGATTATAGCATTGCCAGTGATGGTGAGACTGAGACTGGAAGTGAGAGTGATACTAAAAGTGATAGTGATAGTGATGTTGGTAGCAAAAATGTGAAATAAAAAACACACTCCCGTGCAGTTGAGAATCCTAAACTTTTTGGTAAGTGGTAGTTCATTACTAACTAAATGTTTAGCTTTCCACCTTCCATCAAGCATTTTATGGAACTGATAGAAATGATGATGTTGGGTTTGATAAGGTTGTTTTGTTGGAATACAGTGGTCACACTTTAACCGAATTTCTATTCTCCAATTTTTTTGAAGGTATTAGATGTAAAATTTGCAGAAATTAAAATTAGAATTTTAATGGGCGCCATTAAAAATGGTGGTACCTCTTGGAAAACTCTTTCTTCTATGAGATGAATTTGCATATGGTTCCACAGACCATAAATTGCTTTTTTTTCTAGCTTCTTGTAGTTGTGCTATAGGATTAATGGACATTTTATATCATAGTATACGATTTGTGAAAGGTTTAATTTCATGACTCTTAAAGGTTTTCGATAGTAAAGGTAGTTTTATTATCTCTCAAATTTAGAATTTACTCCAAGTCCTAGCAGGATTTTTAATTGCATATCATGAAATTTGAAATCATTGTGCCAAATATGTTCATGTTAATTGATTTTGAAAATATTTTATTAAACAAGAATTAATATTGCAAATCATCTGATTACAATTTTTTTTTCATTCCAGTAAAACTAATTGCATTACCAATGGAAGAAACTTTAGACAAGCAAGGAATTGAGGAAGAGAAAGGAATTGTGGCTAAAGATATTGTGGAGGAAGGTGAATTAGTGAAAGAGAATGAGTAAAAAACCAAAGAGATGGATGTTTTTGAAGTTAAGATAGAAATGAGTCCATATTCTCGATCTCCTCAGAGTGATTTCCGTAGCAGTTCTAGGTCATACTTGCTTTCCCCTTTTATTGAAATGCTTTGTGAATGTCATGGAACTATTATTAAGGTCTATCATTTTCTTTATGATATTCTCTTGGAATTATTCAATATATATATTATTTCATATAGTTTGGTTTTGTATAAATTTATGTTATGCAATTTGTTGTCGTGTTAATCTAATAAATGGAATTTTCTCTCCAAGGAGTCCCAGCAGGAGCCCTCAGAAGAGTTTGAGTAGAATCCCTATAAGAAGCTAGAGAAGAATCACTAGAAGGAGCTTGAGCATGATCCAAAGTGATACTCCTAGGAGAATCTCAAGCAAGAGCCTAAGTAGAAGTTCCAGAAGGGTATTGGGTAGAAGTCGTAGCCTAGAGGGAACACCTAAAAGTGTGATAAGATGTTGTGGATTCAACTAGCATTACTCTTATACTTGATGTTATCATACACCATCTCCAGATCTCTCTCTCCCAAGGTATCATCTCCTCAATGAAAGGAATATTCCTAAAAGGGACAGGTTTGTATGCATTCATAAAGCCTCATTAAATTTCCAAAGATGGAAGGAGTTTCTATAGAATAAATTTATTTTGTTGTGTTAGATATTCAAGTTTTAGGATTTATTTTGAGTGCTCGCCACCAAGAAATTACAGAAATGCACCAAGAGGAAGGACTCCTCCAATGTTAGAAATCATTATATTCATTGCAGTTCTTGAAGAAATATGTTCTAAATATGCTTTTAGCAACCTCTTTTATAATATTTTTGTCAAGGTTATAGTTTGCTGCGTTATTATCTACATTTTCCTTAAACAAGGCATTGTCTCATAGTTATGTTCACCAGGAATATTTTACCTCTTAGGATGCTTGATTTAACGCAGGTACAAGAGGAGAAGGAGTTGAAGAATGAGTTATAGCCTGTATCTCATCAAAACTAGAGAATAAATCGAAGTCTCAGTTGCATTCGTAATCTTGTAGATGAGTACTCTGTCATGATTGTAGTTTGTTAAGTATATTTGATTATATTCCTTCTCTCAATGTTTAAAATTGTGCCTAATTTTCCAAAGAAAAATATAAAAAAGACAACCTCATCCTATACTCTATGCCCCCATGGATATTCTTATATCGAATGTTGTTAGGGATCATGTATATCTCCCAGTGCAAGCACTACAACATCACCTTGGGAATCAAATAAAAATTATGAATTGGCATCACAATGTATCCTAACCATTTGTCCTTGTTGATATTCATTGGCTTGATGGAAGAAGGAACTTTTCTCATCCCATGGTGGATAGGATCCATGTGAAGCACCAACTATTGGGTTTATCACCCTCTTTTTATTATCTTTATTGCTCCACTTATACACGACTTTAGGATGATCATGCTTATCTACCATATCAATGGCATCTACATGAGGATATTTGTTGTTGATAGGTCTCCTATAGTGGTACACTTACGGTTGTTAGAGAATAGTGATTTTTGCAATCCCATTAAGCCAATTTCTTGAGTTTTGTTAAAAATTCCTAGAAAAGGTTTATGGATTTCATAACCTGCTTGATCATATATTGTGAAATTATACAATATATCATCCTTTGTCATCCATTATATACTCAAAGTTGTGTATTGATCATTTTTACCATTATAGAGGACTCTGTAAGTTAGGTTCCCAAATTCTTAAACGGTGCTAGCTCAATGGAAGGGAGCCTACCTTGCAAGAGGTTGGTGGTTCAATTCCTCAATTCCCTAATGATATTATAATATCGGTTAAAAAAAACTAAATTAGTAAGCAAAGAATAAGAGATAAGTGACAAAACAATGTGAGATAAGTGACCAAAAAAAATGACCAAAATTCGTATAAAACTACTACAAATGACTAAATTAGTGACCAAAAAACAAGAGATGTGAAACAAGGCATTAAAAAGGATGCAACACATGGCGCTAATGATTAATTCAAACATGGCATCGATATGGTAGAAAAACAAGATGCAAAACTAGGAATTAAAAATGATTCAACACGTGGCGTTAATGTTGAATCCAAACATGGCGTTGATATGGTAGAAAAATATGACATTACTTTGGATGCAAAACATGGCACTACATAGGAAGAAAAATATGGTGCAACAATAGAATAAATATTTGGCATCATTTTTTTAGCAAAACACGATGAAAAAAAGGAATGAAAAATTGGTGCAAATTTGGAAGAAAAAATTGAGACATATTTGGAAATAAAACATGGTGTAAAATGGGATGCAAAACTGGTAGCAAAAATGGATGCAATATTGGATGCTAATTTGGATGATAACATGGTTCTATTAAGGATAGAAATATGGTGTTAAAGGGGATGCCATTTAATAAGCAAAAGATGGCACTCGCTAGGAAGAAAAATATGGCGTTAAGTTAGGAAGCAAACCTTGACGTTTTTTATGAAGGAAAGTTTGATGCTAGTTTGGAAGCGAAAAAATAGAAGTTATTTTGGACGTCATAAAGGATATTATCTAGGAGGCCAAAATGAACATTTTTTGAGACACTTTACATTTTTTCCATGATGTGTCCCATTTAGCATCTAGTTTGACCAGTCAATGTGAAAAAAATACACTAAAAAGGGACACTAAATGCGCCACTAATTCCAGGATTTGTTGTAGTGTGTATTTTGAGGATTGTTTGAAGGATGAAAAATGCTATATCAGCTAGTTTTTTTTTGTAATCAATATAGATACAGTTTCAATGCTTTTTATTCATTCTGTGATGAATTTTATGAAAAATAGTGTCTCTATCTCTAATTTCTCATTACAGATGGATGTTTTTGTGTTAATTTTTTTTGTTTTAAAGGATTTTATTATTTGTTTATATAATCAATTGTATGTGGTTATATAGCCGATTCCAAAACTGGTTCATACATATCTATTGTTTGTAGTCATATGTTTTTATATCATCCTTGTTTACCATCCCTTGTATATACTTATCAGTGCCTATTTGATTCATGAGTATTGGTCATTCATCCACCCTTCAATTTCTTCTTCTCTCATTACAAACCAAACCCATTCATATTTTATTCAATCCTTAGAGCTTAATATTTTTTAATATTGACCCTCTTGTAGTTGAGATTTAGCTTTAGCCATAACATCTCCATTATTACAAATATTACCCATAGAAAAGTAAAAAAGTTCTGAACAATTTGCAAGAAGATGCAACTATGGAATACGTTGCAAAAATATGAAGTATTTATGCTGCTCTAGAGGGAAAACAAGCATACCATTACTCAACCATGGTTGAAACTGAAGGTAAATTTTGAACACTTATTGTTTCTATTTTAATTGATCTAGGATCTTGCCATAGATAAGTTTATCCAAAAAATGTTGAAAATTGTAAGTTGAAAAAGGAACAACACAAAAAACCATGCCTATTACAGTTGGCCATTGGTACAAAAAGGGAAATTTTTGAACTTGTTAAAAGCTATAAAATTGAAATGAATGGATTCCAAATAGAAGCATACTTAAACATTCTACCATTGGGCTCATATGATATATTCATAGGAATGGACTAGCTAGAACAATGCCAAGTAGTCCTAGACGTGGTATATAAAATTCTCACTTGCACTCATAAAGAAGGAAATCAGACAATGGTGTAGGGGATACCTAAGAAATCTATCTAAGAAAAATATTATACTTACATGATAAAAAGGTGTAAGAAAAGGTTGCAAACTATATGCATTTAATATTCATAGTGTGGAACAAGAAAAGAAATAGAAACTAGAATAGTTTATGGTTCTAATGGAATTTAAGGATGTAGTTCCACAAGAAATACCAGGGCTTCCACCTAAATGAGAAACATATTTCTCCATAGAACTAGTACCATGAGTAGTACTGACCTTAAAATTTCTTTACCACATGAATCCAGTTGAATTGGTAGAATTGAAGCTACAATTACAAGCACTAATTGAAAAATCCTGGATCAAACCTAGTGTGTCCTTGTGGGGAACTCCCATCATTTTTGTGAAGAAGAAGGACAATGCAATGTAGATGCGCATTGATTACCAATAGTTAAACAAGTTAACCGTCAAGAATAGATATCCACTCCCTAAAATATATGATATGTTTGATCAATTTTTGGGGAAAGTATTTTCTGTAAGATTGATCTAAGATCCAGATACCATCAAGTATGAATTCGGGAAGAAGACAAGAAAAATATATTTTAGGACCCAATATGGTCATTATGAATTTTTAGTAATTCCCTTTGGGTTAACAGATGCACCTGGAACCTTTATGTGCATGATGAACAATAATTTTAGTAAAAACTTGGATAAATTTGTACTAGTGTTCATAGATGACATACTAAATAATTCTAGAGATGAAAAAGAAAATGAGGAACATCTTAGGATTGTTTTACAAGTCTTATGTGAGTATCAAATATATGCCAAATTTAGTAAATGTGCCTTTTATAAAAGAGAGATTGAGTATCTAGGACACATAATTTCCAAAGAATATACTTTTTTAGACTTGGAAAAGGTCAAGGCCGATAATGAGTGGCCTAAGACTACCTATGTGTCTGATATTGGATCATTTTTAGGATTAGCAAGGTATTGTAGAAAAGTTCATTCAAATTTTTGTCAATTTCTTATCCCATGACATCCTTACAGAAAAGGGGTCAAAATTCACATGGATAAAAGGTGTGAGGCTAGTTTCTAGAATCTAAAACAATTATTACCTAATGCACCTATATTGAACATTGTTCATCCTAATGGGGACTTCATTGTTTGTACAAATGTAAGGAAAGAAGGACTTTGGGGATTCCTTATCCAAAAAAATTTGTGATTTTTTATGAATCACAACAATTAAAAGAACATGAGAGAAACTATACAACACATGACCTCGAGTTAGGTTCCATCATCGACACTTTGAATATGTGGAGGAACTATCTCATGGGAAAAATAATTCTTCTTAAATTAAATCATATAAATTTAAAGTACATTTTTGAACAACAAGACGTGAATGCTAGACAAGCTAGACTCGGTTAACCTTCCTAAGTGAATAAATTTGAAATTAAGCACATAAAAGGAAAATAAGATAAGGTTATTGGTGCCATAATTCATAGAATTAATCTACTATATGATTTTATAGTAATACAAGCCAGTTCTTATTTGTATAACAGAATCGGGATAACAAGCCAAAAAGATCAATTTTATGCAGAAATCTCACAGAAAATGCAAGAAAACAGGCTGGTACATGAGAAAAAGGATTTTAAACTTAACGAAACAAGTTTCTTATGATCTAAAGACATAGTTTATGTTCCTAAAACAAAAAATTATTAGGTTTAAACTAATGAGTCAATTTCATAAATAGAATTACTCGTGATATCTTGGTTACCAGAAAAATGTTATCAACTGTAAAGAAATATTTCTTTTTTCCAAAACTAAAATCAAATGTAGCATTATTCATAGCTAAATGTTAGGAGTGTTAATGGGTGAAAGATGAACACCAACATCCAGTTAGTTTACTCAAACCATTTCCCATTCTTGAATGGAATTGGGAGGTGATAAATATGTATTTTATCATTGGGCTTCCTAAAAGAAAGAAACAAAATGACTTTATCATGGTGGTAGTGGATAAATTATCAAAACATGCCCATTTTATCCCTATGAAATCCACTCTCAAGGCCATCGACATTAAATATATCTTTCTTAGAGAATCTTTTAGATTACATAGTATACCTAGTACTATTATTTATGATAGAGATACAAAGTTCACAAGAAACTTTTAGAAATCATTGTTTTCAAGACTGCATACACAGTTGAACTTTAGTATTGCATATCATTCGTAAATAGGTGGACAAGAAAATCTCATAGAGTTTCATAAAATGTGGGAAATTAGCGGCCAGATATTATAGGCCTTTTGAAATGATAGCCAAGAAAGGCCCGGTGTCCCACGAACTTGCCCTATTTACTCATCTGAAAATTGACAATGTTTTTCCTGTATCCTTGCTTAACAAATATGTTTATGATCCTAAACATGTAATTTATTGGACATTGCTGTAGGTATAACCGGAAGGGGGCCTTGTTCGAGAGCCCCTTCATATACTGGAAAAGAGATAAGTATACCTCAAGAAGTGAGCCATTGTCTAACTGATAGTACAATGGAATCAATTCATGCCTCAAAAGGCCATATGGAAAAATCAAGCTACTATGAAAGAGGCTAACCCCTCGTTATTTCAAACTTCTATTTAAAAATTAGCAACATTGGGGCCATGTTGTTTTAAGTGAGGTGGGATATAATATCCCAAACAAAGATTAATTATTTTATAATGTTTAATTTGGTGCTGAGCAATAAACTCTGGAGCACGTAGACTATTTTATGTTTAAGTTGTTGTTGAGTGATAGTCTCTGGAGCACCTAGACTATTATCTTTGATTTGGTTTTGAGCAATAGGCTCTGGAGCACCTAGACTTGTTATGTCTAACTGATGTTTAACTATAGGCTTTGGGGAATCAAATAAAATTAAATGACATTTTTTATTACTTATCTTCTTTTATTCTTTCCAGCTGATGCAGGGCATCACCTTAAAGAGGGACTAAGAATGATAGAGATAGGGTGATGTTTAGTAGTTGTTAGTAAAATAATCAAACATAAATAGGAAAATCATAAATCTACATTATTAAATTAAAATTAAAAAAGGTTAAAGAAGTCTAATTATTTTCTAAAATATTAAGGTAAAGGGGAAGTAAAGAAAAATACAAGTGTGACTTTACTAAACAAAAAGTTTATCCTAAGTAATAGGATCTTTTTCCACAAGAAAAATAATAAATAGTAGATAGTGGAGATTGAGAGGGGTAATCGTCCCTAGAACATTAGAGGGTTTAACTGTATATCTTTGAGTGCTTAGTTTTCATGATTAAGTAAATGACTAGTCTAGGAAGGATTATGCGATAAATGGGAAATTATTATAGGACTCTACAAAAATCTATTAAAATAACTTAAGGCTACTCTATCGATAGTAATCAAGCTAGAAAATTGTACTAATGCCCCATATTTTCTCGTATGCTTGGTTCAGGTCGGTGGTGACCTATGGAACAAACAAGGAACTATTCGAGGTCTACGGTTAGGTGGAAGGTGGAATTTCCCCACTTAGTTGGAAGCGGAAAAGACTGATAAGTGTTCTAACTTCTTAATTTTTACCTAAATAGTGGTTTACAGGTTATGTTAATACTGTTTGTTTAAATATAATATGAATTGAACAGTTCTCCAATATTTTATTGGTTTATGTTCAATTATGTATAAGTATATGTATTGTAGATTATTGACATTGTTATATTTCAAATTTATTAGTTTTGGTAGCCCTAGCATTTAAACTAACTTATAGGAATGATTTTTCCACATATATGGTTATTACAATGATATCATAACTATTTATCATAGCTGTGATTGTGGGGTTTGCCAAACATATTCCTTTATTCTGGTTAATGCAAGTAGAGCTATCTAAATAAATTTGTAAGCTATATAAAAACAACTTGTAAATATTGTAGATACAAATGAATACTCAAAATAGTCATTTATTAACTGTGTAATTAGGGGAAGATTAAAAAATAACATAATCCAAATATTTATAGGTCATACAAATTTAATAGAGACCTATTTAAATATAATTCAAAGACTTTTCAGCCTTAGAGCTTGGAAACTCTCTTCTAGTTCAACAAAAGGACACTATTGATTATTGAATCACAGGACAAAGTCCCTAAT
This sequence comes from Pseudotsuga menziesii, assembly GCA_001517045.1. Classification (NCBI taxonomy): domain Eukaryota; kingdom Viridiplantae; phylum Streptophyta; class Pinopsida; order Pinales; family Pinaceae; genus Pseudotsuga; species Pseudotsuga menziesii. The sequence continues at coordinate 24,973 of LPNX010348365.1, forward strand.
CCCATATTTGACTTAAATAATAAATTAGCTAGGATTATATAACTCTCCCTTGTCCATATATGGTCTATTTGATCATCTTTTCTATCTTAGGGAGAGATTATTATTGTACTAGCATGTTGGGAACACATATAGAGGTTAACTTCCACTTATTGTATGTTCATGCATGATATTATGTGCCTCTGAGATGAATCCCTATAATATAGGAGCCATGCTAACTTCCACGAGTATCCTCCATCAGTTGGTTGTGATAGGTAGTCACTTATGCTGAGTCAACCTTCAGTTAGATTGCTCTTAGTTAGTCAAGCGCCAGTTTTGCACGGATGCATGGGGAAGTGGTGCCTTTTTCCACCTACCTCATCATTTTAACTAGTTTAACTAGTTAATTGATTGTTGAACTAATTTAGATATCATGAGTTAGACTAGTGGCTCGCATGCAATGATTTAGACACTCTCGGTTAGGTAGTCCGTCAGGTTTAGTTGGTAGATTCGAATATTATCGACATGATTCAGATTTTACTTATTGTAACATTCTTGTATACTCCTAAAATCAATGAAGATTAATGTTTTAATTTACTGATCAATTCTTATCATATTGATCTCAAATTTTTCTTGTTCAGTGTACATTATTCTTGATATTCCACTACACAATTCACCTCTCAATTGCTCTCATTTTCCTATAGAGAAATGGTTCAATAATTTAACATCGCATTAGAGCCTTGTTCAGGATAGAAACAAGTCCTGTTCAATCTCCATTGTACACTAGAAGTAGTTGATTTTCCATATGAATCCTGAAATGATAGCCTTGCTCCCTCTGGATTATGTTCAGAGAAGTCTATCCAAGTGTGACGGACGCTAACAAAGTGTACATGTCAAGGTGGAAAGGCTTGAGTCTGACATGATTGCGAATTGATTTTGGTTTTGCAGTGATATTTGCATGTACTTGCATAGATTCTTAAGGAATTGACAATTTCATCATACAGAAAGATGGATTATTCAGCTCTCGTACCTCAAATCCTTACACACTTCAACTATTTTGATTGGAGGAGATATATGCAGGTATTATTGCACAAGCTTAGCCTATATAGGATGAATATTGGAAGGGAAACTCATGGGGGCGTCGCTGATAGATCAATATAATATCACGTTCGTTCATATTGGGGATTAAAAATTAAAAAAATTCGAAACAATATATTGACCTTATATTAAGGGTAGAAGGGATTATTTTATATATTATATAAATACCCAATATAGTGGAGGATTTTTTATTGCAAACAAGCCACATGCGTGCCCTATGCACATGGGTTTTGCATGGAGGGAGTAGGGCTTTCCACAGGTTTTTCATGGTTTTCAGACTGGTTGCAAATCGATGTTCATTCTCTCACCTAGGGTTTACCTATAGGATTCTACTCAGTGCATGTTCCTACAACACAGGCTAAGTTTTTTTTCTCATTTGCTATGGAGGTAGTGACGGAGGGAGCATAGGGATTTCATGAAAAATTGTGCCTAAAACATGGTATTCCATTAGTTGGAACGCAAGAGAGGAATCTATCACCGGGGTAAGCATACAAGTGCCCGAAGAGGCAGGTTCCTTGTCCCATTCGAGAGGAACCAATCGTGGTTACCACCTCACCATGTGGATCGTGGGTGCATGGAAAGAGAGGAAGGTAGAAACCCTATAAGTTCTCTATGTTATCTAAGCATGTAACATCTCTTCTATGTGGAGTCTTCTTTTATTCCAACAGGGCTGTTAGCACAACTCGTGGTAGCTATAGGTCCAATTGACAGTCTAACTGGGGGCTAAACAAAGTAATACCAATGCAATGATTCCCCAACCCCACAACATCTCTATGTGGATTCTGGCTGTATTCAATCTGCATGGGCTGAGTTCTTTTGATCATTTTCTCTAGACATAGTAGCGGTGGGAGCATAGGGCTTTCCACGGGTTTTCCTAGTTTTCAGATTGCTCTACCAAGGGAACTTAATAGTCTACTTGTTGTCAATGGATCTTGACACAAGAAGGAGAATGGCTTGGGAATTAGTTAAAGGAATTGCAACTCATTATAAGGAGTAGGTGATGGCTATGGTCTCCATGCACATCCAGAACATGAAGGCCAAATATGTCACTAGTCCAGCAGAGAACTGGAAGGAACAGGATTACCCTATATACTTGGTTGTTTCTTTATCAACTAAACAAACTACTGGAGTTTTTGTAAGTACTGACTTGATCAATTTTGAACAGTTCATCTTAACCATGATAGTGCCAGAGTTACAAATTGAGGATGTGAATGCACAACCATTATTGAAGGTAGATGCATTGAAGTTTCTGACCACTTTCCACTCTCAGATTCCCAAGAGCAGTGCTTTGAGTATCATCCCTCATTTGACGAGGTTCTTTTGTGTGATTCAAATGTTGTTCATTCTTATGTTGCTAATTGTATTGACAAGATGCTACTTGTTAAAAATGAGAGACAACTTTAGTATACTTCTGCAGACATTAACCCCTTCCTTCATCCCTTAATGGCTAATCTTTTTAATGCACTTAAATTGCCGGAATCCGAGGAGAATCCCTATGTCATGAAATGTATTCCGAGAGTTGTGGGATAGGCATAATTTAGTGGTGATCTGGAAATTAGTTGTCTTGCAGGTCTAACATCCATCCTAAATGAGGTATGTAAGAATCCAAAAAACCCTAGTTTAATCATTATTTATTTGATTCAGTTGTTTCCTTAATAATAATAAGAAGAAGGTGTAATCGCTGAATCAGACTCGCAGGCCAAAGATGGCACACCTGCCAAGTTAGAATTGCAGGCCAAGAGATTTTCATCAAATTTAACATCTCTTCTAATGATTATATCATGTGAATGGGGCTCAAGAAGTATATAACCTTTTACATCTTCAGAATATCTAACAAATATGCACTTTTCACTTTTAGGCTGCAATGCTTTCCGTTTTTCATCTGGAATGTGAGCCCATGCTTCACAACCAAACAGACGAAAGTGAGTTACATCTGGTTTAATTTTACTCCATGCTTCTTCTGGTGTTATACCTTGTAAAAATTTAGTGGGTGTGCGATTAACTATGTAATTTGCACAATCTATGGCCTCAGCCCAATATTGAAGACTTAGTCCCTTAGATTGGATCATACAATTAGCCATTTCTTTTCAAGTGCAGTTCTTCCGTTCAACTACACCATTTTGTTGTGGTGTATATGGAACAGTGTGTTGTTGTTGGATTCCTTGTTCAGTGCAAAAAGTAGTGAACTTGTTGTTAACATATTCTCCTCCATTTTCAAATCTTAACTTACTAATTTGATGACCAGATTGTTTTTCAACAAGGGCCTTGTAGGACAAGAACATGTTAAATACTTCACTCTTAAGTTTTAGGAAGTAAACCCAAGTGCATCTGGAGTAGTTATGAATGAAGGTTAAGAAATACTTGAAACCAAAAAAGGAAGCAGATGGAAGAGGGCCACACAAGTCACTATGCACAAGCTCCAAGGGAACCAAGGAGTGCTAAGAAGCACGTTTGTCAAAACTGTCTAGATGATGTTTTTTGAGTACACAACTAGAACAAACACCATCCTCTCAAAATACCAGCGGAAGACCGGTCACCATATTGTCTTTACATAGTTGTTGTAATGAGCGATAATTTAAGTGACCAAATCGCTCATGCTAAAGTTTGCTCAAGTTATCACTATGAGCAACAAAAACTGAAGGAAAATATGATGACCCAAAGTTGTTAAACTTGTACAACCTGGTAATATCATCAACAATTCGAGTAGCAAGGACATTTTGAGGATTTTTAAAATCCTTGATTACAACTTGGTGAGGTGTAAACGTCACAATTTTACCTTCACTTGAATGAGTAATTTGATAGACTGATAAAAAATTGCAGGAAATTTTTGGAACACATATTACATCCCTGAAATGACCATTTTCTACTGGAACTGTTCCAGATCGTACAACACTTAGAGATCTATCATCACCAACAAATATTTGTTTGGTGTTACATTCATGCATAGTAGAAAATATGGCTTTATCCTTAGCCATATGATAAGATGCTTCAGAATCAATGAGCCATTCAATTGAAGTAGAAGAAGAAGATGCAGTATAAGAGTAACCAGAAGCACAAAGTGTATGTCCATGAGAGGTAGATTCTGAAGATGAATCTAGGCTGATGTGGTGCTTCTTCATTGTTGCTTCCAAGGCTGCCATCTTCTTAAAACTCTTAGATTCATCATGATTATCTTTCCCACAAAAATTGCAATGATGCTCAGTCTTATGTGAGATGCACTTTTACAATAAAGTAACTTGAAAATAGAAATTGGAGGCACTAAAAAGTAGCTTAATAAGACTTGAATTCAAGACCTATTAAGTAATAAAACAACTTTGGACCAAGTGAGCTAAGTTTAAAAGGAACGTAAAATAATGGAAAGAGGAAGGTTTTTTTTTTTTTTTTACTTTTCTCTCTCATTCTTCGTGCTTGCTTTCTTTTCTTGTAAATCACAAAAAAAACGAAAAACAAAAACAAATTTTTTTTCTTACAATGGAGTTAGATCTTGGTTAGCTTACCCGGAAAGTCTATGTTTTCAAGTTTTCTCATTGTTTCTGATTTTCCGCAATCGTACAAGGTGCACGACAAAGAGCATACGTAGTCGAGAAGACAAGAAAAAAAACTTTCCCTTACTGTTTCTGATTTGCCGCGATCGCACAAGGTGCACAGAAAAGAGCATACGCAGTCAGGGAAGGCAACAGTGTGAGACTAAAACAAAAAGAAGATCTAATAATAAAACTGATAAAATATGAGATATTTAAAAAAAAACAAATCCGTCACTGTAACATTATACCTTCAGATTTGCTGAAATGGGTGTTTCTGGAACAAATGGAAATGGTTTTCAGTGAAACGAAAACTATTTCCAATGGAAACGACACTTTGGACGCAATGGAATAGCTTCCATAGGCCAAAAATCCATATAAAATCCAAAACCAGAAACCCTTTCAAAGTTTCGGCAACACTGGTTCCAGATTTTGATCAAAACCGAAAATGGCTCTTCATAAAAGATCTGATACCATGTTTGAGTACATAGGGTACTCCCAAACAACCGAACACCTTCAACAACCGCTTCACACAAATAGATCATAGATCAACACACCAATGTTTGTCACGTGGTTAAAACCCTCGAGAGGGAAACAGTCCACGGCCCCAGCCAAAGAGCTACTTGGATCTATTTATTATGCAAAAGAAAGAAAGTTACATGAGCTTCTCATAAACGATCAACTAGACAAGGACCCTCTATGCTCTTTAAATAGAGATCATAGACCAATCGGGTGTTAAGCCACATATCAATGGTAGGTATGATGTAAGAAAAGTTGAACCGTCGGATCACTCTATGCCTAGAACATATAGTGATCATCGGATTAGAATATTTACAAATGCATACTAAAGAAACACACTTTTACCTAACGGATATATTACACAAGCATAAATAAATTTTGTATGCCAAAATTTTTGGCCATACATCTTTGTCTTATCAACTTAGTGAAAGTTTTTTTTTTTATAAATTTATATTATGCTTAAAAATATTTTTTTCTTCTAATAACAAGTTCTTCTTTAAATCCACTTTTTCTTTAAATGAATGTAGGTTTCTCTTCAAAATACATTATTACTTTTTAACAATATTTTATAACTTTTCATTTCTTCTAATAACAACTTCAACTTCCTCTTTAAATGAATGTAGGTTTCTTTTCAAGATACATTTTATCCTTCCAGCTATTTTTTTATAACTTTTCATTTTATTTTTTTATAACTTTTCATTTTACATTGTTATTTTATAATATTCTTTAATACCATTAAGTTTGGGTATAATATAGTCTCGATACAATGTCTCTGCGTGTTTCCATTAATCTTGAGACAATGTCTCTGTGTGTTTTTCCTTCAATTTATTTACATAATCTTGATAAATAAGAACATGTAACAAAATCAAGATATTTAACCATACATTGGGTTTAAACCATGGTCCATGGTCTTTGTAAATGATGAAAAAATTATTTTTTAAAATTTTGTTGTCAATTATGTCAATTGAGTTTAGTAATTATCTATTAACACATTTATATAGTTTGTGTCTCGATCATGTTAATAGGGTTTACATGGTTGAGAGATCACCATGGAATGAAATACAATTTGGAATTTTTATTTGTTTCATATTCTTCTAGTTAAATGGATTCAACTCTGAGTTATTTATACCTAACTACAAGTTATCAATGATATTATTTCTGTTATCTATCTATGAATTATGAGTTATTATATATATATATATATATATATATATATATATATATCACATTCTTCTAGTTATCTACCATGAACTCTTGGTTATCAATTCATCAACTATCAGTTAATCATGCATCACTACTAGTTATCTATTCATTAGTTGTCAATTATATATATATATATATATATATATATATATATATTTTATAATTGTTTATTTCGAATTTTGAATAATTACCATAGAATCAATCTCCACACCACACTTGTATCATCTTAGTCTTTAGCCTATAGACATAATTAACATTTTTTTTATCGTTAATTCTATGTTATCTTACTTTTTTAATTATTTTATTTTTTATTATTATCTTATCAAAATATGATGCGTGGTATTTATTTATAAAACTTAAAAGATTTTAAATGCCATACATTTATAAATCATTATTATATACCAAATTATGTTAAACATTTAAACATAATAATATGACAAAATATTTGTTATACAATATGATGTAGACCTGTATCTCTTAGTTATTAATGAGAAAACAACACAACTTACGCAGAAGCTTCATTGTTTGAATTTTTATTTATTAGTATAAAGGCATTAAAAAATTAATAATTTTACTACTTTTAAAATAGTTTTATTAAATAATATAATAATAACTTTTAATTATTTAGTATTTATATTGTACTGAGATCATACAATAAAATAAGATTAGTAGCAAAACTTTTCTTTTTAATTCTTTTCAAGAAGGAAAATTGTTTTGGTACTATTTTCCAGTATAATTTCTTTAATATATAGTTGTATTTTGTAACATGGGACTATGTTTTGGTACTTTTTCCCAGTATTATTTCTTTAATATATAGTTGTATTTTGTAACATGGGACTATAGTTACCAAGTTCTGTCAAAGCAAGTAAATTTACAAGCGAATTCCCAAATTCGATTTGTTTCATTAATTCCTAGGAATTATTGGGTTCGCCTCAGTGTAATTTGGTTTCTTCGATTTAAAATAAATTAAGAGTTAGTGCAACTGGTAGGACCAGAAACCGAGTGCTAGCCTCTAACTGTAGCTTCCACGTGATTGCAAGGTGCAAAAACCCAACTTACACAATGACATTTTCAGTTTAAAACTCTGAAATTAACGCAATGGCGTTTTCATTTTAAAACTCTGAAATTACTATCAATATACCATCAAAACCTGGTATGAACTCGCTATCAAAACCTGGTATGAATTCGCTATGAAAACTGGGTAGCAATTTAGTGGGTATCAAATTAAATTAATCTTGCAACTAGGTATAAATAAAACCATGCGGCCATGTTAAAAAGTACTTGGTATAAATAAAATTATGCCACCAAATTGAAATCTGGGTATGAATTTACCAAATTTAGTGGGCATCAAATTAAATGATTATTGCAACTCGGTGTAAATAAAACCATGAGTCCAAATTAAAACGTACCGGGTATAAATAAAACCATGCGACCAAATTAAAATCTGGGTATGAATTTACCATTGGTTGATATTGATATATGAAAACTGGCTATGAATTTACAATTTAAACTAGAAACTAAAGAAGATTTTAAAAAGTAAGATACAATGTAAGTTTTCAATGGAAATGGAAACGGCATATAATACCACATCAAATTAAATGATTCTTGCAATTGGTATAAAAATTGGGTATCAATTTAGTACCAATGCTTTCGAATTGAAACTAGGTATTCAAATTCATGCGTTTGGAAAACAATATTAAAACCATACTTCAGAGGCCAGTATTAAACAATATTATTGTGGATCCGAGCCTACGCTCCCTAGATTCCACGAGTTACATGTAGATGATCTAAACGTCAAACTCAAAGATGAATCTCAAACCGATGGGTTGAGTATTTTGGTCCCTTTTGGTGCCAATTCCAATTCTATTGGCACATTTTGTTCACTTTTTTGGTATCTTTGTGCACTTTTCTTTTTCTTGTTGAAGAGTGTAATCTCATTCATAGTTAGTTAGTGGTTAGATCACTAGGTCATCCATTCTATTATTATTTGTATTTCTTATTTAAATAGTTCTTAATAATGATAAGGCATCTAATCTGCTCATTGTGTTTTTTAGGTCTTTCTATTTTTTCACACAGTATCAGAGCTTAAAGTCTGATGCGTTCATTGTTGAGATAAGCTTTTTCACAAAGTGAAAAGCACTCTCACTAAGAAGCCATTTGAAAGGGGATTGCCTCCAAAACTAGGGCAAAGACAGGCTATTTTATTTTATTTTATTTTCCAGATCTGAATTTTATTTTGGAAATCAAGTTATTTTTATCTATTTTTATCTTGGGGATCAGAATTTAGGTTTAGGTTTGCCCTAATCCTAATAATAATAAAAAATTAAAAAAATAAAATTATGATCTGCCGTGACTTAAAAAAAAATGTGAAGATAATTTCTTGTATTGCTCCGCTACCTCCGGAGCGGCCTTTGATCTCTTGGGTTACCGCATTCCTCTAGGGCGTGCATTCAGATGCCAGATCGGGCATCAGATCGCAGATCCCACATTCAAATGATCTGGAGTTTTTCAAAATTTAAGACCGCAGATTCAAATCTGATTTTTTTTTTCGCCGTCATTTGCATGGGAGATTGTAAAAATCTGTTTTTTTTTTAAAACGATGGACATATTCTATGCGCTCTCCAGATCTGACCGAGGCTAAAAGGTGGGCAAAAACGTGGAGATCAATAGATCTACGCTGTCCAGATCTTCGCTGTACAAAAATTTAAATTTCCATATGTAAGAATAAAATATAGAAATATAGACACTAAATTACTAATAATTAGTACTAATGATAGATAACAAGTGTGTATGTTTAGGATATAGATATTAATAAGGGATAACAAGTATGTGTATGTTTAAGATATATATATTAATGAGATGTAAAATAAAAATGCAATTCAAATGAGTGATTGAAATTGAAATTCACATTTCATTAAAACAACTTAATTTTATTTAAATGCATTATTGGGCACAACATTGAATAGAGAATGGTATATATAAATGTATGTAAAAAAGTTTCATAGCTTTTATGTTTTGTCTCGTTTCTGCATTACTCTACATAGAGCCAATTTTGAGAACTTTTAATTTTTTTTTATATGAAACAATTTAATACTCATAGGGGTGAATAGTATTTCTTTTCTTAAATATATTAAACCAATTAGTATTAAGGATATATTAATTATTTATTAAGTAAGAGGTCATAAGAAATAAACAATTATGGATAAGTGACAACTTGAGGGATAACTCAATCCCCAATTTTCTTCAGCTACAAATGAATGGATGCACTCACACCCTATTTACCAACTACAAATGGAAGGAGGCTAGGACCCCTAGTTTATCAACTCCAACTGAAATGATGCGTAGACACCTTGTTTTACCAGCTTCCATTAGAAGGAGGCTACAAACCCCTACAGGCTTGTAGCTTGCTGTAGCACCACATTGCCTGATCTCATCCCGGGGGCAAGCCCGAAAAGTCATCGAACCCGCTCGAAACAATCGGGACCAATATGATCGTTTTTTTGACGTTAGTGCAAGTGAACATGAGCATAATATAAGTGTGTAACATAGAATCATCCACATGAAAATGAAAAATCATTCAAGCACATTATAGGGACACGATTTGATTACGGAGTTCACCCGATCTCCTGGCTACGTCTCCGGGCCTACTCCAAAATAGAGTGACCAATCCATTGCAAAGATGCACAAATACATAAGATACATCACAACGGATTCACCTGTAGAGTCTTCATCATCTGTTCATCTCTACCGCCACACCATAACTGCCTCTGATGGGTCACATAAGTGCACAAGCTATAGGACTCAATCAAAGACTACAGAAATCAAGCAAGCAAATGCCTGCCTCCTTTGTCTCGAGAAGTTGCCAAACTTGGACATGAAGATATTTTCCCAATGTAGCCAATCACAATCTTTCAACTAACTCTACGAGCCATGAACCTCGAGCAGATCAAAGACTTGCATAATGTTGCAAATCGCACTCTTTCAAATGACTCTACGAGCCACGAACCTCGAGCTATGCCACACGATCTTCTGCAGGATAGTCTCAATAGACGACAATATGTTTGCATGACAAGTGCATCAATAAAACCAAAGTCACACTCTTACCAACCAATCCCTTCACCTTTGTCCTTCGGGATGAGAGTGTAGATGGTCGCTATTTGCCTTCAAATGCAAATTGGAATGTTGCCTCCTCGAACTGACTCTGCTTCTTTGTCTCTTACGTTGGATCACCTTCGGACATGATGGAGCCATGCTTGCTCTCTGAGATGGAACTACAAGGTTGGAGCCTCTCCATGAGCTTCTCCAATGGAGACCCC